>JAJIBD010000154.1:217500-520000 GCA_021461705.1 Cryptotis parvus
GGATGGATGGATGGATGGATGGATGGATGGATGGATGGATGGATGGATGGATGGATGGATGATGGATGGATGGATGGATGGATTTGGATGGATGGATGGATGGATGGATGGATGGATGGATGGATGGATGGATGGATGGATGGATGGATGGATGGATGGATGGATGGATGGATTGGATGGATGGATGGATGGATGGATGGATGGATGGATGGATGGATGGATGGATGGATGGATGGATGGATGGATGGATGGATGGAGCAGAGCCTCGGTTACTCCAAATCTGGAACTGGCCTAGGAATCTTTGTGAGGAATGGGCCTGTATTACTTTGAGGCTAACTGGTCCCTATGCAGTTCTCTTTAGAATAACCTCAGTCTGGGGCCAGAGAGAGTAGAATGTGCTGGGCACTTGCCTGGCATGCTCTGGCTGGGTTTGATCTCTGGCGACCCACATGGTCCCCAGAGCTCACCAGGAGGAAAACTTGAGCACCACCAGGTTTGGGCCCCAAAACAACAACAACAACAACAACAACAACAACAACAACAACAACAATAATAACCTCAGTCTCCATCAAGTCAAACTAGAAGAGAAGGAATGGAATGAATTAAAGGCCCTGTACTTTAGACCCCTCTATAGCAAAAGAGAGAAGACTGGAGCATTCAATAGCTAGGAAGTCTGGCTTCTGGAACAATCCTCCAGCTCCTGAGATAAAAATGTGAATGCTAGGCCCTTTAGATACCCAGGCTCTTGTGCACTGGGATAGTTTATTATAATACAAAACAGAATACAACATGATTGATACAATGTACCATGCAACACACACAGTACAATCAAAACAACACAACAGGAGGGCAGGAAGATAGTACAGGGGTTAAGTGCTTGCTTTGCTTCACTTGATTTTTGTTATCAAACACATTTGGCCTTAGTTTGATTCCTAGCACCACATACTGACCTCTCCAAGCACCACCAGGAGTGATCCTGGGAACAGAGCCATTGAAAACCCTGAATATTATCAAGTGTGCTCCAAAACCAAAAGCCCAATACAAAAATCCCAACAGGGCCAGAGTGATAGCACAGCAGGTAGGGGCGTTTGCCTTGGACGCGCCCACCTGGGTTCAAATCCCCGGCACCCCCATATGGTCCCCGAGCACGGCCAGGAGTAATTCCTGAGCGAAGAGCCAGGAGTAACCCCTGAGCGTTGTCGGGCATGACCGCCCCAAAAAAAAAAAGGCAAAAATCCCAACAATCCTGACATACAGAGAAACAGGTACGTTGATAAAATAAATATAAAAACTTTGAAAGTCAGAGCAGGCTTTTTCTCTTGTACACAATCCCAGTGGTTCTATACTACATCCAGGGGAACCATGAGATGGCTGTGTGGCACATGTGACTGCTTGCAAGCTCAAGGGCACAGGCCAATCCTTAAGGTCAATTAGAGATGCTGAGTGTGAGTGTGATTCTGGTAGCTCTGCTGTTGGTGCCTGGCAGCTGCTCTCTATGATCTCTGGCCCCATAATAGCTTCTCATCACATCACAGCTCAGTGTATACAAGGCATAGACCCAGGTGAGCATAACTGAAAAGGCACAGAGCTGGGGCAGGAAAGAGACTGCAGCGGGCAAGGCACTTGTTTTGTAGGCACGGACTCAGGTTCATTCCCTGGCACCCTAGATAGTCCCCTGAACACTACCAGGAGAGATTCCTGAGTGTTGAGCCAGGAGGAAGTTCTGAACACTGAAGGGTGAGACCCAAAAACAGAAACAAAAAACTGGGGTTAACTTAGGTGCAAGGCAAGTGCCTTAACCCTGCACTATCTCTCTCCATGAGCTGGAGAGATAGGTACAGGGTTAAGGCACTTGCCTTAACACGTTTTGCATGTAGGAGGCCCTTGTTCAATCCTCAGCACCTTGAGAACTGCAAGGTGGGAAAAGGAAAAAGTGTTTGCATGTTATATATGGCTGAATGCATTTTAAAGGGTCTTTAAGAGCATTTGCTCAGGGTTTACTCCTGGCTCTGTGCTCAGGGACCACTTTTGGTGGGGCTTGGGAAACCATATAGTTGCCAGGGATCGAACCAGTTCAGCCACATGCAAGGCAAGTGCCCGATGTACTGTATTATCTTCCAATTCCTGCATTTTTATTTTTAAAAAAAGGTGGAGGTGTATTTCCTTCTTGATAACAAGTCAGGACGAAAAACCAATAACTAGGCACCAGAGGTACAGTAAGTAGGACTTGAGTGTGGCTGTCCCAAGTTTGATCTCTGACATTCCACATGGTCCCCTAAGCTCTGCCAACAGTAATTCCTGAGTGCAGAACCAGGAGCAACCCCTAAGAATCTCCAGGCACGGCCCAAAAAAGCAAAAACAAAAACAAACAAAACCCCAATAACTAGTAATAATAAAAAATAGCTCAATAATATTGCTAATTTCTATATGAAATATACTAAAATAAAAAAATCTAGAGCTATTCGAACAAGTATAAATTACCTTAGTAAAAACAAGTTTAACACTCAATGAAATGTTATTATGACTTAAATAAAAACTTCATAGAGTTTTAGTAAACCAGAAGAAGGTCAACATACCCACTCACACCTTTGTGTATACCTTTCATGATACTCAGAGCAATACAAACACAAGCATGAATAAGCAATACAATGTGCAGAGTACCCAGGTTAGAGCTTCTCCATCTATACCCAAGGTCTGACTCTAGGAACATGCCATTAGCACCCTATGTATATACTTCATTTCTTTTAACCATTTCTACCCACTTGTCTAGGTCTCCTTTTTAAATACCTTGAAATCCCAGGGGGGTCCTCAGGTTTATAGATTGCAGCATCTTCATTGCCAAGACAGAGGGAAAAAAAGACAAACATGAAAACAGTGAGATTCCAGAACTGGCTGAGAGTTTCTGAAGACAGATCACAGAGTATAGGAAGTAGGAATTCCTACAGCCAGCCCTCTGCCTAACCCAGAGTACCTTCAGAACAGAGGCCTTGAGAGACTCGGAGACTTTCAGTTAGAATTCGGGTTATGTTGTCAATACAAGGTTCATGAGACAGCTGACCAGAGTCGCCAAAGACCAGACGTGTTGAGAGAAATGGATTCTGTCTTGGCGCCTGCAAAAGAAAAGGAAGAAGAATGCATGAGGCCAGATGCATGAGGCTAGATGTCAGTGTCCATTCCCCACCAGCTGGACTGAACTCCTCACAGTCTCCCCACAGTCTCACCTGTAGGATGTTGGCCACAAACGAAGTTATTTCCTTCTCTATGACAGACACAAGGCTCTGGCAAGTCATGTAGTCTATTAGGCGGCCCAGTCGCCCCAGATGAAGCAACCAGGTCTCCACCTGCTTCAGCTTCTGCTCCAGCTGCTGCTCTTGAACCCTCTGAAGGTATATAGAGCCTTGGCCTTTTCTGATCCTCTTGATGTTTTGCACTCGCTCCTGGAAGCCCTGCTGCATGTTATAGGTATCCTTGCGAATCTGTCAGTGGAGAGTAGAAAACTCACTAGAGGGGATGGGAACAGGCAAAAGTCTACCCAGTCACTCTCTGCTCAGTGAAAAACATTCAGGTCTTGGAGCCTGAGACTAAAACCCTACACATGAACACAGGTGGTGGGAGTAGCTGCTTTTCATTAGAGATTAGCTTTGGAATTATTTTATTTTGTATTTATTTATTTTATTTTATTATACCACCATGAGATAGACCATTACAAAGCTGTACATAATTGGGTTTCAGTCATAGTGTCCAGCACCATCCCTCCACCAGTGCCCATTCCCACCAACAATGCCAATCCTTCTCCTCCTCCTCTTCCTCCTCCTCCCCTCTCCTCTTCCTCCTCCTCCTCTCCCCCTTCCTCCTCCTCCAGTGTCCTAGATGTCAGATGTCAGTGTCAATGCAAAATAATTGCATTATTGAGTGCAATTTTTTTAAATGGTTTAACAATGCTAAACAAAACTCCTGTCTTCCTCCTCTTCTATGCTTAATATGACTTTTGATTTCTCAATGGAAACTTCATTTAAGCACAAGCAATAATGCAGGAACTCTGGTCCAACAGAAAGCATACCAGTGCCCTCCAAACTGGCTTAAACTACTTGTCTGGCAAGTTCACGGTCATTGGTTCTGACCTCAGTGACCCAGAGGCAATTCTGACATATCTGCTGTTGGGGATTTCCAGCATGAAAATATTTAAATGATGATTCAGTAGCTAAAAAAGCACCCAGGGATGGAGGCTGGAGGAATAAACAGCACATCCCATATGGTGCCCAAACACCAACAGGACTGATTCCTGAGTGCAGAGCCAGAAGTGAGCACAGAAGCATACAAAAGATGGTGGAAAGGAAGAAGTGCCAGGACAAGCAACGGATCATAAGCTTGATCCCCAAGGCTGTAGATTCTGTTTTAGCTTCTTCCTGCTCAATTCCACTTACCTTCATTTCACAGAACTGAGTTATATTATTTGGGGATCTTTGAAAACAAAGACAATCAAGATACTAAAACTAAAAAGACAGACATCAGAGCAGTTCTTGGGAAAACACAAGAAGAATTAAATGTATAAGCTTCACGGGGCGGAAAGACACTACAGCACTTAGGCCACCTGTCCTGCAGCAGCCGACCCTGGTTCTATCCCTGGCATTCTATATGGTCCCCTGAGCCCTGCCAGGACTGAGCCCTGAGGTCAGAGCTCATAGTAAGACACACTGCTGGGTGTGGGCCCAAAGCCAAAAAAAAAAAAAACCCTGTAACAACCAAATCACTTGAGAATAATAATAATATCAAATATAAACAAAATATAAAGAAGACAAGAACACAAAGCAAAATAAAAACAATAAGAACTAGAAAACACTGAAGATGATAGAGTAAAAGTAAATCCAGATTTATCTGTAATCCTAATGAGATAAACCTACACTAAAATATAGAAACCTACACTAAAATAGTCTGAAAAAATGCTTCCCTAGTATTACACATTAGACTAAGAAAGACTGAAAACAAAGATTTAAAAAATTAGACCAAATGCTTGATGTTCTTTACACCCAAAAAACAAAGAACTCAAGAAAAATAGTACCAAAAATGAAATCTGGGCCCACTCCAGGACTGCTGCAGGCACTGCCGGCAGAATCCAGGTACACAGGCAAAGGGCTGAGCTGCTACCCACTTAACCCTGTGCTAGGCTGATGGGATATCCTGGAAGGGGCCAAGTTCTGGTCCTCGCCCACACCCCCCACACCCAGACTCTCAGAGACTGAAGAACCTCACACACCACAACCGAAGCCATTCTCAAGGTCTGGACTCCACAGCTCGTCAGAGCCCCACTCCCCAGGTTGCATGGCTGCAAAACCTGGTATGCTCATCTAATAGGTGTCCCATCACATTTCATAGAAATGCAAGTGTGTGGGCACGATGTATGGTCTGTGAGACTATTTCAATAATTTCCTATACTGTGGGCTCAAATGGCATAATGGAGATTTAAGAATATCTAATGACTTTTGTCTAAGACCATATTCATCAGCCATAGCTCCAACAAGCAATATAGAATAGATTGTTCAGTGTATGTGTAGGACAAGCTCAAATAGAGGTTGAGATAAATATGAAATGTGTTGTCTGTAGGTGAAAGGTGGTGAGTCTGGGGTTTACAGTAGAAAACCACTGTGTTCTGGAAACCCAGAAAGTGAATCCTAGAACAGAATCAGCCAGATTCTCATACAACAACCCAGAAAAAAAAAAGTCATGCCTTTGTCAATACCATTCCCTTATATGGGCTGTAATGATCAACATAATTGATGCCTGCTTTTTGCAGGATTCCTCTAAGAGCCTCTGCATCTGCTCTGGATTGCCTCCTGCAAATCACTTCGTAGATAGGGGGTAGTCTAAATGTGGCAGTTTATCTGACCATGTATTCTGTACTAGCTGGTATAAATATTCTCTCATGCCACCACAATCATCGTGGGACTAGCTAGATCTTACCAGCATATTTAGACCAGAGAGAAATGCTGTTTGCCTCCAAGCAAGCAAGCATGGCTCCCTGATAACTCAAAGGCAACTAAAATACTAAACTACCGTGAAATAGATGAGGCTTGTGAAGGCTTGGAGAAATATTTAACTGGCATTAGTATTAGTCTTTGATACAGAGACATGCCATCTCAGAAACCCCCTTCTCTACCCTATAAAGGCTTTTCCAGGCAGATCTTGGCTCAAGACATTAGCATATAAAAGGGCCTAGGTGAGGTGCTGGGAGAAATTATCTGAGGGCATTTGACCCTCCCTGCTTCCCATAATAATGGGAGGGAGGTCTGAGTTGCAGGGTTATAAAACTAGCCTGCTTCCTCTCTCTCTCTCTTTTTGGGCTCTCTCTTTGTGAGCTTGCATCCTTCCTGGGAGTCTTGTCTTTGTCTTCTCTTTACAGGGCCTTTACACGTGGTGGCCACCATTTTGGCCTACACGTGGCTGGGGTTCTAGCCAGGAATCCTAAGCACAGGGTTTTTCCTATTGTTGATTTGTATGCCAGAACCTGTGATAAGTAAAGCCTTTTAAAACTGCATCGGAGCCAGAGCGATAGCCCAGCGGGTAGGGGCGTTTGCCTTGCACGCGGCCGCCCATGCCAGCTCGGGTTCGATTCCCGGCATCCCATATGGTCCTCCGAGCACCGCCAGGAGTTAATTCCTGAGTGCAGAGCCAGGAGTAACCCCCTGAGCATTGCCGGGTGTGACCCAAAAAAGCAAAAAAAAAAAAAAAAAAAAACTGCATCGGATTCCTGAGTCTTCATCCATTCCCCACCGGCCGGAGGTAGAAGGGAACTCACTTCCCGGCACTGTTGGGGACCCCAGTGGCATCCCCGACACCTGCTAAGGGAGCAGGCAAGGAGATGGGGATAGAGAGTGGGAGGGAAAGGCAGGTCTGTGGTGGTGTGGGGGGCACAATGGTGGTGGGATTGGTGCTGAACGATGAATCTTTCTAACAACTGTATTGTGAAAAATACAGTTTTTTTTGTACTTTTGTAAATCATTTTGTACTTTGTAAATCACGGTGTTTAAATAAAAAGGAGAAAAAAAAGAGAATGAAATCTTTTTCATTTATATAAAAGAAACACAGTGCCAAGAAATAGTTATGAGTCATTCGGATATTGTTGCAAACTTAATGATCATCGAAGCAATTGACAATCAAGGGAAGGGATTTTTAGCTCTTATCCTCCTGAAATTGAAAGTTACAGGAGACAATATTTTAACAAGGAGTGTTGGATGACAAGCTAGTTTGGGAGCTTTGCTGTTTTACCACTCACAGCTAAATCTATTTACATGTTCTTAAGTCAAGATTCATTCTAATGAGATTTCTCTTCTATGGCAGTACAGAAGTCACCTTGACTGAATAACTTCTGACTTATACATCTACTAATACTTCTATGTTATCTAGATTGGGCACAGCTCCTCTTTATACCCACTGTACCCAGCATGGGACAGTTAGAATTTACCAGGAGACTACCACCCTGGCTACGTTGAGACTATAGGAAGGCTATAGGAAGGATCATACTAGTTTGCTCTCAAGCAGGCGAGTGTGACCCTTTCAGTATATGGAGAACAAGATACTCAGAATCACCCTGGTGGATATAATAAATAAGAAGGACCTTGTGGGTACCATCTAGATTACATGAAGCTCATGAAATTAAGATGTCACTATCACTATCCTCCCGTTGATCATCATGCTAGAGCGGGCACCAGTAATATCTCCATATGTCCTGTCTCATGCTAGTAGAGCCCAAAGGGCATCTATTCGCTCCAGGAACATAAAGAGCCTCAAACCATTATATTAGGTCATGGGAATGAATTAATATAATTGTTACTGGTATTTGGCATATCAAATAAAATAGGGCAGCTTGCCAGGCTTGCCATGCAGGTGGCATACCCTTGTAGTCAGCTCTAAATATAGCATTTATAGATGAACCGCGTGGCTGAAAGCGGCACCCGCAAGACAGGCTGTGATAGGCTGTCGCTGGGTGGAGTTCTGACAAGAGGGAAGTCGGATGTGGAAAATGGATGTTTAAAATTAAGATGTATTACTTTATATCAGCCCCCTCCAGTGTTTTACTTAAGAGATGATCTCAGAGGAAGGGATTAGTCCTTGGTGTAATCCTTTGTTTATACCTATAATAGGGTGTGGCACCACCCTTCTTCAAACTGTTTAGCATTATTTGTTGACAGGACACTCCCTGTCACAGATAGGATTACTTTGGGTGTGTATAAGGGGACTGACTTGAGGCCCCCTTCTCTCCCTTTTCCTGCTTCTTCTTTTACCCAAAAGAAGGGCAAAGAAGAAGCAGGAAAAAAGGAGAGAAGGACTCCTCTCGGGTGAGATCCTCTCTCTTTGGGGGAGACTTGGGCTCTCTTGTATGGTCTAAGTTCAGACCAGAGCTAGAGTTCTTTCATTGTATTGGATTGCAGTGGCAGAGCTTTTGTACTATTAAAAGCCTTTTTTGGAACTGCACCGAACTCGTGAGTTTTCATCAGTTCCCCAGCGGCCTCGGAGGTAGAAGAGAACTTCTGCCCTGGTACTGTTGGGGACCCCAGTTGCTCCCGACAAAGGAGTGAACTTGTTCCTTTTTTTTTTAGGTTAGGTTCCCTGAAAGTAGATATTGAGTGAGAAATTTGGGGAAATATGATTTACTGAAGATAAGAAATGATCTTCAGAAAATAAACCTCTGGAAAGAGGTGCAAAACTGGGCATGGGTTGTGGACTGGGGCCTCTGGAGTGATAAGACAGCAGGGAGGGCATTTTGCCTTACTCACAGCTGACCTGAGTTTGATCCTCAGCATGGTCCCTCAACCTCACCAGGAGTGATCCCTTAGTGCAGAGCCAGGAGTAAGCCCTGCGCACTGCCAAGTGTGACCCAAAAAGCAAGAAAAAAAATTTTTAAATGGTAAAGGGAAAGTTTTGGGAGTGAAGATAGATGGCCGGCAACTACATCACCTAGGCTTCTTTGATGACATCGTTCTAATAATACCAAACATCAGCCTAGCGGCACAAATGCTCGCAGACTTTGACCGAGAATGTGGAAGGATAGGTCTACAGCTGAATCTCAACAAAACTATGTTCATGAAAAATGAACTAGTTCCAGAGGCCCCATTCACTCTCAAGGAACAAACATCTCTGAATGCAACAGCTATGTGTACCTAGGTCGGGAAGTCAACATGATGAATGACCTGAAACCTGAGTTGCGCAAGAGGAAAAGAGCGGCATGGACTGCCTTCAAAAACATCAAAACAATAGTCAAAAGAACAAAGACTCCGGCTACGGGCACACCTCTTTGACTCCACCATTCTCCCTGCATTGACATACGCCTCAGAGACCTGGGCCTTATGAAAGCAGGATGAGAATCCCATTCGGGTCTCCCAAAGAGGAATCGAAAGAGCCATGCTTGGAATATCATGCCTCACTCAAATGAGAGGGAATCTGGAGTTCCGACCTCCATCGCTATTCTTTTTTTTTTTTTTTTTTTTGCTTTTTGGGTCACACCCGGCAATGCTCAGGGGTTTCTCCTGGTTCTGCACTCAGGAATCACTCTTGGCAGTGCTCAGGGAACCGTATGGGATGCTGGGGATCGAACCCGAAGCTGGCATGGGCCGGCGCGTGCAGGGTAAATGCCCTACCCGCTGGGCTGTCGCTCCGGCCCCCATCGCTATTCTAAAATCAAGGACACTGTCTCATCTGCCAGAACATTGAAAATCAGATGGGCTGGTCATATAATGCGATCTGGAGACAACCATTGGACTAGAGCCGTTACCAATTGGATCCCACAGGACGCCAAAAGATCATGTGGCCGCCCACCTGCAAGATGGTCAGACTTCCTTATCAGGACCCTAAACAAACAGTTCGAAGCTCTCAATATCCCCGAAACAGATGCCTTTGGGCTACACTGGCACGTGATAGGATCAAATGGAAAAATTACTGGCACCAGCTTGAGCAAATCGATGAATAACGGGATATCAAGTGATCAAGTGATCAAAAGGAAAGTTTAAGTGAGATCTCAGCTAAAGCTGTTTTTGGTTTGATCTGGAAAGTGAAAGGGTTCAGAATCTATTTCCTATATTGGAACAGTCCCACTGTGAGACAAATAGACAAAAAATTATTAAATAGACAAATAGAGACAAAAAGACAAAAAGATTATTAATATAAATTAATTCTGGACTAATATGTTCAAAACAATAAAGAACATTAGTGGAATGTTGGAGGACAGGTTTAGCTAACCTGGGAGCTTTGTTGTTTTGCCCACTCCAGCTTAATCTTATTTAAGCCAAGGTTCATTCTAATGAGACCTCTCTTCTATGTAAACACTGCTAGAGGGTGTGGCAATTACAGAAATCACCTTGAGTGAATAACTTCTGACTTATACATCTACTAAGACTTCTATGTTTTCTAGATTGGGCACAGCTCCTCTTTACACCCACTGCACCCAGCGTGGGACAGTTAGAATTTACCAGGAGACTACCACCCTGGCTACGTTGAGACTATAGGAAGACTATAGGAAGGATCATACTAGTTTGCTCTAAGCAGGCGAGTGTGACCCTTTCAGTACATGAGAACAAGATACTCAGAATCACCCTGGTGCAGATAATAAGAAGGACCTGTGGGTACCATCTAGATTACATGAAGCTCATGAAATTAAGGTCTATTACTTTATATTAGCCCTCTCTCTCTCTCTCCAGTGTTTTACATAAGAGATAATCTCGGGATTAGTCCTTGGCATAACTTTTGTTTATACCTGCAATAGGGTGTGGCACTATATTCTGTTTAGAGTTCTTTGTTGACATGACCCTCCCGGTTGGATTACTTTGGCCTCAAGGGGCTAACTTGAGGCCCCTTCACCTCCTGGGCCTTTTAACTTTCAGCTTTTGGCTCCTGTGGCTTTTGGCTCCTCGGCCTCAGCTTTTGGCTTTTGGCTTTTTGCACTTTGGCCTTTTGTTCCTTCTTCTGGGTAGGACTAAGCTTGGGTGAGATCCTCTCTCTTTGGTGGGAGACTTAGGCTCTTTTGTATCGTCTAAGTTCGGACCAGAACTAGAGTTTGTTCATTACACTGGAGTGCTGTGGAAGAGCTTTTGTACTATTAAAAGCCTTTTTGGAACTGCACCGGACTCGTGAGTTTTCATCTGTTCTCCCGGCGTCCTCAGAGGTGGAAGAGAACCTCAGTCCTGACACTGTTGGGGACCCCGGCGTTCCCCAACAGTGGAAGACTTTTTCATAATTTTAGATTGTGGGTTAAATAAAAACTGCATTGAAGTGAAATTATTTTTTATCACTATACTACAGTTATGAAATATAATGTAATTTTTCTTAGTAAAAGCTCAGTGACATTAAGGGATATGCGGGCTTGACAATTGCAACTTTATTATCAAATGGCTCAGGAGATGGCTGTATATATGCACTGAGAAAGGTAAAGAAGCCAAAAGAAATAGAACAAGAACCTGGGGGAAACATTTGAGAGTTTATTATACTACCCTTGCAACTCTTCTAGTGAGTTTGATAAGACACGACCTTAAAGGTCTAGAGCTGGGGCCGGAGAGATAGCACAGTGGGTAGGGCGTTTGTCTTGCATGTGGCCGACCCAAGATCGATCCCCGGTATCCCATATGGTTCCCCCAGCACCACCAGGAGTAATTCCTGAATGCAGAGCCAGGAGTAACCCCTGAGCATTGCCAGGTGTGACCCGAAAAGCAAAACAATAATGATAATAAAAGGACTAGAGCTACCTTACGTGGTCCTAAGGATAAAGAAAATGAGTGAAAATAATAATAATACTCCTTTCACACACTATTTTGCAGGAACTGGCCTGCAGAAGCAGTAAACAAATCATAACTATCTCACATGAAGGAACAAGCAGAAACTCACTCAGATATCCACCTGCTTCCTACTTGCCAGTATCTTCAAAATAGCCAGAAGAGTATAAGACCTGTTATGTTTTAAGACAAAATACACAGAAAATATGTATCCAGGAAGCCAGATGACCCAATGTCTTCAAGGTCCCCATACTGTTTGTCCAGAAAACCGTTTCCTGTTTTTCAAGAAATAGGTATAGAACTTTTAAGGCCTCCTTCACCTGTATAAATAGTCCCTGAAACAAAAGAACAGAGACAGAGATTTGAGCATTGTTTCTATTCTCATTGCACTCAAGATGCCAGTAGAGATTCTTCTTTTGCAACAACTGGAATGACCAGTGTTTAGCTTTCTAGTGCACCATACAGCGGAACCTTGTTTGGCTTTATTTGCAATTATGTCAAAATTTAAAATTATTTGAAGGAAATAATGAAGGTAAGAAGGGAAAAAGGAAGGAAACGGGTTTATCTTATAAAGGCAAAGGTGACCTAACACTCTCAGACATGGGACAGAGCTGCTACTTGCTCTCCCTGTGCCCAACTGCTCATTAGGCACCTGGGAGGCATGGCGGGTTCTAACCCTGGCCTGCTGCCCCAGCAGAGCCTCACAACAAGCCAGACGACCCCCTACTCCATGGGGGCTGCCATTTTCCACATCCAGACTTCCCTCTCATCACAACTCCACCCAGCAGACCAGACTATCACAGCCTGGATCATCCAAACCCACCCTGCAGCAGATTTTTTTTTCAATCCGGTCCAGGTATGCTGAACCAGAGACTCTCAGACATGGGGGCAGAGCTGCTACTTGCTCTCCCTGTGCCCAGCTGCTCATGAGGTGCCCGGGAGGCATGGCGGGTTCTAGCCCTTGTCTGCCACCACAGCAGAACCTCACAACAAGCAAGACGACCCCCTACTCCATAGGGGCCTCCATTTTCCACATCCGGACTTCCCTCTCATCACAACTCCACCCAGCAGACCAGACTATGGCGGCCGCGGGTTCATCAATAAATGCTTTTTTTAGAGGTGACTACAAGAGTATGCCACCCACATGGCAAGCCTGGCAAGCTGCTCGTGTCGTATTTGATATGCCAAATACCAGTAACATTTATATTAGGTCATTCCCATGACCTAATATAATGTTTTGAGGCTCTTCATGTTCCTGGAGCAAGCGGATGCCTTTGGGTTCTACTAGCATGAGACAGGACATATGGAGATATTACTGGTGCCATCTCTAGCAAATAGATGATGAACGGGAAGATAGTGATAGCGATAGACCTAACACTGACAATTCTAACAGATAAAAGGAGAAAAATATTAAGACAATCTAAATAGAATTAAAAAACTGACAAAATCCAACTGATTTTGGTCTCGTGGGATCCAACAGACAAAGTCCATTTTGTCTGGACTGGACAAAATCCAACACCAATTCATGATAAAAAAAGATCTTAGCAGGCTGTGAGAAATTATTTGTGAATCGCTCATCTGATAAATATTAAAGTCCAAGATATATATAGTCCGATATATATATATATATAACTTGTATTACTTGTCTTCCCATTGTTCATCGATTTGCTCGAGCGGGCACCAGTAACATCTCCATATATCCTGTCACATGCCATTGTAGCCCAAGGGCATCTGCTCGCCTCCAGGAACATAAAGAGGCTCAAATCATTCCATCAGGTCTTGGGAATGAGGTCTATAATTGTTACCTGTTTTTGCCAGGCTCTGCCGTGAATTTATATATATATATATATATATATATATATATATATATATATATTTGGAATATCATGCCTCACTCAAGTGAGAGAAGGAATCTGGAGTTCTGACCTCCTTCAACAATCAAGATCAACAATCAATTATATATATAATATATTATATATATATAATTGTTGAATATATATTATATATATTCAATAATAAATTATATATATATAAAACTTGATCATTTGATATCCCATTATTGGTCGATTTGCTAGAGTGGGGAGCCAGTAACATCTCCATTTGTCCCTGTCTCATGCCAGTGTAGCCCAATGGCATCTGCTTACTCCAGGAATACAAAGAGCCTCAAACCGTTCATTCAGGGTCTTGACGAAGAAATCTGACAATCTTACAAGATGGTGGGTGGCCATGTAATCTTTGACGTCCCGTGGGATCCAGGCGGTAACAGCTCTAGTCCAGCGGTTGACTCCAAGTCGCATTTCACGTCCAGCCTATCTGATTTTCCACGCCTTGACAAACGAGACAGCATCCCTGACTCTTGATTGTTGAAGGAGGTCAGAACTCCGGTTCCTTCTCTCACTTGAGTGAGGCATGATATTCCAAGCATAGCTCTTTTGATTCCTCTTTTGGAGATGTGAATAGCGTTCTCATTCTGCTTTCATAGGGCCCAGGTCTCTGAAGCGTATGTTAATGCAGGGAGAATGGTAGAGTCAAAGAGATGGGCCTGGAGCAGGAGGTTCTTTGTCCTTTTAGCTATTTCTTCAACGCTCTTGAAGGTGTTCCACGCCACTCTCTTCCTCCTGTGCAGCTCAAGTGTATCTTGGCACAACCCACGTGTCCTAGAATAGATGATTGAATAAAGAAACTATGGTACATGTACACAATCAATGGAATATATATATGAATATATATATGTATATACATATATATATTCCATTGATTGAATATATAGAAGTATATATATCACTTGACACTTGATTACTTGACATCCCGTTATTCATCAATTTGCTCAAGCAGGCACCAGTAATATCTCCATTTGACCCTATCACGTGCCAGTGTAGCCCAATGGCATCTGGTTGCTTCAGGAATATGAGCAGCCTCAAACTGTTCATTCAGGGTCTTGACAAAGAAGTCTGACCATCTTGTAGGTGGGTGGCCACATGATCTTTTGAATTCCCGTGGGATCCAGTCGGTAACAGCTCTAGTCTCCAGCAGTCTTCTCCAAATCTCATTACATGTCCAGCCCATCTGATTTTTGGTGCCTTGGCAAGCGAGACAGCGTCCCTGACTCTGGAACAGCGACAGAGGTCGGAGCTCTGGATTCCTTCTCTCACTTGAATGAGGTGTGATATTCCAAGCGTAGCTCTCTCGATTCTCTTTGGGAGAACGAATAGCATTCTCATCCTGCTTTTGTAGGTCCCAGGTCTCTGAGCTGTATGTTAGTGCAGGGAGAATGGTGGAGTTGAAGAGATGTGCCGGAGCCGGAAGGTTCTTTGTCTTTTTTTGGCTATTTCTTCGTTGCATTTTTGAAGGCATTCCATGCCGCTCTCTTCCTCCTGTGCAGCTCAGCTTTTAGATCGTTCATCATGTTGACTTCTCGAACTAGGTACACATAACTGCTGCATTCAGAGATGTTTGTTCCATTGAGAGTGAATGGGGCCTCTGGAACTAGTTCATTTTCATGAACATAGTTTTGTTGAGATTCAGCTGTAAACCTATCTTTTCACATTCTCGGTCAAAGTCAGCCAGCATTTGTGCCGCTTGGCTAATGTTTGGTGTTATTAGAACAATGATATCAGCGAAGCGGAAGTGATATAGTTGCCGACTGTCTATCTTCACTCCCATTCCTTCCCATTCTAATTGTCGCATGATGTTCTAGAGGGTGGCGCTGAAGAGTTTTGGTGAAATGGTATCACCCTTCGGAACCCCTCTTTGACGTTGATGATCACTTCTTTGTAGAATGGTGAGATCCTGGTGGTAAATCTGTAATACAGCTCACGAAGGATCTTGATGTATTGGGTTTGAACGCCCTGTTTGGCTAGGGTTTAATGACCACTATATATATGTTGGTGCGTAGGCAACAAAGATAGAAACTGCTGGCAGTGGGCCACATCTCTTCAAGTGTAATAGTCCTATCCGATTTCTTAGGCATTCAAACGAATCAATGTTCGTGGCCATGTTCGTGTTGTCAAGGACATCGATGCCACCAATGCCTCTTTCATCGCATGTTCCGAGGAACAGTTCTTCTCCGGTGTCAAAAGCGGCGTGATGTGATTGATGCCTACTCATCTCAGTCAGACCAATGATGTCATACTTGATCTTTTGTGCTTGCACCATCAGGTCCTCGATATATGCTTCCGTTGCCAGTGTACGTGCATTGAAAGTACAGGCTGTCATTTTAGTCCTTCTTTGTTTTGGTAACTTAGTATGGCCCTGAAATTTTATCAGTCCCTCCTTGTTTGTCCTTCTTAGTGCTGCCATATTAAGGGCTCTTTCAGGGTCAGAAAGATGAACATTCTTTATTACTGGTTTTGGCATATTGAATACCCACCGGACCGCTTGCCAGTCTCTGCCATGTGGGCAGTGTTCTCTTAGTAGCTTGCTGGGCTAAGCACTGCCAGGAGTAATTCCTGAGTGCAGAGCCAGAGCCAGGAGTAACCCCTGAGCATCGCTGAGTGTGATGTCACTCTCCGTCCTGACAAGCAGGACATACCCTTCAGCCACTCCACATAGCCAGAGGACACATTTCCTGCGTCCCAGTTGTCCCACTGGTGGTCCTTGATGAGCACAGCAAACATGGTGGCGGTAAAGATGGTAAAGAAAGATGACCGCTAGGTTCCTTAATCATGTCGCACCACGGGCCGGGTCTGAGGGCCCCACCAGAGTCGCCCGGGAATGAGGCCCGCATGCCGAGGGCTCCCGACCTCACTGTCGCCCCTCGGACCTCACTGTCACCTTCGCCGAAGCTGTGCCACACTGCCCACATGGCCAGTCCTTGGCCATACGGGCATACAAGGAAAAAGAAATTGAGAAATTCTACATGAATTTCTCGTGTAGAATTTCTAGATGAGAAATTCTTCCATCAAGAAATTCTTCCATCCACATACAAGGAGAAGAAATTGAGAAATTCTACATGGAACTGGAGAAGTTCTATAAAAAAGATCACACCTTCTACAAGATCATAGTCAGTGATTTTAATGCCAAGATAGGACCGAGAAGATCGGCCGAAGAACTCCACATCAGGACCCATGGCCTAGAATGGAACGAACAGGGTGAGAGACTATCTGAGTTCATCATGTCCACCAAGACCATTCATGGGAATTCACAGTTCCAGAAAGCGAAACGTTGGACATGGGAATCTCCTGGTGGACAGTTCCACAATGAAATTGACCACATCATCTTCAATCGACGGTTTTGCCTGACTGATGTTGTTGTTGTCCCCAAATTCCAAATAGGATCGGACCTCCGTCTCCATCGCGTAAAATTCTACTTCACGCAATGGGAAGAAAAGGTTGCAGAGTTTAAGAAGAGAACTCCCAGAATGACCACCAACTGGGAACTCTTTGGCAACACTGCAGCAACATGGGAAGATACCATCATTGATGACATCGATGAAGAATACAACTGACTGGTTCCGCACCTCCATGATTGTGCGAAGAATGCCGGAGAGAGAGAAAGACACAAAAGGTCGCCTGTCTTCAAAATCTCTCAAGTTCATTCGCCAACGTGGCAAGGCGCGAGCCTTGGCAACCAAATGCTAACGCCCAAGCTTGCAAAGAAGCGATAAAAGAAGCGACCAAATGCTAACGTCAAGCTTGCAGAGAAGCGATAAAAGAAGACCTCAAAGGCAGAAGAGCAGAAATACTGGAAGATGCAGCAGAAGCCAGGAAAAGCATTCACACAGCCCGCCTGTCCTTTTGCCAACTATAAGACCAAGATGACTGCCCTCCAACGTCCTGATGGATCTATCACATCTTCCAGAAAGGCAATGGAGAAGATTATCCATGACTTCTACTCAGATCTCTTTGATAGCCATGCCCACCTGCCCACATACCAAATTCTGCAGGATGGATATGTCGTTCCCAACGTTCTCCCTTCTGAAATCTGACATGCCATTTCGTCAGTAAAGAAGGAAACAGCACCAGACAAAAAGTCAGACCCGAACACCGAAGAATCTGCCTTCAGTACTCATCAATACTCTGCCTTCAGTACTCATCAATACTCTGAAATTCTCAATTTCAACTCTTCACATGCTACCTGTCTGAATGCAAGGTGCCCTCCCATTGGAAAACCAGCAAGACAGTTCTACTGTTCTAGAATGGAGACGTCCACAACATTGGCAACTATCACCCCATCTGCCTGTTTTCTGTCATCTACAAGCTGCTCACTCAAGTCATCCTGAACAGGATTGGCAAAACATTAGATGAAGGGCAACCATGGGAGCAAGCTGGCTTCCAAAAAGGATTCAGCACAATCGACCATATCCACCACGGTAACCAAGCTCACTGAAGTCTGTAGGGAGTTCAAGATGCCACTCTGTCTCACGTTCATTAATTTAAAGAAAGCCTTTGATTCTGTGGAGACTGAAGTGATCAGTCTACACATACACACACATAAATATGTGGTATATATATGCCTATATATACATACCTATATATATACATACATATATATATATACCCATCAAAAAATGGGGAGAAGAAATGAACAGAAAATTCCTCAAATGAAACAAAATAGAAATGGTCAAAGGCACATGAAAAAATGCTCTGCATTACTAATTATTAAGGAAGTGCAAATCAAAATAACAATGAGATGTGACCTCACACTGCAGAGATGGGCACACTTCAAAAACAATAACTAACGCAGGGCCAGAGCGATTGCCCAGTGGGTAGGGCATTTGCCTTGAACATGGCCAGCCCATGCCAACCCTGGTTCTATCCCCGGCATCCCATGTGGTCCCCCTAGCATCGCCAGGAGTAATTCCTGAGTGCAGAGCCAGGAGAAACCACTGAGCATTGCCGGGTGTGACCCAAAAAGCAAAAAAAAAAAAAAAAAAAAAAAGGAAAAAACCCAATAAGAACAATAGAAAACAAGAATAACCAGTATTGGTGCCGGATATGATACAGCAGGAGCTAAGGAGAAAGCGCCAGGTCACAGGTAGCCAATCACCCATGGAATAGGTTGCCAATCAGAATGTAGAAGGGGACTCCTGGGAAGTGGGATTTGGCAGCAAATAAAAAAGGCAAACCCAGGCTCCTCTCTCTCTCTCTCTCTCTCTCTCTCTCTCTCTCTCTCTCTCTCTCTCTCTCTTTCTCTGGCCAGCTGCTCCCAAGCCAGCTCACACCCTCTCCCCCTGGATCATGTAGGGAAGCAATAGGGCAAGGTACTGAGCACAGGAGTCTCACCCACATGTACAGGGTAGAGGTTGGAGACTAGGGAAAGCCAAGACAAGACAACAAGGACCACTGGGAGTACAGTTGGGAGGCCCAGCCGCAGGTACTGAGAGAGCAGCACAGGAACAGGACTGTTCCTCCTATCACTCATGAGGAGGCTAGTAGACCACACGGGACAGGACCAGGAATTCGTTCACGGGTAACAGGGAGGCTAGATATCTGGAAGGGACCGGAAATCATCTGTACATTAAACTGCCAGTCTTCTGAGTTTTGAAATTCTTCATACAATCCTCTAGCACAGGAGAATCCACTTTTGCATTAGCAGATACAGGCAAGGGGGCCCTTCATTCAACAGTGGTGGGAATGTTAACTGGTCCATCATTTCTGGAGAACAATATGCTCATCCGTAAAAAACAAGAGCAACAACTAGGAATTGAGTGCCCAGTTGACTCCAGCAATTCCACTTCTTGGAATGTACCTCAGGAACCCAAAAACAAAATGGAACAAAGAGACTTGTACCCCTACGTTCCTTACAACACTGTCCACAGCAGTCAAAATTTGGACACAACCCAAGTGTCCCAGAATAGATGGTTCAGTAAAGAAACTATGGTCCATGTACACAATGGAATATTAGTCAGCCATAAGAAAGTATAAAATCTGGGATGAAGCGATAGCCCCAGCGGGTAAGGCGTTTGCCTTGCATGTGGCTGGCCTGTGCCGGCTCAGGTTCGACCCCGGCATCCCATATGGTCCCTCATCCCATATGGTCCCCTGAGCACCGCCAGAAGTAATTCCTGAGTGCAGAGCCAGGAGTAACCCCTGAGTGTCGCCGGGTGTGACCCAAAAAAAAAAAAAAAAAAGAAAGTATAAAATCATGCAATTTGCTGCTTCATGGATGGATCTGGATAATGTCGTCCTGGATGAAGTGAGTTGGAGGGGAGAGAGACTGACACAGAATGATGTCTCTCAGAGGTGACATATAAAGACACATAATGTTGGTATAAATAATGAATGCCCTAAGGTAATGAAAACAACAAACATAAGACTAGTCCTTTGTGGGGAGCATGCCACTTGGTGGGGTGTTGGAGGACAGACAGGGAATGGGCTACACTATGGTGGAGCTAAGTGTTCAAGTGGGAGAAAGAGGCAGTCCTGAAAGGTGGTAAGGTGCTATGCATGAAACCCTACCATAAACAGTACTGTAAACCACAAAGCCAAAAGTTATTTAAGAAAAAAAAATCCCTCTCATAGAGGCAGACTGGTGGATAGGAGGCAAATGGGTGTGTGCAGGGGGGGGACACTATGGAGGAAAGTGGACATTGGTGAGAGGATTGCTGTTGAAACATTATATGCCAGAAATCTAATCATGAATAACTTTGTAATTCATGATTATTAATAAATTTTCAATAAAAAAATTAAAATTTTTAATAAAAAATTTAAAATTTTAATAAAATTTAGAAACTAAAAAGAAACCTAAGCAAACTAGGAATTGATTGAGATTATTTAAAAGTTTATATGGGGTGGGCGAGAGAGGAGATGGTGAGGGGGCAGGCAACCAACCTGAGTTCAATCCCTGGCACCAAATACTATCTTCTAAGTACCATCAGAGTGTAATCCCTGAGCACAGAGCTGGAAGTAAGCTCTGAGAACCTCTGGGTATAGCCCCCAAAAAATCATAAAATAAAACAAAGAAAAAGAAGTCGATACAGGATATTTATCAAATACACTTAACACCATTTTATTTAACATTTCAAATTCATTTTAGTTATTCAGAAATGTTATCCCTTAGAAGGAGTGGCATCACAAGTTTGGTCCTATGATAATTCAGTTGCCAACTATAATGGTACTTAGCCTCCCCTTCCCTGCTTGCCTCTTTCTTAGGGGCAAATCCCAACTGGGACTAGTTCTACCCTGAAAAATGTGCTGCATTTGCTTGTCTTTTATTTCTATGGTGCTATTTTTTAAAAAACATTTCATATAAACAAATATGTTAAATTTTTAAGTTTTAAGAAATGCTGAATGATAAAAATATATAAACAGTGTTCTAAGACCTTTTTGGTACTTCACACTATATTTTTATTCACCATAAATTAATTTTTTGTGTATGGTGTAGTAAATATTAGAAAACAGTATTTTTTTAAATCATTTATAACGGGGACAAAAATCAAATATAAATTTAATATCTGATGAAAATCAAATAGTAGGTCTAATTACACAAGCCCAAACTGCTACATAAAACCTTACTAAGGAGGAATTAAAGAAATCAAAGGGGGCCAGAGTGATAGTCCAGCAGGTAGGGTGTTTACCTTGCATGTAGCCGACCCAGCTTCGATCCCCAGCATCCCCATATGATCCCCAAGCACCACCAGGAGTAATTCCTGAGTGCAGAACCAGGAGTTACCCCTGAGAATCACTGGGTGGACCCAAAACTAAAAAAGAAAGAGCGAAAAGAACGAAAGAACGAAAGAAAGAAAGAAAGAAAGAAAGAAAGAAAGAAAGAAAGAAAGAAAGAAAGAAAGAAAGAAAAGAAAGAAAGAAAGAAAGAAAGAAAGAAAGAAAGAAAGAAAGAAAGAAAGAAAGAAAGAAAGAAAGAAAGAAAGAAAGAAAGAAAGAAAGGAAAGAAATCAAAAGGTCTGGAGGGACAGTACAGTGGGTAGGTCATTTTCCTTGCATGTCATTGACCAGGGTTTGATCCCCACATCCAATATGGTCCCCTGAGTACCACCAGAAGTAATTCCTGAGTGCAGAGCCAGGAGCAACCCCTGAGCATTGCAAGATGTGACCCAAAAAGCAAATTTCACTTGTATCACTTGTCACTTGTCTTCCCGTTCATCATCGATTTGCTCGGCGGGCACCAGTAACATCTCTATATGTCCTATCACATGCTAGTAGAGCCCAAGGGCATCTGCTTGCTCCAAGAACATAAAGAGCCTCAAACTATTCCATCAGGTCATAGGAATGAGGTCTATAATTGTTACTGGTATTTGGCATATCAAATACGACACGGGTAGCTTGCCAGGCTCTGCTGTGCGGGTAGCATACTCTTGTAGTCATCTCTAAATCCAGCATTTATTGATGAACCTTGCACAGGGAGAGCCAGTAATAGCTCTGCCCCATGTATGTTAGTCTTGGATCCAGCATACCTGGGCTGGGTTTGAAAAAACTGCTGCAGGGTAGGTCTAGATGAGCCGGGCTGTGATCAGCTCTTCTGCTGTGTGGAGTTCTGAGAGGCTACCAGGTTCTCCCTGTGCCCAACTGATCAGGAGGCACCCAGGAGGGATGGCGGGTTCTAGCCCCTGGTCCGCCACCCCAGCGGAGCCTTGCAAAGAAGCCAGAGCAAATAAATAAATAAAAATAAAATTTAAAAATAAACCGAGTAGCATTGTCAGGGCTGTACAGGATCCTCAACAGTATTAGGGTCCGCTGGGTTCTCTGGCCACTTTCAAAGTCAGCAGCTGTCCCCTCCAGCCAATGGACAAGGAAGCATGACCACCAGCTCTTAGAAAATTCAAGGTTTTAATTTTCCACATACTTCTAACTCCAAATTTTTTCCACACACCACCAACCACACACCACCAACCAACCACCAACCGACCACCAAGAACTACCAGAGCTTCATATATTTTACAAAGGCTGGGAGCAAGGCTTCACACAGGCTGGGGGCAAAAGGTAAAAGGCCTTTTTACCCTGAAAACAAAGGAAGTGAGAAAAGACTTCCTCCCACCAGGTGCAAAAACCATCAGGGGGCTCTCAAGATGTTGTTTTCTTTCATCTTGGGCTAATAAACAATTATTTCAATATTTCTAGTCATTTTTGAATATACATAGTAAGAGGGACAAACATTAAGCTATACGGGGTTAGGGTGACCTTTTCTGGGGAGATCGCACCATATAGTCCAGATTGCATTCCTCTCACCAGATTGATCATCCCAATCCCCTCGGGGTCTTTTCAATTCATTATTTATCTTTAGGTAAGAACAGAACTTGTTCTGTGACCTTGCTCTTTCAGCTTTGGGTCAGAACAGAGCTTGCTCTATAGTCTTGCTATCAGGACCAGGACACTAAGCTGTCCCATGTAGAAGCTAGGGTGGTCTTTCTTCCTGACTAGTTGTCCCATGTCAAAGCCAGGGTGGTCTCCTTTACTGGTTCCATCCAGTACCATGGTGGGACCCTACTTTTTTAGGGTGGGAGGAATTAAAATCAATGTAAAGGCTATTGAGGTATTTAGTTAAGAAATATGGTGCAAGCCCAGGAGTTACTAATTCGTTTTAACTGTCTTCCTATATCTATACAAAAGGACTTAGCTACAAGAACATGAAAAAGGGTGGCAGGAGCAATAACACAGTGGGGAGGGTGTTTTTTACGTGGCCTACCCAGGCTCAATCCGGGCATCCCATATGGTCCCCCAAGCACTTGTTCACTTGATCACTTGACATATCGTTATTCATTGATTTGCTTGAATGGGCACCAGTAACATTTCCATTTGACCCTATCACGTGCCAGTGTAGCCCAATGGCATCTGGTTGCTTCAGGAATACCAAGAGCCTCAAACCATTCATTCAGGGTCTTGACGAAGTCTGACCATCTTGTAGCACTGCCAGGAGCAATTCCTGAGTTCAGGACTAGGAGTAACCCTAAGCATTGCCGGGTGTGACCCAAAAAGCAAAAAATAAATAAATGAATAAATAAATGGATGGATGGATGGATGGATGGATGAATGGATGGATGGATGGATGGATGGATGGATGGATGGATGGATGGATGGATGGATGGATGGATGGATGGATGGATGGATGGATGGATGGATGGACGGATGAACACAAGAACATGCAAAGGGCATAAGGTACAGAGAAAAACAACATTTAGCAAGCTACTACCTTTGGCTAGGAAATTTGACACCCACTGAGTAGGAGACAGAGGGTTGTAAACAAAAGGAAACCCAACATAGCATGGCTATTAGGATCCCAGCTCTCAAATTCCTAAATGCCCTGGGCACAAAAAATGATAGCTTTTTCTCCATAAAAGGTTAGAACCAACCTTGAGGGAAAGGCTGTCTGCTTACTCACATCAGGGCAAAGGCTGCAAAGCTATTTACACCACAGGCAGCAGATGCTTGGCAGGACAATGGCTGAGTCATCTTCAGACTGCCCACACAGGGTACCTCAGGAGATGCTTAAACAAGAGAAGACTGGAACTCTGGGAAGCTCACCCCGGATAAAGAGTTAGACCGGGTGTCTCACTGACTCTTACCAGCTGAAGAATGGACGTGCAGAGGTACAGGCAACGATGGAGAAAGCGCAGAGCCTTGTGGTTCTCCTTGGCCAGAGCCTGCTGCAGGTCTAGCAGTCCATAGCTCAAGTGTGGGTCTGATGGGAGCCAGGAGACAGAGTACAGCTCCTGCAGAAGCCTGGAATCAGAAGCTAAGTGTTTACACCAAGTGATCTTTCTGCCAGGAGACAGGTCAAATGAATCCCCAAACCTGACTTGGAAGAAAAGACTCCAGAATCTTCTTTCTTGGAACAGGGAAAGCTAAGGACCCACAGAGTATGGGTGGAGAGGAGACTCTTAAAATCAAAAGTGATAACCTCAGCTTCCCTAGGCGTTGATTATGCTGTCTGCTTCTGATATCTGCTCTCATACCATTCACTTTGAGAGCTCCACATCTCTAAACATACTCAAAAAAAAAAAAAAAACAACGGAAAGAGGATCACAGAGACAGCACCAAAGTTAACTGTACTGTCTCATTTGTTCCTGCTACTTCTTGTCCCTGGCTGTGCTCAGGAGAGGATGAGGAGTTCCTGGTGATTGAAATCAGGCTTCAAATATGGTACTCTACCACGAGAGCCACATCTGAGGCCCCAAGAATTGCATTATCCTGTGCAATGATTCTATCCCAGCTCTGCATATAGTGATCCTTGAGGTAAGGCCTGAGGCTGTAGGCCCTAAACCAAACATGAAAAGAAAAATATTGTAATCCCCCACACCAGTGAACTAAGAATGATCATAACAGTGTCATTTATTCATTATTTATTCAGTCATTCTGATCAGGGAATTTATATTCCCAATCTCATGTAATTTTCTCTATATCTGTGAAGAATAAATTTCTGTCTTAGCTTTCAGATCAGGAAACTGCAGCACAATGAGTAAAATCCTTTACTAGCATTTAGGTTTTAAATTCAGGTCTAGGGGCCAGAGCCACAGTAAACAGATAGAGCATTTGCCTTGCATGTGGCCTACCCCAGATTCTGCCTCCAGCAGCCCTACAGTCCTCCAAACCCACCAGGAATGACCTCTGAGTGCAGAGCCAGGGAGTAAACCCCAAGTCCCACAAAGTTTTGCCCCAAAACAACAACAGGGTTTGGAGTAATAATATAGCTGATAGGGCACTTATGTGGCATTGTGGACCACCCGGAGTTCTAAGCCCAGCACCCCATAGGGTCCCCAGAGCCCACCAGGAATGATTCCTGAGCACAGAGCCAGGAGAAGGCCCTGAGTTTTTTGCCAGGTGTGACCCTAAAACCAAACCAACCAACCAACAATAGCAACAAAATTAAGATCTGCCCAGCCACCTTATACCATGCTGAATAGTCCAGACTGGAGAATTCTATAGCAGAGATCGCAAGCCGGTGGGCCGTGGACACATTCAATGAAAATGAAAATGATTAACACAGCTGGACTCATATTCCCAAGGTCCATGGTAACTCTCAACTGGTAATCCAGGTTTCAGTCCTCACCTCCTCATACCTTAACCAAACCAACTTTATTTCTGTAATCACTTCTGCTTAGTAACTATATGGGAATTTGAGTTTAAAACATCTATTATGATAACTGGAGTGGCTGAGGATTTGGGCAGGAAAGTAAGAAAATACTAAAAAATTACTAAACTTCCCCACTCCCCAAATGCAGGTAATACTGCAGGAAAACTAGAATTTATCTTCAAACATCCAAGGAGGAAATTCTGTTGGATTTGCTTCTTTATAATAGCGTGGTTTTGGACAAGAATGATGTATGAATACTTAGTTACATATTTAGAATATATTACTAAGAAAACAAACTGCCACAAGTAAAGATCTGACCATATCTAAACTTGTGATGGAAGTAAAGGCTAGGACATGGAATAAAACATCGTGGTCAAGTGGAGGTAGGTTGTATGGATGAAGTTTTTTTTTTTTCAGTAAACATATTAAGTTGTTCCTGGTACTTCTTGTCCTGGCTGTGCTCAGGAGAGATGAGGAGTACCTAGTGATTGAAATCAGACTTCAAAGTTCGAATGGTCAAAAGACATATGAAAAGGGACCAGAGCGATAGCCCAGCCGGGTAGGGCACTTGCCTTGCACAAGGCCGGCCCATGCCGGCCCAGGTTCGATCCCTGGCATCCCATATGATCCCCGAGCACCGCCAGGAGTAATTCCTGAGTGCAGAGCCAGGAGAAACCCCTGAGCATTGCCGGGTGTGACCCAAAAAGCAAAAAAAAAAAAAATGAAAAAAAAATGCTCATCATCATTAATCATCAGAGAGATGCAAATCAAAACAATAATGAGATATCATTTTACACCACAGAGACTAGCACATATTCAGAAGAGCAAGAACAACAAGTGCTGGTGTGGATGCGGGGAAAAGGGGACTCTCATACATTGTTGGTGGGAATGTCGACTGGTACAGCCTTTTGGAAAACAATGTGGACATTCCTCCAAAGGCTAGAAATTGAACTCCCGTTTGACCCAGTCATACTACTCCTGGGAATTTACCCTGGGAAGCCAAAAATACGCAGCGGAAACACCATCCCTACTTTTATATTCATAGCAGCATTATTCACAATAGACAGAATCTGGAAACAACCAGAGTGCCCAAAAATTGATGACTGGATAAATAAACTATGATACATCTACACAATGGAATACTATGCAGCTATAAGGAAAAATGAAGTTATGAAATTTGCCTATAAATGGATGAACTTGGAGAGGATCATGTTGAGTGAAATTAGCCAGAAGGAAAAAGACAGATATAGAATGACTGCATTTATTTGTATGACATAAATATATATACATATACATAAATATATATACATATTCATAAATATATATATACATATTATGATACTAACATCCAAGGTCAGGTGAAATGTGGATTAGGAGGTCTTGCCAAAGGTGGAAAATATCACAAATGTAATATGTGGGAGCAGGGTTAGGTAAGACAGAAAAAGGAACAATGAACCAATAATTGCCGAAAGTCTATTACAATCCACAACATGTAAGAGAGGGAAGAGAAAAAGAGAGAGAAAGAGAAAGAGAGAAAAGAGATGGAGAACCTGCCACGGAGGCAGGCTAGGGGAGGGGAGAGAGTATTGGGGACATGGGTGGTGGGAAGTGGGCACTGGTGGAGAGATGGGTGCTGGAACACTGTATGGCTTGAAACCCAGACATGAACATTTTCGTAATTGTCAAAAATAAACTAATTTTAAAAAAAGAAATTAGACTTCAGATAAGGTACTCTACCACTTGACTCACATGTGGCCCCAAGAATTTTAGTCCTGTGCACTTATTTTCCAAACTTTATACAAAGAGCATTTTATTATTTTTCTTTTTTTCCTTGATCTTTGGGTCACACCCAGTGATGCTCAGGCGTTACTACTGGCTCTACACTCAGTAATTACTCCTGGCGGTGTGTGGGGACCATATGGGATGCCCAGGATCGAACCCAGGTATGCTGCATTCAAGGCAAATGCCCTACCTGCTGGGCTATCTCCAGCCCCCATTTTATTATTTTATATAATAATATTTTCTTAAAATATCTACTGAACAGCAGCCCTAGGCCTGGCCTGGCAGAGGGATCAAGGGCCACATCCAGTGGAGGTCCCCAGCACCAGGACCAGGGACCCACAGGGACACAGCAAGTTGGGCTTGGGAAGTTTGGTTGCAATTAGTTCACCTGACACTAGATCTCTTATAGAAAACTCATTGTGGAAAATTGGTTTGCTTATAAGTTTAGTTCCTTAGTGATCCATTGCCAAATGCTTCATTCCTTTCTGGGCGTTCTTCTGACCATTTAGATGACCAATTTTTTTTTACAATGATCTCAACATTTTTTATTTTTTTCCTTTTAAATAATGATTTATTTTAAACACTGTGATTTACAAAGTACAAACTTTTTCACAATATAGTTGCTAGAAATATTCATCATTCAGCACCAATACCACCACCAGTGTGCCCCCAACACCACCAGAGACCTGCATTTCCCACCCACTCTCCATCCCCCTCCCAATGCCTGCTCACTTAGCCAGCATCAATTATGTTGATCCTTACAGCTCATATAAGGGAACAGTAATGATAAGGTCATGCCTTTTTTTTTCTAGGTTGATGTGTGGGGGTCTGACCAGTTTCTGTTCTTGGATTGATTCACTTTCTGGGTTTCCAGAACACAGTGGTTTTCTACTGACAATCCCAGACACACAATCACTACAGCTACTGACAACACTTATTTCACATTTATCTCAAAGTCTATTTGAGCTTTTCCTATTCATATACTGAATAATTCATTCTATATTGGTTGTTGGAGCTACTTCTCTAAATATGGTTGATGAACATGGTATTAGATAAAAGTCAATGGAGATCCTAAGATCTCCATTGTGCCATTTGAGTCCGCTGTATAGGAAGTTACCAAGATGGTCCCCCTGACCACACTTCGTGCCCAAACATTTCGTTTCTAGACAATATGATGGGATACCTGTTAGATGAATATACTAGGTTTCGAGATAGCGCGCAGGTGCTCTGTGCCCTTGCACCATGGAGGGTACATGGGACTCTGCCGAGCTGTGGAGTCAGACCTTGAAAGTGGCTGCGGTTGTGATGCATGAGGTTTGCTGGCCTCTGAGGGTCTGGGCCGGGGCAAGAAGAACCCAGACCTGCCCCCCCTTCCAGGACACCTCATTAACCTAGCACAGGTTGAGCCGGCAGCATCTCAGCCCTGTGCCTCTGTTTCCCAGCCAGTCGCAGTTCTGGGCAGGCCCACCAGGTCTTGCCGGGGGGCATTGAGTTGGGGGAGGGCACCCCAGCTTCAGCTCCCCAGGAAGCCTGGTGGATTCAATCACTGAGTAGTGCATACCTGAGCTTGAACTGGACTATTCTGTGGGGTGTGGCTCTGCTGAGCTATGGAGTCTGGACCTTGAAAGTGGCTGCGGTTGTGATGCATGAGGTTTTCAGAAGGGTCTAGGCTGGGAGGCAGGGAGAACCTGGACCTGCCTCAACATATTCTTTTTGTGTTTTGTTTTTGTCATGCTTTGGGTATCACTTGTCTTCCCATTGTTCATCAATTTGCTCGGCGGGCACCAGTAACATCTCCATATGTCCTGTCGTGTGCTAGTGTAGCCCAAGGGCATCTGCTGGCTCCAGGAACATGAAGAGCCTCAAACCATTCCTTCTGGTCATGGGAATGAGGCCTATAACTGTTACTGGTTTTTGGCATAACAAATATGACACAGGTAGCTTGCCAGGCTCTGCCATGCAGGTGGTATACTCTCAGTAGTAGGCTCTCATCTCGTGCATTTACTGATGAACCATTAAAGGGAGAGATCAGCTTTTCTGATCTCTGGTGGAGCTCTGATGAGCTGTGGAGTCCAGATGTTGGAAAACGACTGCCCTCCTTCATGGTGTGGGGGGTTCCTCTGGCTTCTTGCAAGGCTCTTTTGGGATGGCAGGCCAGGGCTAGAATCTGCCTTCCCTCCCAGGCACCTCATGATCATCTAAGCACAGGGAGAACTGGTAGCAGCTCTGCCCCATGTATGAGATATGCTTTGGGTATTTCAAGAATTTATATCTAACCATCCAAGAATATTTCTTATTTATCAGCAACATTATTTATCAGCAACATAAATTTATCAAATTTGCAGCACTTTGTAAATGATGAGATTGCTTTTCCTGCCTTTATGGATATCTTTTTCTATGTTATTTACTTTTCAATTGCTCTGGCCCCCCAAGAGACTCACATACACAGGACAGAGCTGCTACCGGCTCTCCCTGTGCCCAGCTGATCCTGAGGCACCTGGGAGGGAAGGTGGGTTCTAGCACTGGCCTGCCATCCCAGCAGCGTAAGAAGCCAGAGAGGAGGAGAAGAGATGAACAGAAACTTTGACAAGAAAGAAATTCGAATGGCCAAAAGGCATTCAAAAAATGCTCATCATCACTAATCATCAGAGAGATGCAAATCAAAACAACAATGAGATATCACCTCACACCACAGAGAATGGCCCATATCCAAAAGGGTAAAAGCAACAAGTGCTGGTGTGGATGTGGGGGAAAGGGGACTCTCATATTGTTGGTGGGAATGTCGACTTGTACAAACTTTCTGGAAAACAATATGGACATTCCTCCAAAGACTAGAAATTGAGCTCCCTTTTGACCCAGCCATACCACTCCTGGGAATATACCCTGGGAAGCCAAAAACACACAGTGGAAATACAATCCGCACTTTTATTTTCATAGCAGCACTATTCACAATAGCCAAAACCTGGAAACAACCAGTATGCCTGAGAACTGATGACTGGATAAAGAAACTGTGGTACATCTACATAATGGAATACTATGCAGCTATTAGGAAAAATGAAGTTATGAAATTTGCCTATAAATGGATGGACATGGAAAGGATCATGTTGAGTGAAATTAGTCAGAAGGAAACAGAGAGATACAGAATGACTGCATTGGGGCCAGAGCGATAGCCCAGCGGGTAGGGCGTTTGCCTTGCACGCAGCCCGGCTCAAGCCGGTCCGGGTTCAATCCCCAGCATCACATATGGTCCCCGAGCACTGCCAGGAGTAATTCCTGAGTGCAGAGCCAGGAGAAACCCCTTAGCGAGTGTGACCCAAAAAAGAAAAAACAAAACCCAGAATGACTGCATTTATTTGCATGACATAAATATATGTGTGTGTGTATATATATATATATATATATATATATATATATATATATATACATTGGTGTCATAATATGTATATATACATATTATGTCATAATATGTATATATATACATATATATACATATTATGACACCAAAATCCAATGTCAGGTGAAACGTGGATCAGGAGGTCTTACCAAAAGTGGAAATTACCGCAAACGTGTGGGAGTCAGAGGTTAGGTAAGACAGAGAAGGGAACATGTGTGAATAAATGTCGAAAGGGCTAATACCAACCTAGAACTGAGCACTAAATACAGGCAAAAAATGCATATTATGGCCTCTAAGTGTATGTAGTGCAACCCACAATGTGTAAGAGAAGGAAAAGAGAGAGAGGGAAAGAGAAAAGAGATAAAGAACCTGCCATTTAGGCAGGCTATGGGAGGAGGGAGGGAATTGGGGACATTGGTGGTAGGAAATGGGCACTGGTGGAGGGCGGGGTGCTGGAACACTATGTGACTGAAACCTACAAACATGAACAACGTTGTAATTATATATCTCACGGTGGTATAATAAAATATATTTTAAAAAAAAGCAGCCAGAGGAACCCCCACACCATGAGGGCTGCCATTTTCCACATCCGGACTCCCCAGTTCATCAGAGCTCCACCCAGCAGAAGAGCTGATCCACAAGTCTGGCTCGCAAAGTGGCCCCGTGGTTCATCAATAAATGCACAAGATGACATAACATGAAGAGGCTCACAAGCGGCTGGGGAGGCTGGAACTCGGCTCGCCCGGGCCCAGCTGAAGAGGGCACCCCCAGGAGGGCAGGCGGGTTTTGGGAGTGGGCCCGTCAACTCTGGGGGGTCCCGGAAGCAGCCGGATGAGACTTCGCCCATCACACTGGCCACCATTTTCGCTGTCCAGATGCTGGGAAACTGCCTCACGACCAGATTAACAGAGCAAAACCAGTTTGAGCCCAGGTAGGCGGCTCCCAGAAGCGGGAATCACTGGGAATTCGTCAGATGGAGTCAGGGTTCGGCCATTCCCCTCTCCATTTTGTCGAGCCTGGTGGCCCCGCCCAGGAGCTGCCCGGGGGCCATCGGCCATAACATGAAGAGGCTCACAAGTGGCTGGGGAGGCTGGAACTCGGCTCGCCCGGGCCTAGCTGAAGAGGGCACCCCCAGGAGGGCAGATGGGTTTTGGGAGTAGGCCCGTCACCTCTGGGGGTCCCGGAAGCAGCCGGATGAGATTCGCCCATCACACTGGCCACCATTTTCGCTGTCCAGACGCTGGGGAAACTGCCTCACGACCAGATTAACAGAGCAAAACCAGTTCAAGCCCAGGTCGCGCGCGCCTGGCCGTGTTGTCCATTAAAATAGTGGAAACAGTAATGTCTTTTAATGCACTGCATTCCACGAAGAGCAGGAGGAGTTTGGCGGGAGGGAGAGATAAAGAGGAGAGAAATGACATACAGAACCCGCCAAATAGTTGAGGTGTGGGAAGGGGGAGGGAGGTGGGGACATTGGTGATGGGAGATGGGTTTGGGTGGAGGGATGGGTGTTGGAACACTGTGGAACCAAAACTCTACATGAGCATCTTTCAATTGTATGTCTAAAATGGTGTAATAATATTTGGGGGGAATAATAAAATTTAAAAAAAAGAACCTGCCATAGAGGCAGGCTAGGGAGGGGGAGGAATTGGGGACATTGGTGGTGGGAAATGGGCACTGGTGGTAGACGGGTGCTGGAACACTGTATGACTGAAACCCAAGCATGAACAACTTTGTAATTGTAAAAAATATTTAAAAAATAAAAAATAGATAAAAATGCAAAAATAAATAAATAAATAAATGCACAAGATGAGAGGTGACTACAAGAATATCCCACCCACACAGCAGAGCCTGGCAAGCTACCCGTGTCGTATTTGATATGCCAAATACCAGTAACAATTATAGACCTCATTCCCATGACCTGATGGAATGGTTTGAGGCTCTTCATGTTCCTGGAGCCAGCAGATGCCCTTGGGCTACACTAGCATGTGACAGGACATATGGAGATGTTACTGGTGCCCGCTCCAGCAAATCGATGAACAATGGGAAGACAAGTGATACAAGTGATAGATTTACTTTTCAAACACTTTTTTAAAATCGTTTAAAATTTCTAGCAATAAATATAATTGGTACAGACAAAAAAATATCCACTGAAAATTTGTATGAACCCGTCACCTGTTAATATGAAGGAGTCCAACTCCAAAGTGGGGCACAGCAGTGAGAAGATTTTTCCCTAGGAAAATGCGGGCGCTGATTCAGGGTCAGCATCTTCACACTCTTCCTCCAGCTGCAGATGAGAAGAGAGTAACATGCAGCAACTTTCTGCAGCCCTTCCCCACAAGCCCCATAACCATCACTACGCACCAAGTGAAGGCCTTGCGTAAGAGGCAATACTTGAAGAAAGGGATGAACTGGAGTTGCTGCCAGAGGATAGAATGGCGGTGCCAGGTACCCAGAGTCATTGTCTCGTTGCCCTCCACAGGATGGACATGTAGGACTCCAAATGGAGAGAAGATATAGTGCTCAGGATTCACCTTCTTCGGTGACACCATTACCAGGTTGTAGGGCCTTAAAAAAAATTCTGATCAGTGGGAGTTCTGAGACTTACACAGACTTCAGGAAGGACAAAAAAAGGGGGAAAGGAAAGGTAGATTATATATAATCTTTAAAAAAGGCAGGCAAAATAAGAAGGAAGAGGGGAGAGAGAGCAGAGTGATCTTCAAACAGGAAGATGGAACAAACATAAAGAACTGAAAGACAGGGGGCCAGAATGATAGCACAGAGGGTAAGGCGTTTGCCTTACACACAGCCAACATGAGTTTGACCCCAGCATCCCATATGGTCCCCAAGCACCGCCAGGAGTAATTCCTAAGCAAAGAGCCAAGAGTAACCCCTGAGCATCGCCGGGTGTGACCCAAAGAGCCAAGATAGATAGATAGATAGATAGATAGGTAGATAGATAGATAGATAGGTAGATAGATAGATAGATAGATAGATAGATAGATAGATAGATAGATAGATAGATAGATAGATAGATAGATAGATAGATAGATAGATAGATAGATAGATAGATAGATAGATAGATAGATAGATAGATAGATAAGTAGATAGATAGGTAGATAGGTAGATAGGTAGATAGGCGGATAGGCGGATAGGCGGATAGGTGGATGGATGGATGGATGGATGGATAGATGGACGGACAGACGGACGGACAGACAGACAGACAGACAGATAGATTTAAAAAATTTTTTAAGAACTGAAAGCCAAACCCAGAAACTGAAGTTTGGTCAATGTTACAGTTCAGGTATTAGATTAATGTTTATTACAGCAGATGTGTTTTCTGGGGGATAGGAGAGCTTCAAACTGCAATCCAGAAGACACAGAACAAAGTAGCACTTGAGGGGCCCCAGTGATAGCCCAGCGGGTAGGGCGTTTGCCTTGCAAGTGGCCGGCCTGGGCGGGCCTGGGTTCAATCCCCAGCATCCCATATGGTCCCCGAGCACCGCCAGGAGTAATTCCTGAGTGCAGAGCCAGGAGAAACCCCTGAGCATTGCCAGGTGTGACCCAAAAAAGAAAAAAAAACCAAAGTAGCACTTGAGCTGAGTGTTCTAGTCCTAGGGAACATGTATATAGGTCAATGGGATTGTCTCCATTTGAGTGCAAATAACATTTGCACTTGACAAAATTCAATAACACTTGAAACAATTGACAAAATTCTACTTTTGCCAGTGGGACACTGGAAATTTGTGCTAACACTCCTGCTTGAAAATGATTAGAAAAACTCAACAAAATATCCAAATAAAATATGAAAATCATCTCTATGAACCATCAAGAACCTACAGAGTAAAGCCTGCCCCGTCCCTAGTTCTTGGGCTAGATCCCTCATTACAAAAAAGGCTGGACTAGAAAACTAATTTTGCAGTGAAAACCTCTTTGCTGTGAAAACTAATTTTGCAACCTGCAGCTTCCTGAGTTTGGAAAAGGGTAGCTCTTTTACTGTGTCATTGAGGAAAACACAATTAACACACAATTGTCACTGTTGATGTCAACAAGTGCCAGTGGGGAAAGCTCGTAGCAAAAGTCAAATTTGCTTCCCCTAAATACCTATCTTTGAAGATGCTGGCCTTTCACTGTCTTTTTGCTTCTCTTGTGTCAGGGATCTGCTGGGGTCCCCCACAGTATCAGGGAAGGAGTTCCCTTTTACCTTAAGGACCAGAGACAGATGGACAAAAATTCATGGATCCAGCATAGTTCAAAAAAGGCTTTTACTTGCCACTAATAGTAAAATAAACTCTGTTGCTACAATCCAAGGCAGAGGTCCCCAAGACCTGTGGCAGCTAGTCACATACCTCTGACCATGTCCTCAGGCCAAGATGTCTCCCATCAAAATGGACACTTCTTCCCCAAGTCCATCCCTTTTATTCCCAAAGCCAACCAAAAGCCACAGACCCCAAATCCTTTCTTCTGGGCAGGGCTGCATCATCAAAGATCACAAAGCAGCCTTTAGGTGCAGATGCTAGGTGGTGCCACACCTCTGGTTCAGATCTAAACAAATGATAATGCCAGGGCCTACTGCCTTCCTCTAGATCATCTCTTATGTCAAACACTAGAGAGGGGGCTGGTATACATCTAATGGAAGTATATTCAAGGGAGAGTCACATCATAACTTCAGACCATGAAGTCCATGCATACTAGATGGTTATTTCCAATATCCACAAGATCTTTGTTCATTCTACTCTGCTCCAGGGTAGTTTTTAAGTTACCTGCTCTTTGTTTACTAAAGGGTCTAACTTGCCTGCCTAGGGTAAGCCAGCATGACTTCTCCCTTGAGCTTTGCAGAGCTGATTCCTAAACGGTGGTCCCAACGTAGCCAGGGTGAGTTTCTTCTGGTATATCTTGTTATCCCATGCCAGGACCCTTGGGGAATATGAGAAATTATGCCCAAGATAGCACTGAAATCATAGCAGAAATCATAATATTCCAAGAGTTATTAATACAGTCAAACTGACTCCTGTAACTGCCACACCCTCTTGATAGAATATTTCCACAAAAGAGAGATGTCTTTAGCATGAACTCTGGCTTAAAGACATGTATATAGCTTAAACAGCAAAGGTGCAGAGCTAGCTAGGGTGTGCCACCCAACACTCTTGCATGGGATTTCTTTTCTCCCATGGTTTCTTTTCTTTCTCTATGTGCCTAATGATCCTTTGTTGTGCTACTTCCTGATTATGACTAAGTGACTAAGTTTTGATATTACGGCTGAGTTTAAACTTTTCATTTTCTTACTGTAAACTCTGCAATGTGATCAGTAAACATCTGATTCCACAATGAATAAATTCCTACATATGATCAAGTGTAGTGGCCACTAGGTGTCCTCATGACGCTACTACATGTTATAAATCACCTTCCTATACAAGTCCTTCAACAGTATTTAAGGCCAAAAGGTATTACCAAGCCAATATCGAACCCCAACTGTAAAAAGTGGTTTCCTGGGCCATCAAAGGCAACTTTCTCTACCTCTTCTTAGTACTTAGTATTGGGAGGTTTGAACACTAATAATTTATACAGGAAAATTATTGAGAATTCCAAGATACCAAAAAAAAACCTCTAACAAATCATACAAAATAGAAACACTTAACTTTCATATAGCAGGGGAAACCTATACAGTGTTAGTAAGGGCTATTCAGGAAAACAGAAAACCATGAATCATTTCAACAAAATTAGTTTAATAGAAAGGATAGGTTATTTTAGAGAACTGGATAAAGTAGCTATGGTACATATATGCAAATGGAATACTATGTGGTCATTAGAAAAGATGAAGTCATGTAATTTGCTGTTACCTAGATGAGTTTCTTCTGAGTGAATGAGTCAAAGGGAGAGGGCCAGACTCACAGTGACCTCACTCATTTGCAGAATATAAATAAATATAGTAGGGAATAACCAATGCCCAAAGAGAACAGGCAGACGAACAGGTCCTTGATAGGATATTTCTCTAAATAAATGAAATGTTCCTTGCAAAATGCTAATTTCTACTCAGTTTTCCTAAATTTGCACTTTTTAAAAATTTATTTATTTCAAGAGAAGGGCAGATGAACAGGTCCTTGATAGGATATTTGCCATAGGATAGGTCAGGGAAGGGGCCACTAGGACAGTGATAGCGGGAAGTCCACTGTTTGAATGGGATTGGGTTCTAAAGGGAGATAAAGCAATAATCACTACTGTAAACCACAGAGCCTAAAGGTAAAAACGAAAAAAAAAGTACAGAGAGTCAGACTTGTGGGGTGGGAGGGAACCTTGGGATGTTGGTGGAGCAAAGGGACACTGTGAAGGGACTGGTGCTCAAACACTGCACCTCAATTTATTCAATTATGAATTAACCTGTAACTTTATAATGCATGTGATTCAATAAACTATTTTTTTAAAATAATATTATTTCTCAGAGAGAGAAAGAGAGGAAACTAGGGTACCTGCTATTGAGGCAGCCTGGGGGTGGGTGGGAGTGGGTGGGTACATTGGTGGTGGAAATGGGGCACTGGTGGAGGGATGGGTGCTGGAATACTGTATTACCAAGAACCAATTATGAACACCTTTGTAATTGTAAATAATAATAATAATAATAATAATAATAATAATAATAATAATAATTTCTTTTCCTCCCTGTCTGAAGCTGGGCCGCCGCCGTGAACAATACAATCACTATTCAGACCAGGAAGTTCATGACCAACCAACTTCTTTAGTGGAAGCAAATGGTCATCAATGTCCTTCACCCTGGAAGGCGACAGTATCTAGGACAGAAATTCAAGAGAAAATTGCTAAAATGTACAAGACCACCCCAGATGTCAACTTTGTGTTTGGATTCAGAACCCATTTTGGTGGTGGCAAGACAATAGGCTTTGGCATCATCTCCGAGTCCTTGGATCATGCAAAGAAAAGTGAGCCCAACGTGTGGAAGCAGAGGTTAGGTAAGACAGAGAAGGGAACAGTGTGCCAATAATTACCACATAGAGCGAAAAGTCTATTACCACATAGAACTTAGGGTTAAATACAGGCAAAAGGATACACATGATAACCTCTAAGTATATGTATTACAATCCACAACATGTAAGAGAGGGAAGAGAGAAAGAAAGAGAGAGAGAGAGAGAGAGAGAGAGAGAGAGAGAGAGAGAGAAGAGAAAAGAGATGGAGAACCTGCCACGAATGCAGGCTGGGGGAGGGGAGGGAATCGGGGACGTTGGTGGTGGAAGGTGGGCACTGGTGGAGAGATAGGTGCTGGAACACTGTATGGCTGAAACCCAAACATGAACATTTTTGCAATTGTTAAAAAATAACTTAAAAAAAAGAGCAAATTTAGGAAAACTGAGTAGAAGTTAGCATTTTATAAGGAACATTTCATTTATTTAGGAAAACTCTTCATTTGTAAAGATATAGTAAAATGGGATAATATGGGATAAATCTCTGGACAGGGAAGCAAAAAAAAAATAAAAAAGAAAAGAAAAGTGAGCCCAATCATAGACTAGCAAGGCATGGTCTGAATGAAAAGAAAAAGGCCTCAAGGAAATAGAAAGGAAGGTAGGAACAGAATGAAGGAAGTCAGGTGATCATGCAGATGTTTTCCCATTTGGATTAATAAATAGAAAAGAATAAGTAGAAAAAAATTAATTGTTGCAGTACACTGTTGCCTAGAGCCTCTGCATCTTGCCTGGAGTTACCTCCTGCAGGTCACTTTATTGATAAGGGGCGGATATCAGTTTGGATCTGTGACTTCATGTGGCATTATATCTTACCATGTATTCTATGTTACTGGTATAAATATTTTCTCTACACTATCACAATCACTGTGGAACTAAATAGATCTTACCACTATATTTACCTGGCCGCTTTGGATCTCTGGATCCAGAGAGAAATGCTGTTTGCCTTAAAGCAAGCAAGCATGGCTCTCCTAATAAGTCTAAAAGCCTAGCATACAAAACTACTATAAAGTAAAGAATCTTATGAAGGCTTGGAGAAATATATATATGGCTGTAGAATATCCATCCGTAAAGATACTTGTTCTTCCCCACTCTATATAGGGCCTGGTGGCTGGGGCAATATTAACATTTCAATGGACTAGGTGAGGTCCTAGGAGAAGTTACCTGAGGGGGGGCTGGAGCAATAGCACAGCAGGTAGAGCTTTTGACTTGCACGCAACTGACCCTTGGCATCCCATATGGAGCCAGGGGAAACCCCTGAGCATTGCCGGGTGTGACCCAAAAAAGAAAAAAAAAATTGGGGGAATTGATCCTAATTGCTTTCTCTTGATGTGGGCTGGTCAGGGCTGAAAAGTCATAAAAGTTGTATCCTGCTTTCTTCCACGCCCTTCTCTCTCCTTCTTCCTCTTTGCCCTCTGCCTCTGCTCTTCTCTCCGTTCTCTTCCCTGTTAGGCCTTAGCATGTGGTAGTAGTCATCTTGGCCTAGGATTCTAAACCTACATGTGGCCAGGTTCCAGCTAGGAACCTAAAGCCTGGGGTTTTCCTGTTATTGAATTGTATACCAGAAAAACTATGAGTAAAGCCTTTTGAAACTCTGCTGGATTCGCAAAGGCTTTCTCTGTCCTCTGGCCACTGATCCCCTGGGGCAAAAATCCCCAGTACCTGCTCCCAGATTTGGTTGGGGGCGTGGAGAGAGGGCCCAGTGTTCTCTGACAATAATAGAAAAAATAAATAGAAGCTGTCAGAAGCAAAAAAAAAAAAAAAAGGTGGTTGGGTGCCTGAGCAATAGTCCAGTGGGAGGGCCTTTACCTTACATGCAGCTGACCTGGGTTCAATCCCCAGCACCCCATATGGTTCCCCAAGCACCGCCAGTAGTAATTCCTGAGTGGCGAGCCAGGAGTGACCCAAAAAGCAAAAGAAGAGGTGGTTGGCCGTGGTGGTGGGGAACTACTGATAACCACAAGAAAAGAATGCCTGCCCTAGTGTCAGAGGAACAATTAAAGGAGGACTAGGTTCTTAAAAGTCATGTGCTTGAAGGAAGTTTCCATAGAGTTTGGACTTCTCAGGAGACGCTGCCTTGACTGTTATGATTACCTAAGGGGCTTAGAGGAGGGACCTTGAATTATGACACAAACTGATGGGAAGATGCTACTCCACAGGTGTCTGTGCCCTCTCAAAATCAGTAACAGTCTAATGCAGAAAGCACCTACATTTCTGGTGCAATGCTAATAAAAAAGAATAAGCAAAGGAAGGTCTCTTTGCTTTCATCCTGCTGTTAAATCTTCTAACACACGCTGTTAATCAAACCTAAGAAGGGTAAGAATAAAGAAATTGTTTTTTCTTTTTGGGTCACACCTGGCAATGCTCAGGGGTTACTCCTGGGGCTCTCAGGAATTACTCCAGGCGGTGTTCAGGGAACCATATGGGATGATAGAGATTGAACCTAGGTTGGCCACCTGCAAGGCAAAATGCCCTCCCTGCTGTACTATCACTCCGGCCCCTGGATAAAGGAATTTTTAAGAGTCCTAGTCCCACTACACAAAGCAAAATAAATGAGTAGAATTAGAGCCAGGAAACAATTGCTTCATCATGGACACCATATTTTTTGTTGTTGTTGATGTTGTTGTTGTTTTGTTTTTTTGGGTCATACCCAGCGATGCTCAGGATTACTCCTGGCTCTGCACTCAGGATTACTCCTGGCGGTGCTCGGGGACCATATTGGGATGCCGGGGATAGAACCTGGGTCGGCTGTATGCAAGGCATTTGTGCTATTGCTCCGGCCTCCATGGGCGCCATTTGTGACTGTTGTGAAATGGGCTGATGATCATTCATCATCTATATAGGAGACAAAGATAAGCATGTGCAGAAAACAAGGATCTCTGCAAGAGTCATCAGGTGCTATTTAAAAGCATAAGCTTTTAAGTTAAAATAGCCCTGGGTTTAAATATTTTTTTCTGTCTTTTTAGGTCACATCTAGTAATTTTCAGGGGGTTACTCCTGGCTCTACACTAAGGAGTTATTTTTGGCAGTGCTCGGGGGATCACATGGGATGCTGGAGATTGAAACTGAGTCAGCTGTGTGCAAGGCAAATGCCCTCCTGCTGGACTGTCACTCTGGCTCGTTGGGCGTAAATCTTTTTTATTATACCACCGTGAAACATACAATTACAAACGTGTTCATAATTGGTTCTTGGTAATACAGTATTCCAGCACCCATCCCCTCCACCAGTGCCCCATTTCCACCACCAATGTACCCCCCCCTCCTGGGCGTAAATCTTGTTTCCACGACTTATTATAATGGTTTTGGACAAGTTACTTGATCTCTCTGTGCATCTGTCTACTCATCTTTTATATGTAGAAATAGGGGCTGGAGCGATAGCACAGTGGGGAGGGCATTTGCCTTTCACCCGTCAGACCCGGGTTCCATCACCAGTATCCCATATGATCCCCAAGCACTGCCAGGAGTAAATCCTGCAGTAACCCCTGAGCAATAGTATAGGGGGAGAGTGTTTGCCTTGCACGCAGCCAACCGGGTTTGATCCCTGGCTTCCCAAATGGTCCTTGGAGAGCTGCCAGGAGTAATTCCTGAGTGCAGAGTGGAGAAACCCCTAAGCATTGCTGGGTGTGACCCAAAAAGCAAAAAATTAATAAATAAAAATAAATAAAAGTAGACTTATTTTTTAAAAATAGCTTGATTAATGGGAATTCACTTCATCACTTGACATACCATTATTCATTGATTTGCTCAAGCGGGTGCCAGTAACATTTCCATTTGACCCTATCATGTGCCAGTGTAGCCCAATGGCATCTGCTTGCTTCAGGAATATGAACAGCCTCAAACAGTTCGTTCAGGGTCTTGACGAAGAAATCTGACCATCTTGTAGGTGGGCGGCCATATGATCTTTTGACATCCCGAGGGATCCAGTCGGTAACAGCTCTAGTCCAGTGGTCCTCTCCAAATCACATTACATGTCCAGCCCATCTGAATTTCAATGCCTTGGCAAATGAGACAGCATCCCTGACTCTGGAAAAGCGACAAGGTCGGAGCTCTGGATTCCTTCTTTCACTTGAGTGAGGCGTGATATTACAAGCATAACTCTTTCAATTCCTCTTTGGGAGACCAGAATAGCATTCGCATCCTGCTTTCGTAGGGCCCAGGTCTCTGAGGCATATGTTAATGCAGGGAGAATGGTGGAGTTGAAGAGATGTGCCCGGAGCCAGAGGTTCTTTGTCTTTTTAACTGTTTCTCCTATGCTTCTGAAGGCATTCCATGCTGCTCTCTTCCTTCTGCGCAGCTCAGGTTTTATGTCATTCATCATGTTGACTTCTCTACCTAGTTATGCAGCATACATAACTGCTGCATTCGAGATGTTTGTTCCATTGAGAGTGAATGGGGCCTCTGGAACTAGTTCATTTTTCATGAACATAGTTTTGCTGAGATTCAGCTGTAGACCTATCTTTCCACATTCTTGATCAAAGTCAGCCAGCATTTGTGCCGCTTGGCTAATGTTTGGTGTTATTAGAACAATGACATCAGCGAAGCGGAGGTGGTGTAGTTGCCGACCGTCTATTTTCACTCCCATTCCTTCCCATTCTAATTGTCGCATGATATTCTCGAGGGTGGCACTGAGGAGTTTAGGAGAAATGGTATCATCCTGTCGCACCCCCTCTTTTGACATCAATGATCACTACTTTGTAGAATGCTGAGATTCTGGTGGTGAATCAGTAATACAGCTCACGAAGGATCTTGATGTATTGGGTTTGAACGCCCTGTTTGGCTAGGGCTTCGATGACACTTCAGTCTCCACGGAATCAAAGGCTTTCTTTAAATCAATGAACGTGAGACAGAGTGGCATCCTGAACTCTCTACAAACTTCAATGAGCTTGGTTACTGTGTGGATATAGTCAGTTATGCTGAATACTTTTTGGAGGCCAGCTTTCTCGCACGGCTGCCTTTCATCTAATGTTCTGACAATCATGTTCAGGATGACTCGAGTGAACAGCTTGTAGATGACAGACAATGGGCAGATGGGGCGATAGTTGCCAATGTTGTGGATGTCTCCCTTCTTGAACAGTAGAACTGCCTTGCTGGTTTTCCAATGGGAGGGCACCTTGCATTCAGACAGGTAGCGTGCGAAGAGCCAAGCCAGTGTATTGATGAGTACTGAAGGTAGATTCTTCAGGTATTCGGGTCTGACTTTGTCTGGGCCTGGTGCTGTTCCTTTCTTTACTGATGAAAAAGCATGTCGGATTTCAGAAGGGAGAACATTGGGAACGACATATCCATCCTGCGGAATTTGGTTGGTATGTGGGCATGTGGGCATGGCTATCAAAGAGATCTGAGTAGAAGTCATGGATAATCTTCTCCATTGCCTTTCTGGAAGATGTGATAGATTCATCAGGAAGTTGGAGGGCAGTCATCTTGGTCTTATAGTTGGTGAAGGACAGGCAGGTGTTGCGAATGCTTTTCCCGGCTTCTGCTGCATCTTCCAGTACTTCTGCTCCTCTCTCTTTGAGGTCTTCCTTTATCACTTCTCTGCATTGCTTTGCAAGCTTGGACGTTAGCATTTGGTCGCCTGAGGCTTGCGCCTTGCCGCATTGGCGAATGAGCATGAGAGTTTTTGAAGACAGGCATCCTTTTTGTGCTTTTTCCTCTCTCGGCATTCTTCGCACAATCATGGAGGTGCTGAACTAGTAAGTTGTATTTTTCATCTATGTCATCAATGATGGTATCTTCCCATGTTGCCACAGTGGTGCCAAAGAGTTCCCAGTTAGTGGTCATTCTGGAGTCCTCTTCTTAAACTTTGCAGCCTTTTCTCCCCCATTGTGTGAAGTAGAATTTTGCATGAACGAGACGGTGGTCCGATCCTGTTTGAAATTTTGGGACGACAACAACATCGGTCAGGCAAAACCGTCGATTGAAGATGATGTGGTCAATTTCATTGTAGAACTGTCCACCAGGGAATTCCCATGTCCAATGTTTCAATTCAGCCTTCTGGTACTGTGAGTTCCCATGAATGGTCTTGGTGGACATGAACTCAGATAGTCCCTCACCCTGTTTGCTCCATTCTAGGCCATGGTCCTGGTGTGAAATTCTTTGGCTGATCTTCTTGGTCCTATCTTGGCATTAAAATCACAGACTATGAGGCTAGAGGGATATTCCAGCGGGTAGGGTGTTTGCCTTGCATGCGGCTGGCCTTTGCCGGCCTGAGTTCGATCCCCGGCGTCTTATATGGTCCCCTGAGAACTGCCAGGAGTAATTCCTGAGTGCAGAGCCAGGAGTAACCCCTGAACATTGCCGGGTGTGACCCAAAAAGCAAAAAAAAAAAAAAAAAAATCACCGACTATGATCTTGTAGAAGGTGTGATCTTTTTAATAGAACTCCTCCAGTTCCATGTAGAATTTCTGTTTCTTCTTCCTTGTATGTGGATATTGGTGCATAGACAATGAAGATAGAAACTGCTAGCAGTGGGTCACATCTCTTCAAGTATAATTGTCCTATCTGGTTTGTTAGGCATTCAAATGAATCAATGTTCACGGCCATATTCATGTTGACAAGGACACCGACGCCACCGATGCTTCTTTCATTGCATGTTCCGAGGATCATTTCTTCTCCGGTGTCAAAAACGGCGTGATGCGATTGACACCTCCTCATCTCAGTCAGACCAATGATGTCATAGTTGATCTTTTGCGCTTGCACCATCAGGTCCTTGATATATGCTTCTGTTGCCAGTGTACATGCATTGAAAGTACAGCCTGTCATTTTAGTCCTTTGTTTTGGCAGCTTAGTATGACCCTGAAATTTTGTCAGCCGCTCCTTGTTCGCCCTTCTTGGTGCTGCCGTATTAAGGGCTCTTTCAGGGTCAGGAAGATGAACATTTTTATTACTGGTTTTGGCGTATTGAAAATGCATCGAACAGCTTGCCAGGTTCTGCCGTGCGGGGTGGTATACTCTTAGTAGCTTGCTGGGCTAAGCACTGCCAGGAGTAATTCCTGAGTGCAGAGTCAGGAGTAACCCCTGAGCATCGCTGAGTGTGATATTGCTCTCCGCTCTGACAAGCAGGTCATACCTTTCAGCCACACCATGTAGCTGGAGGACACATGGCCTGTGCCCAAGTGGTCCCACTGGCAATCCTTGATGAGTGCAGCGAACATGGCGGCGGTAAAGATGGTAAAGAAAGATGACAGCCAGGTGATTTTCTTCCCAGCGCTGTTGCCTCCATTTGGAGCAAGTTCTTTCTCTATGGTAACCCCCAGCCTCATCTCCAACTACTCTGAGTTTCTGGCTATATCAAAGAATGTTGATAACGTCTTTTACTATTCCCACATTATCCCCTTTAGCTTGTTTCAGGTGACTAAGAAATAAACCTCCATCCCAAGCCTGTCCTATCTCAACCTCCATCTCAAGCCTATGTTATTATCATAACATTTTTAAGATAATAAAAATGTTTATCTTCCTGACCCTGAAAGAGCCCTTAATATGGCAGCACTAAGAAGGGTGAACAAGCAGTGCCTGATAAAATTTCACGGCCAAGCTAGGCTACCAAAACGAATAAGGACTAAAATGACTGTCTGTACTTTCAATGCACGCACACTGGCATCAGAAGCATATATTGAGGACCTGATGGTGCAAGCGCAAAAGATCAAGTATGACATCATCACGGAATTATTATTATTATTATTATTATTATTATTATTATTTCTTGGAATAATAATAATAATCACTATCACTATCTTCCCGTTCATCATCTATTTGCTAGAGCAGGCACCAGTAATATCTCCATATGTCCTGTCTCATACTAGTAGAACCCAAAGGCATCCGCTTGCTCCAGAAATAAAGAGCCTCAAACCATTATATTAGGTCATTCCCATGACCTAATATAAATGTTACTGGTATTTGGCATATCAAATATGACACGAGCAGCTTGCCAGGCTTGCCTTGTGGGTGGCATACTCTTGTAGTCACCTCTGAATAAAGCATTTACTGATGAACCACGCGAGCCGGGCTGTGATAGTCTGGTCTGCTGGGTGGAGTTGTGACGAGAGGGAAGTCCGGATGTGGAAGATGGCAGCCCCCATGGAGTCGGGGGTCATTGAGGCTCTGCTGGGGTGGCAGGCCAGGGCTAGAACCCGCCATGCCTCCCGGGTGCCTCATGAGCGGCTGGGCACAGGGAGGGCAAGTAGCAGCTCTGCCCCATATCTGAGAGTCTCTGGTTCAGCATACCTGGGCGATTGAAAAAAAACTGCTGCAGGGTGGGTGTGGATGATCCGGGCTGTGATAATCTGGTCTGCTGGGTGGAGTTGTGACCAGAGAGAAGTCCAGATGTGGAAAATGGCAGCCCCCATGGAGTCGGGGGTCATTGAGGCTCTGCTGGGGTGGCAGGCCAGGGCTAGAACCCGCCATGCCTCCCGGGTGCCTCATGAGCGGCTGGGCACAGGGAGGGCAAGTAGCAGCTCTGCCCCATGTCTGAGAGTCTCTGGTTCAGCATACCTGGGCGATTGAAAAAAAACTGCTGCAGGGTGGGTGTGGATGATCCGGGCTGTGATAGTCTGGTCTGCTGGGTGGAGTTGTGACGAGAGGGAAGTCCAGATGTGGAAGATGGCGGCCCCCATGGAGTTGGGGTGGTCATTTGGCTTGTTGTGAGGCTCTGCTGGGGTGGCAGGCCAGGGCTAGAACCCACCATGCCTCCTGGGCACCTCATGAGCGGCTGGGCACAGGGAGAGCAAGGAGCAGCTCTACCCCATGTCTGAGAGTCTCTGGTTCAGCATACCTGGGCCGGATTGAAAAAAAACTGCTGCAGGGGTGGGTGTGGATGATTCGGGCTGTGATAGTCTTATTAATTATTATTAATAAGCAAGCCTGGAGTGCTCGCGCTTCTGAGGTTCTGCGGTCGCCACGACCCCAGCCCTTCGGGGGTCAACCCCCCACGCCGCACGCGCTCCGGGCTCGCTCTGGGCTATAATAGTAATAATAATAATAATAATAATAATAATAATAATACGCAGATATACCCGGCAGAGCAGATACCAGCTTTCCCCATTGAACCCCCTGCACTCCACAGACCATGAGAGCGACTTCCAGCCCGAGTCCACCATCCCGATAGAGCCTCAAAAGAACCCAGAGGAACCCCCACACCATGCTGGCAGTGATCTTCATCATCCACACTCCACAGCTCGTAAGATCTACACCCAAGAGATTAAGCCAGTCTCCAGCCCGGCTTGTCAGAAAACCAGCCTACAAGGACCCACCTTTCAGAGACCCGCCCTTCAGAGGAGAGTATTTCAAGCCCAGGAATGCTTGAACCACAGACATAGATACACCCAGCATAGCAGATACCAGCTTACCCTGTTGCACGCAGCCGATAAGTGGGCTCACAATTTACCTCCAAATTACCATGAATATTCTACCTACCCCTTTGGGAGAGCTCTGCAAGCTACTGAGAGTTTACTGCCTGCATGGCAGAGCCTGGCAAGCTGTCCGATCCATATTCAATATGCCAAAACCAGTAATAAAAGTGTTTATCTTCCTGACCCTGAAAGAGCCCTTACTTAATACAGCAGCACTAAGAAGGGTGAATAAGCAGTGCATGATAAAATTTCTTGGCCAATCTAGGCTGCCAAAACGAATAAGGACTAAAATGACTGTACTTTCAATTCACGTATGCTGGCATCGGAAGCATATATCGAGGATCTGATGGTGCAAGTGCAAAAGATCAAGTATGACATCATTGGTCTGACTGAGGCCGCTGGACTAGAGCCATTACTGAGTGGATCCCACAGGATTTCAAAAGATCACGTGGCCGCCCACCTACAAGATGGTCAGACTTCTTCGCCAAGACCCTGAATGAACGGTTTGAGGCTCTTAGTATTCCTGAAGCAACCAGATGCCATTGGGCTACACTGGCACGTGATAGGGTCAAATGGAAATGTTACTGGTACCTGCTCGAGCAAATCGATGAATAGCAGAATTCAAGTGATCAAGTGAGTGATTTCTGGGAAGAGACAGAACTTAAATAGGGCTTTTAAAAACAGATATGATTGGGAGCCGGAGCGATAACACAGCAGGTAGGGCATTTGCTTTGCATGTGGCTGACCGGGTTCAATTCGTGGCACCCCATATTGCCCTCCGAGCACCACCAGGAGTAATTCCTGAGCGAAGAGCCAAGAGTAACCCCTGAGCATCGCTGGGTGTGACCCAAAAATCAAACAAACAAAAAAAAAGGCAAAAGAAACTGATTTAAATATAATGGAAGAAAATGAATGAAGGCTTCAGAAGAGACATGTTTTATAGCATGAGCAATTAAAATAGGATTTGGGGGAAATAAGCAAAAAGGAAGAGATTTTGATTTAGGAACAGGATATCTTGGTAAACACAAAAGTTTTCTTATACTGAAAAGATATCACTGTATCACTGTCTTCCCGTTGTTCATCGATTTGCTCAAGTGGGGACCAGTAGCATCTTCACACGTCCTGTCACAAGCAAGTGTAGCTCAAGGGCATCTGCTTGCTCCAGGGACAGGAAAAGCCTCTAACCATTCTTCAGGTCATGGAATTGAGGTCCATAATTGTTACTAGCTTTTGGCATAACAAATAAAACACGGGTAGCTTGCCAGGCTCTGCCATGTAGGTGGTATATTCTCAGTAGAAGGCTCTCATCTCGAGCATTTACTGATGAAACTTATAGGGGAAAGATCAGGTTTTCGCTTAGATGGAACTCTGAGGAACTATGGAGTCTGAATGTTGAGAATGACTGACCGCATAATGTGTGGGTTGCTCTGGCTTCCCGCTAGGCTTACTGGGATGATGGGCATCAGTTAGAACCTGTCTAGAACTGTATACAGTGTATAAATGTGAAAGATCCTGGGAAGGACCTTATCCTAAAATCAGTATTATCTAAGAATGTCAGAGTGGAAAAGATATAAACAAACATTTGATTGTTTCACTGGAGTTGAAAGGAATTGCCATTAAATCCCTTTTTGATGCTATGACTAAATTCTTCCATCATTCTAGGACAGAGTAAAAATGATAGAGCAAAAATAGGAAAAGGTTACTAACACAAGAGGAAAAAGGAAAGTGAGCAAAGGAGAACAAGGAAGGTATGGAGGTGGGGAGAAAGAGTCTGAGAAGGACCAAGACAGACAAGGGATGGGGGTACAGTTAGTGGGAGAGAAGCAGAAAGAAGAGGGAGGGAAGAACGTAGAGAGGGAGGAAATGGGGCATGAGAGGAGAAGGCTCTCCACACAGGGTCTCTACCTGTAGTGCCGGCTGGGAGCCACGTTGAGATAAAGGAAATGGATCTTCTTCAGGTATTGCTCTGTTTTCAGAACAGCCAACATCTGGTTACCTAAGAGCGAAAGCTGTGGCCCAAAGTCAACGCTCCCTCTTTTTCTTCTCCCACAAAGCTTCAGAGTCAAGCAGAAGTCTTAAGATGAAAAATCAAGAGAGAAGAGGTACACAAAGAGAGAACTTGACTATTGGAAGGAGAAGCTAGACCGGGGCCTGAGAGGATCTAATGTGTTTTTTTTCCCCTTTCTTTTTTGGGTCACACCGGCAAGGTTACTCCTGGCTCTGCACTCAGGAATTACTGCTGGCGGTTCTCGGGGACCATATGGGATGCCAGGGATTGAACCTGGGTTGGCCGCGTTCAAGGCAAATGCCCTACCCGCTGGGCTATCGCTTCAGCCCCTACTGGTTTATTTTCTTCCTCTGCTTAACTCCTAGACAATGTACTTTCTCCACTTACTTAGTGTCTCTCCTTCCAGTAGACTCTTGTGCTGCATGGTCAGTGCCACTGCTTTCATACTGTATGGGGATGTCCGTGGCCAGGACCAAGGGCAGGAGGCCGAGCCCATTCAGCCACCAGCTCTCTTCCACAGCCACCTGAGGCCCTACAATGCCTAAGTGGTGCTGCAGTTCAGGCAGAGTTAGAGGTTGCAGCCATGTGGCCAATTCCTTTCCTTGCTGCCCTCCCAACCTGTCATACACAAAAGGACAGGCTGGGCACTGTAGCCCAGGATAGACTCTTTTTGTCCTCAATAAGCAATCAACATGGGAGGCACAATCTAGCAAAGTGGTGTCTGGGGGAAAGGCCTGATACATGGCCTTTAGCAGGTCCAGATGGAGCTGGGCTTGGACCCACGGAGCCCAGACATAGAGCTGCTCCAGAAAGGGCAGCAAATCAAGGCGGCTGGTTAGCAGGACTTGGTACGGAGATAGCAAACCCAGCACGGCGTGTAGGTAGTGCCAGGCTTCGGGACTGCGGTCCTGTAGCACAGCTAAGAATAGAGCTTGGAGCTCAGCTACCAGGAGGTCCAGCACGGTGGGCTGTGCTAACTGAGTCAATGTTCTCAGGAACTCTCTCTGTCTCCTCTGACTGGTCCAGGGTTGTGTGCATTTATCCTTGGTATTTTCGGAACGCAGAGTCTCAGGACTATGAGTCAATGCACCTTCTGAAGATAAGCCTGGCCTCCCCTCTGTGGCCAAGAGTTGTGCATTCAGCTGCTGTCGAAGGAACTTGCCCACTGCTCAGGCGCCGAGTGCCAGATACAGAATTCTGGCTGCCGACCTGTACCTGCTGGATTCAGCCGGGGAGAGAAAAGATTCCTCAGGTGTGCAGGGATGGTCAGAGCCAAGGAAACTGAGAGGGGGAAAGACAGAATTTGGGACAGGGACGCAATAGAGGTGCAATTTATAGTACAGCGAGCAGAGGGCCTTTCCGGGCCGCCTACCCTCACCACTGCTTCCCCGAGGCGGGGAAGAAGCAGGTCCCGGAACAGGACGATGCGCGGGACCTTCCACCCCCAGCACACTGTCCCTCAGTTCTAAGGTCTGGGAGAAGAGGGACAGGGGAGAGTCTCCTCTGTGTGGGAGGAGAGAGGGAGGAGAGATTGCTGTTGAGGGTCCATGGCGTGCATGGAGGGAGAAAGCAATGGGATCTTACACTTAACAGCCAGACAGAGGCTTACTCTAATCGTGGCCAACCCACTAGGAGATGGGCACACGTGTTGACCCCTTATCTCTAGAGGCAAACTCTCCCACCTTGCAAGTGGTCACTCAGAGAGTCTTGGGAACAGTGAGGAACTGTCATGGAGCAGAGTTTGGTGAGGGGAAGGACGCGTTCACACAGGGAAGGAACGTCCGCTCCGTGGCCTAGTGCTTAGGGGTCAGGGCAGAGCGCAGGAGCCACGCAGGGACTGTTTGACCAGGAAAGGAAGGGAAGGGAAGGAGTCCGGCTGGATGGAGGGAGGGGTGTGGCGGGACTCGGGATGGGGGAGCTTGGGGGCAATGACAGAGGGGTCCCAAGCACAGATCCGCACTGGACTCACCCATAGTTCATCCTTCTCGCTAGGACGAGAACCGTTAGAACAGCTCTTGAGGACGGAACGTCTGCGGCTAAGAGCATGGGAGAGGCCAGGAAGGGAGAGGCCAGGAAGGGGAGGGGCCAGGCCCGATGACTGGCAGCCGCAGAGGGGGCAGGGTCAGACCGGGAAGGCCTAGGTCCAGCCTCGTGCACGCTGGGCACCGCGGGTTACACATCTTGGAAACAGGGAGTCTGAGGCAGCAGCAATCCTAGGACCTCGCAGACACTGTCATTCAGGTCTGTTCATACATTCCCGAGTGTCCAAGCCGGCTCGAGGCACAGATTGTCCGGGGAGATACTCTCCCACCCCACCCGGTGTCACCTCACTTCACCTTCCCCTAAAAACCAGTATGAAACCCCCTTGGTCACTAGCTCGAATTTCTCTGTGTACTGTATGTAGTACCCACACCACTGGAAGAGAGTTGCAAATAATTTTTTAATTCAACATTGAGATTCCCAGTTCTGCACTGAAATTTGTGTATCTAGTTAGCATCTCCATTTGGATACCTGGTAAATTATCTGACTTTCCTCGTACCCACCCTCACCCATCAGAAGCTGTCTAGTCCTTCAACAAATTGTTGGCTACAATTTCAAAATATATCCAGAACCCAGCCACTTCTTCCTTTTGGGGCCGGGAGAGGGGGTTCGTCACACCCAGCGATGCTCAGGGATTACTCCAGGCTCTGCAATCAGGAATTACTTCTGGCGGTGCTCGAGAACCATATGGGATGCTTGGGATCGAAGCCGGAGTCAGCTATGTGCAAGGCAAATGCTCTCCTCCCCCACCCCCGCTGTACTGCTGCTCCTTTCCCACCCAGCCATTTCTTACCACCTAAAAAGAGCTTGATCTAAACTACTCTGGATTATTCCATTGCTTTCTACAAATTTTCAGAATAGTTGATGACCTTTTTTAAATGTACGTGGACCATGTCACTCATTTGCTCAGAAAATTTTTTGGGGTCACACCCAGTCATGCTCAGGGGTACTCCTGGCAGTGCTCGGGGAACCATATGGGATGCCGGGGGATCAAACTCGGGTTGCTGCATTCAAGCAAAGCCCTCTCCTCTTTGCTATTGCTCCCTCCTCTTATCTGCTCAAATTCACTGTGATGTATCATTCCCTCAGATTAAAAAAAAAAAAAAAAGCCTAAAGTTGTTTTCTCACGAACTGTCTCTAACTACTGTCTCTCTCTAGTCACACTACTTACCTGCAGGACCTTGGCCTCACTTTTGCTCCCACCTCAGAGTTTACCTACATCTCTATCTGGGTCTGAATCCAGAAGACAAGCTGTCTAACAAATCCACTTAAACTAAGCAACTGTAGCTACAGCACCCATTCTGGTCTTTTTTTTTGGTTTGCTTTTTTTTTTTTTTTGGGGGTCACACCCGGCAATGCTCAGGGGTTTCTCCTGGCTCTACACTCAGGAATTACTCCTGGCGGTGCTCATGGGACCATATGGGATGCCGGGATTGAACCCAGGCCAGCATGGGCCGGCCACATGCAAGGCAAACGCCCTACCCGCTGGGCTATTGCTCCGGCCCCCATTCTGGTCTCTTAACCAGATAAATCTGGCTTCACTTGACTGGATTTCACCTGAAATCAAGGTGTTGGCTCAGCTGAGTTCTTCCCTAGAAGTTCTGGGGAGACCCTCATCAGTTCCCTCTTGTCGTTGGCAAGATTCCTTAGAGTTGCAAGAAGTCCCTGTTTCCTTCTTTGCTTTCGGTGAGGAGCCACTTCCAAGTAATTCCTAGAGGTGACTCACCTTCTTACTGCATTATGCTTCTACCTTCAACAAGCAACTTTCTCAAACTGTTCTCATTCTTCAAATATTTCTAATATTCTCTTCTACAATCAGAGGTTCCCTGCTTTTCAGAAGTTCATGTGGTCAGGTGGAGCCCACCCACACAGATAGTGTAGCATAATTACAGAAACAGATTCACAGTGTTAGGAGTTGTGCAGCAGTTGAAAAAGACCACAAGAGACAACAGCTGAAACATGACATTTTGTTTTATGGGGCTGGGGGTGTCAGTCTGTGGTAGAGCAAATAAATGCCTTACAGGTAAAAGACCTGAGATTTTTTTGGGGGGTGTCACACCCGGTGACGTTCAGGGGTCACTCCTGGCTCTTCACTCAGGAATGATTCCTGGCAGTAATCAGGGGACCATATGGAATGCCAGGGATCGAACCTGGGATGGCTGTGTGTAAGGCTAACACTCTCCCGCTGTGCTATTGCTCCAGCCCCAATGACCTGGGATTTGAGGAGGGAGGAGAGAGACAGAGACAGAGAGATAGCATAAAGTCAACTGCACACCTTGCATGCAGGAGGACAGGTTCAATCTAGAACACTGCATGCTCCCTGAACACTGAAAGTGACTCCCGAACACAAAGCTATGTAATAGCCTTGAGCTGTGGCTACTCCCAAAGAAGTTTATGTTTTCTCCATGTTTTTCTCTGAGTAAATACACCAGGGTCAAATGGCAGTCATTTCATTATTTTGCCCTCCTCAAAGGATTGGTTTTTGTTCCCAAGTACCAAGAGTTCAATGTCAGATTCCAGTCTGACTAGCAAAATAAGGTAAAGATAAAGGTATGATCTGAACTTTTGGTTGTTGTTCTTATGGGAGGTGCCCGCAGCTGTGCTCAGGGTAGAACCAGCCAGAGGTGAGGAGAGGGAGAGGCAGAGAATGAACTCAGGTCCTCAGACAAGCAAGGCAGTTGCTCCACCACTTGAACCACATCCTCAACCCAACCTTAACAATGTGTGGCAACAGCGCACCTCAGTCGCACAAACACACCTTTAAGAAAAGCTACTAAATCTAATGACCATATGACCAGATAGAGAAAAAGGCAAAAAAAAGACAATGGACCTCTTTTCTGTGTTTTGGGCTACACCCAGCAGTGCTCAGGGATCAGTCCTGGCAAGGTCAGACCATGTGGTGCCATGATCAAACCCAGATCTCTCTGACCCGCATCAGGACATACTTGAGAGTAGGGGGGCTAAGCTAGGATAGAAGCAGGCTGGGGGAGGGGGGAGGGAATTGGGGACACTGGTAGAGGGAAATGTGCACTGGTGGAGGGATAAGTGCTGGAACACTGTATGACTGAAATACAATCACAGTTTTGTAATTGTATATCTTACAGTGATTATAATCAATTTTTTAAAAAGTACAAGGTATTGCATTAATGCAGTAGGAAGCGCATCAGTCTCATAAAAAAGTGCAACAGAATACAACAAAAAATCATTGGAGACTGCATCAAAGAATTCACTTGTCACTTGTATCACTTGTCTTCCCGTTGTAAACGTCTCCATTTGTTGAGAATGAGGTCTATAATTGTTACTGTTTTAGGCATATTGAATACACCATGGGTAGCTTGCCAAGCTCTGCCGTGGCTTGCAAAAGTTTGTTGAAATTCCTCATTATGGCATGAAATAATCTCACAAAATGCTAAGATTTCTGATAATTAACTCTTCATGTTGACCATCCTCTCCTTTCCTTTTTAAAATAGTTTGAGGGGCTGGAGCGATAGTACAGCAGGTAGGGCATTTGCCTAGTATGCAGCTGACCTGGGTTCGATTCCCAGCATGCCATATGTTCCCTCGAGCACTGCCAGGAATAATTCCTGAGTGCAGAGCCAGGAGTAACCTCTGAGAATTGCTGGGTGTGACCCAAAAAGAAAAAATTAAGTAAGTAAATAAAAACTTGAGTGGATGTTGCAGAGTACAGTAAGGGGGATCCAGTTTGACCCTGGCACCACATACAGTCCTGAATACCACTAGGAGTACTACTAGGATGGCGAAGCAGCAAGTAGGACCTTTAAGGATTTTGTTACCTGTATTCTTTTCCTACCTGCCCCCAGCATGGTTGATTGTGAGCCGGACAAATACTGATGCTCATTTGAATCTTCAAGACACCTCATTCTGGTGCCGAATGATGAATTACCCAACCAATGAGAACTTCATGAAGCTTGAAGATTTCACAAGATAAATTCACTGTATAGGGCCGGAGCAATAGTCCAGCGGCTAGGGCGTTTGCCTTGCACCACGTCTGACCAGGGTTCGATCCCTGGCATCCCATATGGTCCCCGAGCACCACCAGGAGTGATTCCCGAATGCAGAGCCAGGAGAAACCCCTGAGCATTGCCGGGTGTAACCCCCCCCCCAAAAAAAAAGCAAAAAAAAAAAAAATTCACTGTATAAGAAAAAGGAAAGAAACCGATCTCAAGTGCGGCTTGTCAGAGCCCCACCCTAGAGAAAAGCCAATTTCAATCCCAGGACTCAATGGACCTGAAGACCAATCCTGTTACAAATTACTCTATCCACTGAGGAGGAGAAAAGGAAGGAGATGAGAATGCTTCTAGCCTGACAGCAAACTGGGCTCCCTGGGATAAATCCAGAGCCACAGCAGAACCTGTCAAGCTATCCGTGGTGTATTCGATATGACATAAATAATAATGGACCACATTCCCAACGAATGAAGACGTTACTGGCACCCACTCAAGCAAATCAATGAACAATGGGAAGACAAGTGATACAAGTGAGGTGGACCACATTCCCAACGAATGAAGACGTTACTGGCACCCACTCAAGCAAATCAATGAACAATGGGAAGACAAGTGATACAAGTGAGGTTTATAATAGCTGCCATGATGAGGAACTAGACCAGGAACCCACAGCGCTAGCTTGTTAGTAGCAAGAGCTTATTGAACTTGGAGACAATTCTCAGTGGGGTGGCATTCATTACACAGATCTTTTCTCTAGCTGTTCAAAATAAGAAAGTGAACAGAGATGATGTGGTAACAGCTTCAGACTGCTACAAACTAGGTCTGGATGGGCTTGTTTGGAGTCATGCTTTACACACAGAAGCCCGTGATCCAATCTCACACACCACATGGTCCTCAACACATCCAGGCACAACCTGGAGTAGTCCCCATCCCATAGTTGTGACACCCTCTTAGCCCCCAGAAACCAAAACACTAGAAACAAAAGTCAACTCCACCGAGGGTCTACTAAGGAAAGAATGAGATGCTAAGAGCAGAAACAAGCGGAATAAACACGGTGGGAACACCCAGGGTGGAGGGAAGGGCAGCTGCGGCACAAAAGCAAGACCTTAGGTAATGTTAAAGTCACAATGCCTTTGCTTTAACCTTTCTTACCATAATGCTCCCATGAATTCTTCCTCAAGCCTGTTTCCCCTTGTTTTCTTTTTCTGAATGCCCGTGAAACAAGAACACAGGCATTTTATTATTATTTTTTTTTTTTTTTGCAGTGCCCAGAATTGAACCTAGGACCTCTCACAGGCAAGGCAAGAGCTCAACTACTGAACTACACTCCCTAGCACCAGGTCATCTACTTTTAAAGGTTTTAACTCTTCAACCTGGGAAAGTAGAAAATAGTAAGAAGAAGCTGGGGGAAAAAACATTCCAGAATTCTTACAGGTTTTTATTTCTTGTGCCAGGGAATTGATTCCATAAATGTAGTGCTTTTTAAGTCCCGTGTTTTTTTTTTTTTTTTTTTTTTTTTTTTTGGGGGGTTCACACCTGGCAATGCTCAGGGTTTCCTCCTGGCTCTGCACTCAGGAATTACTCCTGACGGTTCTTGGGGGACCATATGGGATGCCGGGGATCGAACCCGGTCAGCCGCATGTAAGGCAAACGCCCTCCCGTCTCTGCTATCCCTCTGGCCCCAGTGGTTTCTTGATCTGCTGTTCGTTGTTCTCTCCTCCTTCCCAGAAACCTCCTTGAAAAACAGCCCATGAGAAATATTTACGAATGAATATTTGGTTCAAGACACGTAAAGACCTAAGTGCAAAATGGATTTCTGTTTTCTTGTCCCCCCGGGCCGAAGCGACTTACCGTGCAATCACCAGCAGAACCCACACACCTGGCTGTAACCAGGTCCCCAGGAAACTGAGGTTCCATTTCTACGCACGAGGTGATTTCTCGGTTGCCAAGTCCTAAGGCAGCAGATACACCCTGGACGTTGCTCCCTAACCCAAGTATAAACCAAACAGTGCAATTGGTTTATTGGCTCCAAGAAAAGGAGCAACAATACCCAGCTTTCAAGCAACTGCTCACTTAATTAAGCCCCGGGTCCTTTACACCCAGGGGTCCAAGCAGGCCGCCCTGCACTTGGGTGGGTCAGCTGCCGGACGGCGACGGTCCGGACCGCTCAGCAGCAGCCCCGGCCTCGTAGTCGGCGACGCGGCGCTGCACCAGCGCGGGCATGAGCTGCACGTAGGCGGCCATGAGGCGGTGGTTGGCGTGGATCAACTTCCCGGCACAGCAGTGCAGGCAGGCCTCCTGGACAAGACAGGGCGGGGGAGAGACGCCGCAGGTCGGCTCCCAACGTCCCGGCCGGCCTGGGCGGCAGGGGAGGCGGGAGGGAGGAAGGGGTCGCCCGGGTCACCCCCTACTCGGTGCCCACCTCCTCTGCGTCCAGGGCTCGGTAGTGCAGGCTGGGCACGCAGCGCTGGAAGCAGAGCTCAGTCATGCGGTTGTAGACCAACAGGAAGTCCCGCAACTGCAAGAGAAGTGGGTGCAACCGCCGTGGGAAGCCGCGCCCCTAAAGATCGCCGAAACCCGCGGCGCACCACCCCGGCGTTCCCCCAGAGCTGAACGGCGGACCCTGAAGCGACATTGAGCACTCACGTTTCGAAGCTGCTGTTGCTGCTCCATCCGCCGGCGGCACCGCTACGTCACTTCCGTCAGAGCGGTACGGAACGCCCCGGAAGTAATCGCTCCGCTTTCCTCGGAGCCCGAGGGGTCGCTCGCTTCCCTGGTTCACCCGCTCCAGGCAACGTCACTTCCGCCCTTCTCCGCGGCTACGTGGCCAGCTTCTTCTGCCCGAGAGCGCACGTCACTTCCGCCGAGCCCCTGACCTGCTGCTGGGCTCGCGGCAGGACCGGAGCCCGAGGCCCCGCGCATCCGGGCCCGGCGCCCCGAGGGAAGGAGCCGCCCGGCGGAGGTGAGAGGACCTCCCCGAGGGGGAAGCGGTGGACGCAGTAACCTGTCCCGAGGGCAGGACGCCTGTGAGCCCCGGGCAAGGCTGAGGACACACCTGATGCCCAGGTGTGTAGGGGAGGGGCCGGATGCGCACCTGGGGCGACCTCGCTGACGTGGGGAAGGGCCCCAGGTCCTGGGAAGAAGGGGCTTTTCCCGGGGGGCCGGGATCATACCCCGACTCCTTCAACTCGGGCCTGGTGGGGAGGGCCGGGGAAGAGGAGGTGCGTGGGATGGAAGAGGGGGGACCACCGGCGGGCAGGGAAGAAGCAGCAAAGGACAGAGAAAGGCCGAGCAGCGGAGAGCAGTGCTGTACGGGCGGTGGGCACCGAGAGAGCCCAGACTTTCTTGCTCCCGTTCTTCCTGGAATAGTGCATGCTCCCTAGTGATCTGATATACCCGTGGAATGATGGCATGCATGGGTGGCCATGAGCGTTTGGGAGGCGGCGAGAAAACTCTGGGTGTGCATGAGTGAAAATAAGTATTTGGGAGGCAAGACATTACCTGAGGAAGGGAGCAGTGGCTGAACACCAGAACGCTCAAGCTCTGGGGCAACGTTAGAGCCTTGGGCATTGCAGGAGAGACACTCCTCTGTAAGATACTGGCCAAACTGTCTATATTGGGCTTTGCAGGGCGCTGGGGTGGAGACTTTGACTCCAGTCCCTTCCCTAGCCATGACGGACGGGATCCTAGGGAAGGCAGCCACGATGGAGATCCCCATCCATGGGAACGGCGAAGCGGGACAGCTTTCTGAAGACGATGGGCTGGAGCAGGTGCTGCTGTTTGATTCTCCCCACGTTGTTTGCACTGAGAAGTCCCAGCCTAGAAAGTGTGGATGCTCTTAGCCCGGTAGACTGCCCCTGATGTACCAGCTCCCTAACACCCTTTCACAAATCTTTGATTCTGTGCAGATTTCCCCTTGTGTGTTCTCTTTATGATTCTTTAATCCAGACTTGTTCTCCCCCCCGCCACCCCCCCCAAATGCTTCAGCTGCCTCTCTGTTCTGAGGCCCTCTTCTCTGGCCCATAGGACCTCCAGCAGGTGATGGTGTCAGGCCCCAACCTCAATGAAACCAACATTGTGTCTGGTGGCTACGGGGGCTCTGGAGATGGACTCATCCCTACAGGTATGAACTGTCAACAGCTCAAGAGGCTTGAGTGGAGAATGGGAAAGGAACAGTGTGGGGGCACAATAGGATTTGCCTAGGAAAGCTTGAATTGCATGTAGAGAAACCCTTTGTATGGATACACCCGTAGGCTTCCCAAAGGGAAGTCTCAGGGCACTTCCCTCTGTTCCCTCTCGGCTAACTGAGATCTGGGGCTTTGTGGAGCTTCTCAGGGTTTTACATCCTAAGGTGGTGTTTCCTGAAGTGTGATGGGGTGGAGTTGCTGGAACAGTCCAGGAAGGGGGCAGTAGGGCAGTAATAGCCTCCTGTACAATTGGGATGGGGAGGGGTACTTTTTTTTTTTTTTTTTTTTTTTTTTTTGCTTTTCGTCATGCCTGGCAATGCTCAGGGGTTACTCCTGGCTCTGCGCTCAGGAAGTACTCCTGGCGGTGCTTGGGGTCCTGGGGATTGAACCTGGGTCAGCCTCATCGAGGCATACGCCCTACCCACTGTGCTATCACTCCGTCCCCAGGAGGGGTACTTTTTGTTTGCTCCTTTAAAGAAGGTAGTACTGGGGCCGGAGTGATAGCCCAGCAGGTAGGGCGTTTGCCTTGCACACACCGGCCTGTGTCGGCCTGGGTTCGATCCCTGGCATCCCATATGGTTCCCTGAGCACCGCCAGGAGTAATTCCTGAGTGCAGAGCCAGGAGTAACCCCTGAGCATCGCTGGGTGTGACCCAAAAAGAAAAAAAAGGTAGTACCAGGGAAGGTACTATGTAGTATTTTTTTTCCTGAAAAGGAGGTAGTAGATCAAATGAGTTTGAGAGTCTCTGCTGTGAAGTTTGGAATAACAAATATCCCTGAAACTCACATAAACTAGAATTCCAAATGGGAATTTCAGCCAGGTTTTCCTGTCACACTCGGTAACATCAACAGCTACTGATCCCTACCCCATTGGCCCCTCCTTTCCACACAGTTGGTGTATTTCCTCCTTTCTTCTGCCTGGCAGTTCCTACTTCTTCCTCCCCCAACCCCAGACGTACACTGGGATTTCAGGCTCTGGGCACAAAGCTATGAGTGCTTCCTAGTGAGCGGGAAAAACTTAGCTTCTGCCCCTTCAGGAAAGTTCTTTCAATTTACTGGGGGAAAGTGAAGCTGTAAAGTCTCTGGTATCTGAGAGAGGCCAATATCAGAGAACTTGCTCCTTTAGGGTCTGGCCGCCATCCATCTCACAGTGCCGCTCCTGCTGGCCCCGGAGATGAGGTGGCCCCGGGGCATCGCTGGAGAGAAGTTTGACATAGTCAAGAAATGGGGCATCAACACATACAAGGTGAGATTCAGGCACTTCTCCGTCCTTGCCCACCTCCCAAACCACCTGCCCCTTTCCCGTGTCTCAGAGACTGCTCATACTGGGGTCTGAGCATGCCTGTGCTAATGTCCATGACCTGCTCGTCCACTTCCCGATCAGTGCACAAAGCAGCTCCTATCAGAGCGATTTGGCCGAGGGTCCCGGACTGTGGATCTGGAGCTCGAGCTGCAGATTGAGCTGCTACGTGAGACGAAGCGCAAGTATGAGCGTCCTGCAGCTGGGCAGCGCCCTGACCGCCCACCTCTATAGCCTACTGCAGACCCAGCATGCACTAGGTGACGCCTTTGCTGATCTCAGCCAGAAGTCCCCAGAGCTTCAGGTGCCTCGACCTGGCAGAAAAGGGTGGGGAGGCTGGGTGGGGCCCTCCCAGGCAGTCACTCCTCAGCCTCCCTCCCTCCTGCAGCCCCGAGGGAGAACCCCTCCAGGGTGGGCCCAGCTTTGCCCGGCAGCACTTACCTGTGGAGGCAGCCCAAGGGTTTGTACGGAGGTCCAGGAGTTTGGAGGGGACGGGAGAGGGTGACACAGGGTGCCTCACAGTAGCTTTTCTCTGCCTTGGCAGTGACTTAGTGCTGGGCTTCATCTGAGCCCTCTTTGCCTTTCCTATTTTAGCCCTGCAAACTTACCTGAGAACCCCCAGCCTCAGTCCCTGCCCCAGGCCTTCCCATTGGCCCCACTGACAACCCAGCTAAGAGCCTGGTTAGAGGCAGTCCTGGGGTGGTCTCAGCATCGATGGCTGGGGATGAGGGCTATGTGGGGCCCGCAGCTCCCTTCAGGAAAGGCCTTTTACTCAAGGTCTCTCCCTGCCTTCACCCTCAGGAGGAATTTGGTTACAACGCAGAGACCCAGAAGCTGCTATGCAAGAACGGAGAGACACTGCTCGGAGCCGTGAACTTCTTTTGTCTCCAGTATCAACACTTTGGTCACCAAGACCATGGAAGACACTCTCATGACTGTCAAACAGTACGAGGCTGCCAGGTGTGAGCACCGGCAGGGGCATAAATAAGGTTTGGGGAGTTGACTGGCTGGGGTGGCATTTTGGGCATAAGAATTCGGGAAGGAGTATGGAAGACCAGGCCCTGGAGACCAGCCTGTGTCCCCCCTTCCTAGGCTGGAGTATGACGCCTACCGGACAGACTTAGAGGAGCTGAGCCTAGGCCCCCGGGATGCAGGGATGCGTGGACGACTTGAGAGTGCCCAGGCCACTTTCCAGGCTCATCGGGACAAATACGAGAAGCTGCGGGGAGATGTGGCCATCAAGCTCAAGTTCCTGGAAGAAAACAAGGTGCTAACCCCAACCCTTCCACCCCGGCCCACACTCCCATTAATATGCCTTCACCTAGGGGCCGGACGCGAAAGTCCAGTGGGGCTGTCATTTGCCTTGCATGCGGCCGACCTGGGTTCAAGCCCGGCATCCCATGTGATTCCCGAGCACTGCCAGGAGTAATTCCTGAGTGCAGAGCCAGGAACAACCCCTGAGCATCACCGGGTGTGACCCAAAAAAGCAAATAATATATAACAATAATAATACCTTTCCCCAGACCCTCTCCCTCATTGATAGGGGAATCCACGTTGGCTAAGGAACAGGCCCCTCTGCCAGCCACCTCCACTCTTGGGCCTTTTCGAGATCACTTGCCCAACCCTCAGCCCTGCCCTTTCCTTTGAGAGAATGCTCGCTGATTCCAGAACATAATGAGGGAAAACAGCTCTCGGAGCTTGAGCACCAAGACTCCACACCTGCCAGTCAGATCAGGTTTCTCCCACCACATCGACCTCTCCACCCTTGGTGTGGAGGTTGGCCCCTGAGTACAAAGGCAGTCAGAGTAGATCGACGTGCCTCGGTCTGGCGCAGACTCAGGCCCTTCGGACAAGGGCATGAGTCCCACCCCCGCTGAATCTGCTGCCCCCAGATCAAGGTGATGCACAAGCAGCTGCTGCTCTTCCACAACGCCGTGTCCGCCTACTTTGCTGGGAACCAGAAGCAACTGGAGCAGACCCTGCAGCAGTTCAACGTCAAGCTGCGACCCCCGGGGCTGAGAAGCCATCCTGGCTAGAGGAGCAGTGAGCAGCTCCCAGCCTAGCCTGACTCTCCAGAAGGACCCTAGGGTGGGGAGGTTGGACATAGGGCGACCCTTGCCACCTGCCCTCTGGCGTGGGCTCCCCTTCTTTGGCTGGGGCCTGACACCAATTTTGCCCACATGGCTGTGGGTTAGGAGGGGACCAGCACCTCCAGCCACTGCTGCCCAGTTCTCTATCTTTCTGGCCACTGGGCTTCATTCCCAGAACTTTTCCTTCCACTCCACAGCCAATGGCTATGATGAAACCACTCCCTGGCCAATGGCACCACTTCTCAGGCCTATCTCCAAGTCCTGGGGTGTGCTCCGGCCAGCGGCAGAGCCTCAGAAGGCCCTGCCAGCCAATGGCAGCTCTGCTTGGGCGCTGCTGGACCAATGATGTTGCCTCCAGTTTCCTTTGTCCTCTTCTATGCGTGCCCATTGCAGAGAATGGGACTGGGACCAAATGGGGTGGGGGAGAACAGGGGGCCCCATTCCTTACCCTGCATCTGAATGGGCTGCCCCTCACTGACCCACCCATTTCAGTTGTGCTGAGAGCCCTGGATAATGGGGACCTCGCACTAGGAATAAACCTTTCATAAAAGCAGGCCCAGAGAGGTGGATTTGTGGGGCATTGTAGGGGGTGGGAGAATCCTCAGTGTACTGATACACCAAAATCCTATCAGGTCAGAAGAGCTAGAGATGGCTAAAGTCACAGGATTTAGGGACAATCTGAAGGCCCACTCTTCTCCCCTATACCCAGTTACAGGCAGAGCTTAATTGCCTATTGAGTCAGCACAAGTTAAGTTATGGTTCTTGATAGGGCACAGGGCCCAGAGAGGGGGTGGGCCATTCATTCATTCAGCAAAGAGCAGATGTCAGTGAATAAAACAGTCTTTGCCCATAGTGCTATGGCCTAGTGAGAGATGGAGACAAGTAACCAGGTAATTGCAAGCAGGGAATCATAAGTGCAGGGAGCTATGGGCACACAGAGGAGTTACGCTGGCTTAGAGATGGAGGTGGGTGCGTCACCCTGAAAGCGGAGACAGGAAGACTGAGGAGACAGAGTAGGGTGAAGAGTATCCTGGGCAGAGAGAGGTCAAGGGTAGAGATCCCTAGTAGAAGTTGGGAGAAATTTGGTTGGATGGGAATGGAAAATGAAAGGGGCGTATCCAGGAGGAAGACAGCAGGGTATTAAGAGAAGGCTAGGCTTGGGCTTACTTTTCCCTTTGGAGAAAAGTTGTGAAGCCTTTTAAGCAGATGGTATGAGAGAGATCTTGGGGATTGGGTGAACTAAGTGCAGTTGAGGTGTAGTTTGGTTACTGCAGAACTGGGTCTCCTTGTATTGGGCACTCCAGTAACCCAATCCAAGGAGCCTTAGTCTTAGCCTCCTACACTAAGGCTCCCAGGAGCATGTGTGAATCCGGGCCTCGGTCACAGCAGCGGGGGCACCTGTGCCGGGTACCAGGAGTGACCGGGTGGTAAAGGCGGAGGCAGTGCCCAGAGCCTGAACCTTGAGGCAGGAAAGCACCCCGTGACAGTTTATTCAGGGTCCAGGCACCTGCCATCAGCTTGATGCGTCTTGACCTAGGAACAGTCCAAAACTGTTCTCCATTCCCAGCCTCCCTCTGTAGACGGAGACAGGAAACAGGCCCGTCAGCAAATTCTCAGCACCTCCATGTCAGTTATGGCCACTTCCAGGCAGGCTCCTGGGTTTGGGTCTGTCTGCAGTCATCAGGCTGGGTGGGTTGACGCAAGCCCCTTGTCTAAGAAGCACTCAGAAGTTTTGCACACGAAAGGAACTGGCTGATAAATAACCGGGGCATATGGGAGAGACAAGTTCAGACCCTAGCACTCCCCCACCCAAAAAAATACATACGGAATCAAAGCGACTCAAGGCAGAACCTAGCAGGGTTGATCCTGGCTACAGGCTCCCCGCTAAATGGAGGGTCGTGTCCTCAGTTCCTTCCCTTGTAAAACATGGCTAATAAAAAGGGCTCTGCCTCTTAAGGTTATGAGTATTGGACGAAACGGTATGGGTATAGTTGTGTCTGCACTGGGTGACCGCGCACCCCTCCTGGCGTGGGGGAGGCTAGGCCACACCCTGGGGGCCCAGGGGATGATCTGGGTGCAAAGCCAGCTTCCTGTACCGTCTTCTGCACTCGGCCCCGCCTTCACCCTTAAATTGTTTACTTTATCCAGCAGGACTGTTTCCCCATAAAGCTCAGAGAATCACTCTGGATTTTGGAGTGAAGAAGGGAATCTAACCACAACCACCTAGGGAGAGGGCTCCTGCGAGACCACTCAGAACCGAATCAGGACCCCCCACTCTCCTCTTCTGCCCGGGCCTTTGGCTGCCCTTTTGCTGTCCAGATCGCTGTCCCCTTCCGCTCAGCCCACTAAGCAGGGAAGGGCCATTCCCAGAGCCCCGAATACCCGGTGCCCTCCTGCCCTGCTGCCTGGGCTTCCCGGAGCCTCATTCTAGTCTCAGAACGCCGCCGCCCTTCCCTGGATCCGTCACGAGCCAGAGGTGGGGATCCAGGGTTGAGGATCCGGGATTGAGGATCCGGGTTGAGGATCCGGGATTGAAGATCCGGGATCCGGCTCCGGCGCTCGCAGCAGGACCCCGAGGCGAGACCAGCGGGAGGTTCCGGAGCAGGGGCGGGGTCGGGGCGGGGCTTAGGGCCGGGGCGGGGCTTAGGGGCGCACCGCCCCCGCCCGCTGAGCGCAGCCCGCCCGGCCCCTCCCCTCCGGCCTGTGCGGCTGTCCGGCTGTGGCGCGGGCGCGGGGGCAGGCGGGGCGCGGGACGTGGGGGCGGTGCCGCAGGCAGGGACGAGCAGACGGGCGCCGGCACCAAGGGGTAACGCCGCGGGCCCCAAGAGTGGCTGCAGCCCGGGCCTCAGGCCTCGCATCCTGCTCTGCCGCGGTGAGTGCGCTGGACAGCCCCCGGGGATGCGTTTGTGTCCCTGTGCCCCGCTTGGGGGTCCGGGTCCTGGCGGGGCTGTGTCCGTCCGGGTGTCTGCGGGTGGGGGGCATGGATGCTTCGCAGAAGTCCTGCCTGGCTCTGTCCACGTGAGGGTGTCCGTGCCCGTGAGAGCAGTGGGGGGGACCTTGGGGCTGTGGCTGCTCACGTGAGGTCTGTCTGCGGGGTAGGCGCGGGCGGGCGGGTGGGGACGGTCGCCAGCTTCCTGTACCGTCTGGCACCGGAGCCCCTGGAGCGCGGGCTTGGGGCGCTGTGTCTGTTGGCGGAGACTGGAACGCTGCCGAGGGTGGTGGCGGGTGGGCTTGCTGAGTGGGACTCCGGGATCCTGTGGCCCAGCTGGTCTGGAGGGTTCCTTTCTCCAGGCGAACACTTCCACCCCTTTGTGTGATGCTCATCTCCCGCGCCGAGAGGCCGATGGCCAGGTTGCAGGACGCACCTTTTCTCCCCCTAGCGCTGCTCCCTGAACAGAGAGCCTGTCGGGGAGGCTGTTGTTGTCGGGAAAGGACCCTCTTGGTTCCCTGCATGCTGGGCCCCTCTTTGGCTCTGACCTCCGCCCTTCTGGAATTGGCGTCAGCTCCTGGGCTGCAAACCTGCAGGGACAGATGGCTGCACGCCGAGGGACGGGCCGCCCCTCTGGGAGGTCAGCGAACTGGGGTCTGCTGGGGCTGGGTTCTGGTATGTGGGGTCTCTGCTGTGGACAGATAAGCCTGAGAATGGCCTCAGACAAGATGATACTAAGAGGCTGTAGCAGGTGCACTGGCCTTTTCGCAGGTGCCCTCATGCCCGCTGCCCGGTCACCCTGTGAGCAGTGCTCTGACCTGCTGCAGGCCTGACGATGCCTCTCCTGGCCTGCATGCCTCCGTAATGGAGCACTTACTCCCTTCTGCTGGGAGTCCTTGGGTTCTGGAGAGGCCCTTTGCCTCGGAACTTTACTTGGTATTTCTTTGGTCTCCTCACCCCCTTGTCTCTCTAGGTAGGAAGGCATTGCAGTGATTTCAACATGCCTCTCTGACATCAGCAAGAACTGAGGACCCACTGTGTGCCAGCTGCTGTCTCACCACTTTGGGGACAGTGGCATTCTTACTGAGAGCCCTGCATGAGCTAAGGTCAGCGCTGAGACAGTGTAGCCTGCATTCAGGAAACCAAGCTAAGGTCCAGAGCTGAGAGAGTGTAGCCTGCATTCAGGAAACCAAGCTAAGGTCCAGAGCTGAGAGAGTGTAGCCTGTATTCAGGAAACCAAGCTAAGGTCCAGAGCTGAGAGAGTGTAGCCTGTATTCAGGAAACCAAGCTAAGGTCCAGAGCTGAGAGAGTGTAGCCTGCATTCAGGAAACCAAGCTAAGGTCCAGAGCTGAGAGAGTGTAGCCTGTATTCAGGAAACCAAGCTAAGGTCCAGAGCTGAGAGAGTGTAGCCTGTATTCAGGAAACCAAGCTAAGGTCCAGAGCTGAGAGAGTGTAGCCTGTATTCAGGAAACCAAGCTAAGGTCCAGAGCTGAGAGAGTGTAGCCTGCATTCAGGAAACCAAGCTAAGGTCCAGAGCTGAGAGAGTGTAGCCTGTATTCAGGAAACCAAGCTAAGGTCCAGAGCTGAGACAGTGAGTGCAGCCTGTATTCAGGAAACCAAGCTAAGGTCCAGAGCTGAGAGAGTGCAGCCTGCATTCAGGAAACCAAGCTAAGGTCCAGAGCTGAGAGAGTGTAGCCTGTATTCAGGAAACCAAGCTAAGGTCCAGAGCTGAGAGAGTGTAGCCTGTATTCAGGAAACCAAGCTAAGGTCCAGAGCTGAGAGAGTGTAGCCTGCATTGAGGAAACCAAGCTAAGGTCCAGAGCTGAGAGAGTGTAGCCTGTATTCAGGAAACCAGGCAGAGCATATGGGCAGAGTAGAGGGGACTCACTGGGAGTGTCACAGATGCCCTAAAATTAGCAGATATCTATTATATGTGTGTGTGTATTTGCTTCTTTTGGGTTACACCTGACAAAGCTCAGGGATTAGTTCGGGCTCTGTGCTCAGGAATTACTCCTGGAGGTGCTTGGGGGACCATATGGGATGCTGGGGATTGAACCCGGGTCAGCTGCGCCTTTCTGTTGGACTATTGCTCCGGCCCTGCAAATATGTATTTTTAAGGAAGGTGGGTTTAACTCTAACATACATAGCCATATAATGGAAACTAGAAATAAAATCTTTAGGATAATAAAGCTTGGAACTTCATCACGGACATATAATGTATTATATGTACACATATTGATTATAATACATATAATGTAGTATATATGTACTGTGTGCATATATACACATAATCACACAGGATTATATATAATCATATATTTACATATAATCATGTATAGTCTCTCTGGGGGCAAAGGAAGGAGCATAGACCCATGGAAATTAGTGTTCAAAGATGGTGAGAGCCTAAAGCCTTGGCTGGCAGCCATCTACACTGACCCACTCCGATGGAGGCAAGTGTTTCCCATTCATTTGCAGTCCTGGGCTTCAAAAATAATTTTTTTTGGACCATCTGAAAATAGGTGATCTAATACCTCTTATTTCCTAGAGTTATACATTATCAAAATAAGATATTGGGAGGTCCAGAGCAATAGTACAGTGGGTAGGGTGTTTGCCTTTTGCACACAGCTGACCCAGGTTTGATCCCTGGCATCTGATATTGTACCCTGAGCACCGCCAGGAGTAATTCCTGAGTGCAGAGTCAGGAGTGACCCCTGAGCATTGCTGGGTGTGACCCAAAAAGCTAAATAAGTAAATAAAATAAAGTAAGATATTGAGGTGACTACAATAGTATGCCACCTGCACGGCAGAGCCTAGCAAGCTATATGTGTCATATTTGATATGTCAAATACTGGTAACAATTCACTATCACTATCACGATCTTCCCGTTCATCATCTATTTGCTAGAGCGGGCACCAGTAATATCTCCATATGTCCTGTCTCATGCTAGTAGAGCCAAGGGCATCGGCTTGCTACAGGAACATAAAGAGCCTCAAACCATTATATTAGGTCATGGGAATGACCTAATGTAATTGTTACTGGTATTTGGCATATCAAATACAACACGAGCAGCTTGCCAGGCTTGCTGTGCAGGGAGGCATACTCTTGTAGTCACCTCCAAATAAAGCATTTTTTGATGAACCACGAGGGTGCTTATGCGCCTGGGCCGGGCTGTGATGGGCTGTTCTGCTGGGTGGAGTTCTGACAAGAGGGAAGTCCAGATGTGGAAAATGGCGGCCCCCATGGAGTGGGGGGGTCATCTGGCTTGTTGTGAGGCTCTGCTGGGGTGGTGGGCCAGGGCTAGAACCCGCCATCCCTCCCAGGTGCCTCATGAACTACTGGGCACAGGGAGAGCAAGGAGCAGCTCTGCCCCCATGTCTGAGAGTCTCTGGATCAGCATACCTGGGCCGGATTGAGAAAAAAAAACTGCTGCAGGGAGGGTGTCGATGATCCGGGCTGTGATGGGCTGGTCTGCTGGGTGGAGTTCTGACGAGAGGGAACTGGCAGACAGAACCTTCATGACATTTTTCTCAAAAGTGCAGAGTAGTTGTTCTGAGAGAAGAAATGAGTGTCAGAAGCCATCATCAGATTAAGCCGTTAGTTGCCAGACCAGGGTGACAAGCCCGGATAGGCTGGAGAGAAGCTCCTGGTTCAATCCGCCCAGCTTGGAAAAAAAGCTAACATTTTCTTGGGGGATATCACACCTGGAAGTGGTCACATCCACTCTGGCGATGACAATCCCGTAACAATTATAGACCTCATTTCCCATGACCTAATGGAATGGTTTGAGGCTCTTTATGTTCCTGGAGCAAGCAGGTGCCCTTGGGCTCTACTAGCATGAGACAGGATATATGGAGATGTTACTGGGGCCCGCTCGAGCAAATCAATGATGAAGGAGAAGACAGTGATACTGTGGTACAGTGATAGTTGTGGGGAACACTGCCGGGGTCCCCGACAGTGCCGGGAAGCGAGTTCCCTTCTACCCCCAAAGCCGGCGGGAATGGATGAAGACTCAGGAATCCGATGCAGTTTTTTTTTTTTTTTTTTTTTGCTTTTTTTGGGTCATACCGGCAATGCTCAGGGGTTTCTCCTGGCTCTGCACTCAGGAATTACTCCTGGCGGTGCTCGGGGACCATATGGGATGCCTGGGATCGAACCCAGGCCGGCATGGGCCAGCCGCTGCAAGGCAAACGCCCTACCCACTGGGCTATCGCTCCAGCCCCGATGCAGTTTTAAAAGGCTTTACTAATCACAGGTTCAGGCATACAAGTCAGCAATAGGAGAAACCCTGTGCTTAGGATTCCCAGTTAGAACCCCAGACACGTGTAGGCCAAGATGGCGGCCACCATGTGTTAAAGGCCCTGTTAAAAAGGAGAAAAAAAAGGAGAAAAAGACAAGACTCCCAAGAAGGGCGCAAGCTCACAAAGACAGAGCCCAAAAAAGAGAGGAGCCCAAAAAGAGAGAGAGAGAGAGAGAGAGAGAGAGAGAGAGAGAGAGAGAGAGAGAGAGAGGAAGCAGGCTGGTTTTATACCCCTGCAACTCAGACCTCCCACTATTATGGAAAGCAGGAAGGGTCAAATGCCCTTAGGTAATTTCTCCCAGCACCTCACCGAGGCCCTATTATATGCTAATGTTTTGAGCCAAGATCTGCCTGGAAATGCCTTTATAGGGTAGAGAAGGGGGTTTCTGAGATGGCATGTCTCTGTACCAAAGACTAATACTAATGCCAGTTAAATGTTTCTCCAAGCCTTCACAAGTCTCATCTACTTCATGGTAGTTTTGTATTTTAGTTGCCTTTGAGTTATCAGGAAGCCATGCTTGCTTGCTTGGATGCAAACAGCATTTCTCTCTGGTCTAATTACTTACAGATCCAACGTGGCCAGGCAAACATGCTGGTAAGATCTAGCTAGTCCCACGATGATTGTGGTAGCATGAGAGAATATTTATACCAGCTAGTACGGAATACATGGTCAGATAAACTGCCACATTTAGACTACCCCCTTATCTATGAAGTGATTTGCAGGAGGCAATCCAGGGCAGATGCAGAGGCTCTTGGAGGAGTCCTGCAACAGTCAGTTATACATAGTATCATAATTCACACATAAACATAGTACATTATTATAATCATGTTTTATAATCAATACATTGATTATATCCCTTATATGATTATATTAGATGTGGCAAGAGAATCCTAGGGCTCTAGACTTGGGTAACAAAAGATCTCCTTCCCAATTTGCAGTAGAAGATGGAGTAGGAACTTGCCCCCAATCTAATCTTTACACTGGTGAATTTAGTGATAGAGTCAGAAATGAATCCTTTATCTCTCTCTCTCTCTCTCTCTTTTTTTTTCTTTGGGTCACACCCGGCAATGCTCAGGGGTTACTCCTGGCTCTGCACTCAGGAATTACTCCTGGCGGTGCTCGGGGGACCATATGGGATGCCGGTGATCAACCCAGGCCAGCATAGGCCGGACGCGTGCAAGGCAAACGCCCTACCTGCTGGGCTATCGCTCCGCCCCTCTTTTTTTTTTTTTTTTTTGCCTTTTTGGATCACACCAGGCGATGCTCAGGACTTACTCCTGGCTCTTTGCTCAGGAATCACTCCTGGCGGTGCTCAGAGGACCATATGGGACGCATGGTTCGGCCGCGTACGAGGCAAATGCCCTACTTGTTGTACTGTCCTTTCGGCCCCATGAATCCTTCCATCTCAACCTTGTAGTCTACATAAGTTTTGGAAGTAGAATGAAAGGTTCTGAAAGCTTGCATTGAAACTTACACAAAGAAGAGGATAAATAATTTTCAGCAAGGGTTCTGGCCTTTTGTGCTTGGATGGGAAAGAGCCGAAAGAGTAGATTAGGGAAAAATGAATTTCATTTATGACTACTGTCTATGAAACATCCATGTAGCAGTAAAAGGTACAGTTAGGTATGTAGGTCAAGGATTTGAGAGTGTTCTGCCTTGGAAGTCATTACAAGTGGATACGATCAAAAGTGATGAGATGATGAGATAGCTCAGAGATATTAGGAAAAGTGAGAGGCGGGCCTGAGCGATAGAACAGGGTTTAAAGCGCTTGCCTTGTGTGCAGCTGATCCCGGTACATCCCTGGTACCTCATGTGATTCCCTGAGCATTGCCAGAGGTAAGCCCTGAGCACAGCCAGGCATGGCTCCAACACTCAAAAAAGGAAAGTAAAAAAGAGTTGAGAATTCAATGACATGACCTAGCTAGCTTTGGATCTTTGCAGTTTAAGCTACTTACAGTTTAAGCTATTTACATGTCTTTAAGTCAGGGTTCATGCTAAAGCAATCCCTCTTTTCTGTAAACACTGATAGAGCCTGTGGCAGTTACAGGAGTCATTTTGACTCTGAATTAATAAGTCTTGGAATATTATTATAATCTTGACTGCAATTTCAATGCTATCTAGATTGGGCACAATGCAGCTAACATCCACTGGTTCCAGCATGGGACAATTAGAATTTACCAGGAGACCACCACCCTGGCTATATTGAGACTACTATTTATCAACTCTACCAAGATCATGGAAGGGATCATGCTAGTTTGCTGTCAGGCAAGCATGACCCTTTCAGTAAACAGAAGACAGGACACCACTCAGAATTACCCTGGTGCAGAGTAGAAATTAGGACCTTGTTGTGGAGTCTGAGCAATAGTGCAATAGGGAGGGCTTTGCCTTGCACTTGGCCAGCCTAGATTCGATCCCTGTCATCCCATGTGGTCCCCAAGCACAACCAGGAGTAATTCCTGAGTGCAGAGCCAGGAGTAACCCCTGAGCATTACTGGGTGTGACCCAAAAAGAAAAAAAAATATATCACTCTCTCTCTCTCTCTCTCTCTCTCTCTCTCTCTCTCTCTCTCTCTCTCTCTCTCTCTCTCTCTCTCTCTCCCTTTGACATAAGAGATAATCTCACAGGCCCTGGCATTATCATTTGTTTAGACCTGACCAAAGATCTGGTACCACCTAACATCTACACCTAAAAAGCTGATTCATTGATCTTTGTTGATGTAACCCGCCCTGAAGAAAGGATTTTGGCTTTTGGGTTTTTAAAGGGACTGGCTTGGATAAGATCCATTTAGTGGGAGACCTGGGCTGAGTGCATGGTCGAGTCTGACCAAGAGCTAGAGGTCTGAGAAATCCCTATTATCTTGGATTATAGTAGCAAAGCTTGTTTAATTATTGGTGATAGTAAAAGCCAATTGGAACTGCAGCTGAACTCATGGTTTGTACTTCTGACGCTGGTCCTTGAGATAAAAGGGAACTCGTTCCCTGATATTGTTGAGGACCCCTGCCGTTCCCTGATAGGAGAGGAGACCCAAGACAAAGTCCTATAGAAGGACAGTGAAAGAGTCCCAACAGAAAGGCGAGTAGAGAATTTGCATCCAGAGGACTGACTGTAAAAAATCGAGTGCTACTTATGTGTCCTTTTTAGCCTTTCTTTTTTGCTGTTTTTGTTTTGTTTGGGCGCTATATACCTGGCAGTCCTCAGGGCTTAATCCTACCTCTGCCCTAAGGGAGCACTCCTGGCTGGCTCAGGGAACCATATTGGGCACCAAGAATTGAACTCAGGTCTGCCACAGGCAAGGCAGCTCTCTTCCTACTGCCCCAAGCCTTGCTTTCTTTTTTTTTCTTCTTTTTTGGGTCACACCCCGTGACGCTCACGGGTTACTTCCTGGCTCTTTGCTCAGGAATTACTGGCAGTGCTCAGGGGACCATATGGGTTGCTGGGGATCGAACCCGGGTCGGCCGTGTGCAAGGCAAACGCCCCTACCTGCTGTGCTATCGCTCCGGCCCCAAGCCTTGCTTTCTTGTCCAACTGATCCATGTTTCTTGCATTTTTCTTTTCTCTACTTGGTTCATCATTTTCTTGGCATACCTGTCAAACTCCAATTCAGGAACAAACTGGGATATTCCAAAGCCTATCTCTGAAGTCTTCTTTTTTTTTTTTTTGTTTGCTTTTTTGGGTCACACCCGGCAATGCTCAGGGGTTTTTCCTGGCTCTGCACTCAGGAATTACTCCTGGCGGTGCTTGGGGGACCATATGGGATGCCGGGGGAATCGAACCCGGGCCGGCATGGGCCGCGCGTGCAAGGCAAACACCCTACCTGATGGACTATCCGCTCCAGCCCCTGGAAGTCTTCTTTATCCTCCCTCTTATCCTTTTTTTTTCATTTTGTTTTTTGAGTCACACCTGGCAGTGCTCAAGGGTTACTCCTGCTCTGCACTCAGGAATTACTCTTGGCAGTGCCCAGGAGACCATATGGGATGCCGGGACCAAACCCAGGTCAAATTGGCCGTGTACAAAGCAAACGCCCTCCCTCTGTGCTGTCACTCAGATCTCCTTTTATCCTTTTGAGTTACATACTTCTTCCTTTCTGCTGCCATGACAGTTATAGAACATATATAGAATATGTCTATATCATGTCCATGTCATGACAATTAGTTACAGATTTTTTTTTCTTTTTGGGTCTCACCCAGTAATGCTAAGGGGTTACTCCTGGAATTATGCCTGGCGGTACTCAGGGACCATATGGGATGCTGGGGATGGAACCCGGGTCTGGCCACATGCAAAGCAAACACCCTCTGCCCTGAACTATAGCTCTGGCCCCAGTTACGGATTTCTAATTCCACACTCTAGTAATGTATTTCCATGCCTGCTTTTGACAGTCTAAGAGCGTGTGAAGGACAGAGAGTACATTTGATCAGCTTGATAGTGCCAGTCCCAGCTGAAGGACCTAGGCAAGAACGTGCCCAGGAATGTTCAGTTGTTTGATAGGTTGATCTTTGGTTGAATAAGCCTTGAAGCACATTCCTTGCAGAGGTCTAGGAGCTAGAGACCGGCTGTCTTCATGTGTTTACAGTCAACTTCCTCCTAAGCCCTGGATATGACTTCCTCTCCACTTGCCCCTGGATGCCTCAGGCCCTGAAGTTTTTGATGACTTCTTGCAATGGGTCTCTCTGCAGTGTTTCAAGGAAGATCTGCAGCCCTTGGAGCTCTTTTCCCTTGACTGGAGCTCTCTTTTCCCTGGACCTTCATGGTATCTCTTACCTGCTTCTGCCTGCCTGGCCAGAACTTTTCTCCTTATTTCCAGCTTTTGTGTCATGCTCTATCCCTTAAGTGTTAGAGTCCCTTCAGGCAGAACCACAATTTACCTTTCTCTCAGCCTGCAATTTCTCTGGGTATTATAATACACTTTTAATCCATCCATCCATCCATCCATTTATTTTTGCTCTTTGGGTCACACTTGATGGTGAGGGATTACTCCTGACTGTGCACTCAGGAATTACTCGTGGTGGTTTTCAGGGGACCATATAAATGCTGGGGATCGAACCTGGGTTGACTGCATGCAAGGCAACTGCCCTCCCTCTCTGTGCTATGGCTCCAGTCCTAATTATAATCCACTTTTGAGGCTGTAGGTGCGTTTCTGCACCTGATGATTCCCACATCCTATCTCGCGACGAAGCCTCTCTCCTAGGCCTAGCCCAGCTTCCCAGCTGCCAGCAGGACCTCTCCACTCAGACATCTCACAGGCAACTCAGATTCATCCAATTCCATACTTATTGCCCTCTCACCCAAGCTCATTCTTGTCTAGAATTCCAGAGCTAAAGAAAGAAATTGCCTCTAATTCCTTCTTTGCCCTCTTTGTTCCATCAGACCCATCAGTCATAAAAATTCCATTTTATGAAACCCACTGGGGGAAAGGGATGCTATTGTTTTAAGGGGTGAAGCAGCTAAAAAGAACAGTTTTTCTCTTTCAAGTCCAGGTGTGCCTGATCCAGAGACCCAGATACATGGGGCAGAGCTGCTACCGGCTCTGTGCTCAGCTGAACATGAGGTGCCGGGAGTGAAGGCAGGTTCTAGCCCTCACCCGCCATCCCAATAGAGCCTCACAAGAAGCCAGAGGAACCCCCACACCATGAGGGCAGCCATTTTCAACATCCGGACTCCACAGCTCATCAGAGCTCCACCCAAGAGAAAAGCTGATCTCTCTCTGTCGCTGTTCATCAGTAAATGCACGAGATGAGAGCCTACTACTGAGAGTATACCACCTACATGGCAGAGCCTGGCTAGCACCTGTGTTGTATTTGTTATGCCAAAAACCAGTAACAGTTATCGACCTCATTCCCATGACCTGATGGAATGATTTGAGGCTCTTGCTGGAGCAAGCAGATGCCTTGGGTTACACCAGAACAAGACGGGACTTATGGAGATGTTACTGGTGCCTCCTCGAGCAAACCGATGAATAATGGGAAGACAGTGATACAAGTGATGAAACCCACTTTTCTCAGTCCTCTCTTTCCCCTTCCCTAGCCAAGACCATCATCAACTCTCCTCTAGAATATCATGGGCGTTCCCTGACTCCCCAGTTATGATCCCTTTAAACCAGTGGTTCCCAGACTGTTTGTTCTACCACCCTTTTTTCAGAAAATAACTATTGCTCCGCACCTCCCTAGAAAAGCTGCTCCTTTTAGCTGTTTCACCCCTTAAAACAATAGCATCCCTTTCCCCCAGCCTCACCTCACCCCCAAATTCTGTTTCCAGACCAATCCTATCTCCAGACCAAGCCTTATGTCACCTCTGAATCATCCAGGCACTCAGACAAGATTAGGCGTGTTCACGGTGGTATTGCCGTAGACCATCCCGACACCCAGAGGGGCCAGAGTGCCTACTTTGGGAAACACCACTTTAAACTACTTTCTATATAGTGGTCAGAAATTTATTCCCGTCACTGCCGTAAACCCTCATGGTTTACCCCAAGGTCCCCAAGCTTTCCTTTACTCTTTGGCACTTGCATTGCATGAGCTTGAGTTCAATCCCTGATGTTGCATTTGGTCTCCCAAGCACCACCAGGAATGATCTCTAAGCACAGAGTCGAGAATAAATCCTGAGCATCACCTGGTGCGGCCCCAAATGAAACACAACAAAACAAAAAAGACATAATCCCCTGCAATAAAGTCCCAACTCTTTAGTGAGGCCAAGGAGACACTGTGTCATCTGGAACCAGCCCTGCCTGCTCTGAGCCCCCTCAGAGCTGTGATCTTACCTCCAGGCACAGAACATTATGGCCGTGTCACCTTTACCCAGCCTGGGACTGCTCAGTTTGAATGGCATGGACGCTCCGTCTTAGCTGCCTTGACCGCCTCCTTTTCTTTTTTTCCTCCTTTTTTTCTTTTTGGGTCATGCCCGGCGATGCTCAGGGGTTACTCCTGAGTAATATGGGACCATATAGGATGCCGGGGATCGAACCCCGGTCTGCCGAGTTCAAGGCAAACGCCCTCCCCACTGTACTAACGCTTCCGTCTCCGCCTCCTTTTCTGATAATACCGTTCGCTGCCCAGGTCTAGTTAGGTGATCTCTGTACTTTCTCGTCACACGCCTCATCATTTATTAAAGTGTAAGGTTCATAATGAGGGCGCTGCATCTTTATCTTCGTATTCCCCAACCTGGCAAAGGTGTGCAGTGGCTGCTGAAGGTGCCAGAGAACAGTGGGGGTAAGCAGGGAGGCAGTCGGCAACGCCGCCTGCAGGGTCCTACCAGTGTGTGCTGCCAGAAACGTCCACTTAAAACCATCACCCAGCAGTGTGGGGCAGGTCCCCAGGGTCCGGTAGGAGAAGAGCAGGGAGTAGGAGCCCAGGAGAGGAAAGAAATCAGTGATTCAGGCAGCTATGGGTTCTTGGGCTCCTCGCCAGTAAATCTGGGTGGAGGAACTAAAGCTGGAAGGTGAGGAGAGAAGGAGCTTCCGGTGCTGGGATGTTGCTCAGTCGCGCCTCCAAGTGACGGGTGGTTAGGAGAGGGGGGGCCTGACTCCAGCTGCCCCTGCAGGCTGAGGTAGGCCCCTCCTGCTCTTCCTAGCAGCCTGCCTGGTTCCTGGCAGAGGCTGCAGCTTGGCTCAGGCCTCCTATTCCTAACGCCAACTCTCAAGCTGTCCTCCCCCGTCGGCCTGGTGTTCTCAGACTCAGAATCCATCACACCTGGAGGACGTGCCCACAGCAACCGAGGCTGTGCTCAGACAGCCCTTCCCACATTCATAGACCCGCAGCCCAGCCCCTGCCCCGCTCTCAGAACTCAAAATGGTTCTCCACTGAAACTCTCCACAGGCTCACAGGGACCCATCCATGCTCTGATCCGCTTCAGCGGTGTGATGGTGCCCGTATATCCATTATGCATTTTTTACCTCTCGTCTGTTTCTGTAGATACTCACCACACTGTCAGTCTGGCCACCAGGAACGGTACCCTGTTGGTCTCAGACCTGTTGGAAACAGGTCACTGCCTGTTTTAAAGTAGTCCAATTTCTTCTGCCTCCCTTATGGCCAAATTTTTCTCATAAATTATCTGTGTCTGCTGAGTTAATTTTATCTCTAGTCACCGTAACCCTTCTGACCTGTCTTCATCGTTCCACCACACCAGATCCACTGGATGTTTTCACCTTACTTCTTTTCTTTTTCTTTTCTTTTCCTTTTCTTTTCTTTTCTTTTCTTTTCTTTTCTTTTCTTTTCTTTTCTTTTCTTTTCTTTTCCTTTCCTTTCCTTTCCTTTCCTTTCCTTTCCTTTTCTTTCCTTTTCTTTTTTTCTTTTCCTTTTCTTTTCTCTTCTTTTTCTTTTTGGGTCACACCCGGCAATGCTCAGGGGTTACTCCTGACTGCACTACTCAGGAATTACTCCTGGTGGTGCTCGGGGACCATATGAAATGCCGGGGATTGGACTTGGGTTGGCGTCTTGCAAGGCAAATGCCCTCCCTATTGCACTATCGCTCGGTACCTCTCCTTTCTTGAATTACTCTTTTCTCTCTGAACCCTGGGTCCCACATTCCCTCCGGTCCTTCTGAGTTTTCCTTTATTTCCTACTGTCTGTCACAGAGTCCTAATCCATTCTCCTTGCCTTGGGTAGCACTAGTGTGCCAGTAATTCCAAACCAATAACCAACTCAGTCTTCTCTCTCACAAACTTGTTTTCTGCTCTTCACTTAACATCTCTGTTCAGTCTTTCACAAGCATCTCAAACCTAAGACCAAACACCAGAGAGCACCTCCTTATCCTCACTGTGTGTTACTCACCATCTGCCCAGTAAGCCAGGGGGGCGTTATTCCCCATCCCCAAAAGGGGGGATTCTTCTCACGTCTACTTCCTCATGACCATGTCCTTTTTGTTTGTGGTGGTTTGGGGACACACCCGGCGTTGCTCAGCGGTCACTGCCTGTCCATCCCATCACAATGTCCTCGTGATTGTTTCTCAGATCACTCTATCTTTAGCCTGCAGCTCTCCTAATACTAAATATTTTCCCAGAGAGTGCTCCCAGGAGCAGCCACTGAACTAACATCTCCTGATTCTTCCATTCCTCTTTAATCCTCAGAGCTGCCACAGTAGCTTATTTATTTTTTTAAAATTCCATAACTTCCTTCCCAATTTCAAATAAAACCCAACCTCTTAACATCAAGGCCCTTAGTGAATTCGTTTCCATCCCAAACTGGCCTCTTGCATCTTATTGGCTCTGCTGTAACCATGTAGTCTGAACAAGGTTCTCTTGGGCTTTTGCCCAAGAACTTTTATTCCTGGTATTCCTTCATCCTAGAGTGATTTCCGACCCCCATTCTCTGATGACCCCACCCTTATTCCTCCCATTTTTCTTTCCATCTCTCTCAGCTGTGCGGGGGCAAGAGTGATAGTCCAGCGGGTAGGTGCTTCTTGGCACACAGCTTCCCTGAGATCAATCCCAGCACTCAGCGATCTCTGAATACAGAGCCAGGAGCAAACCCCCAGAACTAAAATAAAGGTCCCCTGCTTCCTGAGGGTTTCCCAGATCACCCAAACACATAGCGTTCTTTTCTTCTGTGTGCACCTTCCCTCCCCTATTTGAATTTTTTATTTTTTTGGCTTTTTTGGGTCATGCCCAGCATTGCTCAGGGGTTATTCCTGGCTCTTCAGTCAGGAATCACTCCTGGTAATGCTCAGGGGACCGTATGGAATCCTGGGACTCGAACCCGGGTCGGCCACATGAAAGGCAAACACCCTACCCGCTGTACGAGAGTACAGCCCCCTATTTTGCAATTCTTAATGTATTTGTTTATTGATTTTTAAAATATCTGTCACCACCTCCCCATAAGGACAGTGACCGTCTGTTTTTGTTTTATCATTCTATCCCCAGTAACTGAATAAAATAGGCACTTAAATATCTGTTGAGCTAACAGATATTTTAATAACTGATTTTGTTATTTGTTTCTAAATAAATTAATTGAAATAATCTTATTAAAATACTTTTTTTTTTTTGCTTTTTGGGATCACACCCAGCGATGCTCAAGGGTTCCTCCTGGCTCTGCACTCAGGAATTACTCCTGGCAGTGCTCAGGAACCATATGGGATGCTGGAGATCGAACCCAGGTCGACCTCATGCAAGGTAAATGTTCTCCCTGTTGTGCTATAGCTCCAGCCCCAATATTCTATTTTTTATTTTATTTTTATTATTTTTTTTCACTTTTTGGGCCACACCCGACAATGCTCAGGGGTTAATCCTGCTCCGCACTCAGGAATTACTCCTGGTGGTGCCCCAGGAGGACCATATGGGATGCCGGGGATAGAACCTGGGTCAGCCGCATGCAAGGCAAATGCCCTACCTGCTGTGCTATCGCTCTGGCCCCAGATTCTATTTTTAATAACTGACAATAACTAACATATTGAATTAACTCAATAAATATAAATTGATCCTTATTTATTTAGCATTCTGTGCTAAGTGCTAGGAATAAGAATATAACCTCTACCCTCAAGAAGTCTGTTTACAGGGTCAGAAAGATAGTAAAGAGAGTACAGGGGTTAAGGCATTTGCTTTGCATGTGACTGACCCCGGTTTGATCTCCAGTATCACATATGGTCCCCAAGCCCCTTCGGGATCATTCCTGAACACAGAGCCAGGAATAGCCCAGGTGTGGCCCAAATCCTTCCCATCTCCCAGTTCCAAAAATGAACTCTAGATAGCGTGGAAAAAGAGAAGTAACAAGAAAATTATATCCTGTAAGAGCTGGGATGGAGGAGAAACAAGGTATAGTGGGACACAAAAAGTGGGGACCTCGGGCGGCGCAATAGGCATAGCGGGTAGGGCATTTTCCTTGCAAGCAGCTGGCCTGGGTTCTATCCCTGGCATCCCATATGGTCCCCCGAGCACCGCCAGGAGTAATTTCTGAGGGCAGAGCCAAGAGTAAACTCTGAGCATAGGTGGGAGTGGCCCAGAAGGAAAAAAAATGTGGAGCCCTCAACCCAGGTTTTCGAAATCAGAGAAGGTCTTCTAGAGAAGTGACTTTCACAGGAAAACCGGAAAGATAAGTGAGAGTTTGCTAGACAGTCTCAGAGAGTGGGAACAGAGAGTATAACTTCACAGAAGCAAAACAAAATAAGCAGTTTAGAAATGAGGAGACCAGTGTGACCGATGCTGGAATCCAGAGACTGGTGGTTGTAAAGGGAGGTGTGGGCCAGACAAAGTTAGGCCTGACTGGGCAATCCGAGAAGTTTGGTCTTTGTCTTTTGGATAATAGAGAAAGAACTACTGAAGGATTTTTTGTTTTTTAACTCTTTGGGTCACACCCAGCGATGCTCAGGGGTTACTCCTGGCTCTGCCCCTCAGAAATTACTCATGACAGTTCTCAGGGGACTATATGGGATGCCAGGGATCGAATCCGGGTTGGCCAAGTGCAAGACAAACACCCTCCCCGCTGTGCTATCACTCCGGCCCATGTTGAAGGATTTTAAATGGACTGCTGATGGAGTCTGTGTTGTTGAAATCTGTTCTGATCCCAAAGGGTTAGGTGACAAGTGGTAGAGGAGGACATAGGCTACTGCAGTTCTGGAGGAGAGAGTTGGGTGACATGAGTTGGTGGCAGTAGTTGTGTGGCTGGAGAAAGGTCTAAGATACTTGGAAGCGGAACCCATGGGCCTGCTGATGATGAGAGAGGGAAGGAAGGTGATCCTGCCCAGTCGCTGAGGAGCGGGTGCGAGCACAGGGGGTGGCACAGCGGGTGGTCAGGGCAAGTGCGGGAGGTGAAGAGCTTATGTGTTGGTGACAGTGGCTCCTTGTACCACCGACATTCCCAAAACAATCATTGGTGGTAGGGATAATTATTCCCTACTTAGGAAATTAGGTAGGAAAACTGCTGTGCAGAGAGGTTACTTGAACCACCCAAGGTCACAAAACAGGTAAGTGGCTGAGTTTGAGATGACTCTACCCCTAAGTCTGCACCCCTTCTCTCCCTACTAAGCCAGCGCACCCGCTTCACCTGTTCCTTCCAGATTGGTAGTGTCCAGCATTTTACTACTGGGGACTGCCCCTGGCACCTGGACCAGCAGGGAGGAGGAGGAGCTAGACTCTGCTGTGGTTGGCAAGATGGGAGAGGAAGCGCTGCTTCCCTGATGCTCATCTCTCTTTTAACACAGGTTGGTAGAAGGAGCAGGAGCCACCGGGGGCACTATGGCGAAAAGGGAGGACAGCCCTGGCCCAGAGGTCCCGCCCATGGACAAGCAGTTCCTGGTGTGCAGCATCTGCCTGGACCGGTACCGGTGCCCCAAGGTTCTACCTTGTCTCCATACCTTCTGTGAGAGGTGAGGTGGCGTATGAGAAAGGAACATGGGTGCCCCTATGAGGGGGAAGGAGGCATAAACCAGAGGATGGTGTATGCTCCCCATGACCCTCAACCTGCAGGAGATGAAGGGTGGGTGCAAGAAACTGGGGCGAACATCAGCTCAGAGCACTGGACCAGGGTCTGTGACTGGAAAAGGGAGAATCATCTCCATCTGTTCCCAAGCCCGAGAGGCTGAAGAGATCGGACAGCGGGAAGGCCCTTTCCTTGCACAAGGCCAACCTAGGTTCAATCCCCAGCATTCCTGAGCACTGCCAGGAGTGATCCCTGAACATCACTGGTGTGACTCAAAAACAAAGATAAAACAAAACAAACTCCAAGGCAGCCTTTGACCGCCATATAAAGCAGTGCCGAGACTCCCAGCCACTGTGGCACAGAAGTTTGTATACCCAGTTGGAGGATATCTGAAGTTGGTATCTTCTCTGCTAGTCTCCGTTAAACCCTCTGTGGCATTAAGTGAAGGTCAGCCCCTCCCAGCTTCTAACTTTCTGTCCATTATTTATTCAATAACTTTTTTTCTTTTTTCTTTTTGAACCCCGGTGATGCTCAGGGGTTTCTCCTGGCTTTGTACTCAGGAATTACTCCTGGTGGTGCCGGAGATCAAACCTGGGTCAGCCATGTGCAAGGCAAATGCTCTACTGGCTGTGCTATCACTCCGGCCCTCAACAACTCTTTTTTGTTGTTTTGTTTCCTTGTCCATGCTCAGGGCTTACTCCTGGCTTTTGGTGGGCTTTGAGGACAATATGCGATGCGGGGATAAGGCCCAATCAGCCACATGTAAAGCAAGCACTTTTCAGGATTCACTCTTGGTGGGCTTGGAGGACTATATGGGATGCAGGGATAAGACCCAATCAGTCTCGTGCAAAGCAAGCACTTTCCTGCTGTACTATCTCTGGTCAACTTTTTTCTTACTGAGGAACTTTTGTATGCCAGAATCGTCCGAGGTATTCGGCATGCAGGGATAAGCAGAACTAGATGTGATCCTTGCTCTTGAAGAGACAGGGTCCAGTGAAAGAGAAAGAGTAATCAATCGTGCAGTCAGATGATCGATTTCAGATGAACACCCTTAATAAGTGTTTAAAGAAAGTGCTGAGTTGTGAGTTCAGATGGGATTTGTTGGACTTCAAATAATCAGGGAAGCCTTCCCTGGGGTACAACCTAGGACTACATAGAAATTAACTAAGTGAAGGCAGTGCCTCCAAATCTTTTGCTAGGCCAAAAAGAGAAACATGGAGAAGGCCTTGTGCCATGAGGGAATGCATCGGGTCGGACAGTGTGGAGGAAGCCAGTGCATGTAGAGCAGATAAAGCTTAAGGAAGAGGCCTGCAGTGAAACTGGAGTGAAGGGTTTATGCCGGCAGCCTGCCCATGAACTTTGCCTTCACCAAGCGCCAAATGCAGCCTTTGCAGTGTCTTATATATGAGCTCATCTATATTTTGACAATATTCTCCATCAGCCTTCTTCTTCACTCCTCCTTTTTCTTTTGTTTCATTTTCAGTTTTTTGTTTTGTCTAGGGAAGCATACCTGCCTGTGTTCAGGGCGTACTTGTGGCTCTGCACTCTGGGATCACTTCTGGTTCAGGGAGGCTTGGGGGGACTATATGTGGAGCCAGGGATTACAGCCGGGTCAGGCCCATGCAAGGCAAAAGCACCCTACCTGCTGTACTATCCTCCAGCTCCTATCTTTAGTTTTTACTCTAGTTTCTTTACTCTCTCGTGAACTGTAACCTCTGCACCAGCCTCCCCTATGCCTTGTGCTGTGCCTTAGGTCCTCTCTGTCCTTTAGGAAAGTGTTTGGATTAGCGCCTGTATTCAGTGGAAGAATTTTTTTTTAAAGTAGGGATACATCAAGATCCTTCCTGAGCTATATTACGGATTCACCACTAGGATCTCACCATTCTACAAAGAAGTGATCATTGATGTGAAAAGAGGGGTTCGACAGGGTGATACCATTTCACCAAAACTCTTCAGCGCCACCCTCGAGAACATCATGCGACAATTAGAATGGGAAGGAATGGGAGTGAAGATAGATGGTCGGCAACTACACAACCTCCGGCTTCGCTGATGACATCGTTCTAACAACACCAAACATTAGCCAAGCGGCACAAATGCTGGCTGACTTCGACCGAGAATGTGGAAAGATAGGTTTACAGCTGAATCTAAAGAAAACTATGTCCATGAAAAATGAACTAGTTCCAGAGGCCCCATTCACTCTCAATGGAACAAACATCTCTGAATGCAGTAGTTATGTGTACCTAGGTCGAGAAGTCAACATGATGAACGACCTAAAACCTGAGCTGGCAGGGAGGAAGAGAGCGGCATGAAATGCCTTCAAAGGCATCGAAGAAATAGCTAAAAGGACAAAGAACCTCCAGTTTCGGGCACATCTCTTTGACTCCACCGTTCTCCCTGCATTAACATAAGCCTCAGAGACTTGGGCCCTACGAAAGCAGGATTAGAATGCTATTCGGGTCTCCCAGAGAGGAATCCAAAGAGCTATGCTTGAAATATCATGCCTCACTCAAGTGAGAAAAGGAATCTGGAGCTCCGACCTCCGTCGCTATTCCAGAATCAGGAACGCTGTCTCGTTTACCTAGGCATTGAAAATCAGATGGGCTGGACATGTAATGCGATTTGGAGATGACCACTGGACTAGAGCTGTTACCTACTGGATCCCACAGAATGTCAAAAGATCACATGGCCGCCCACCTACAAGATGGTCAGACTTCCTTGTCAAGACCCTGAAGGAACGGTGTGAGGCTCTTCATATTCCTGAATCAGCCAGATGCCGTTGGGCTACATTGGCATGTGATAGGGTCCAATAGAAATGTTACTGGCGCCCGCTTGAGCAAATCGATGAATAATGGGATTCAAGTGATCAAGTGATCAAGTGATCAAGGGATGTAATATGTTGTGATTTAGATTTTTAAATGCTGACTCTGGCAATCTACCCGTGTAGTATTTGATATACCAAAACCAGTAATAATATTAGACCTCATTCCTATGACCTGAATGAATGGTTTGAGGCTCTTAGTGTTCCTGGAGTGAGCAGATGCCCTTGGGCTATTGGGCTATACTAGCACCGAACAGGGACAAATGGAGATGTTACTGGCACCCGCTGGAGCAATGGGAAGACAAGTGAAGTGAAGACAAGTGACTCTAGCTGTGCTGGGGAGAATAGATAACAAAGGAATAAGAATTAAAAAGGAGTGATAGCACAGCAGGGAAGGCGTTTGCCTTACACATGGTCAACCTGGACCCAGGTTCAATTCCCAGTATCCCTTATGGTACCCCGAAGCACAACCAGGAATAATTCCTGAGTGCAGAGCTAGGAGTAACCCCAGAGCATTGCCGGGTGTGACCCAAGAAGAAAAAAGAAAAAGAAAAGAAAATTTGGAAGCAATTGTAAGTTAGGTATGTGCAGCAAATCGGAGGTCCTGATGCTTTTCAAGGTATTCCACGGAAGTGCTGGATTCACTGAGCTGTGGAGAACTCAGGAGAACACAGTGAACAGCTTAAACGCAGAGTCCAGAGTCGCTGCAGTGATGGTTGATAGAGATGCTGAGTGCTGGTCAGCATCGCAATGGACAGCTGAGATGAAGTAGCAGAAAAGGTAGCCAGGAATGAAGTTAGGGAACTGCAAAATTGTGGTAGATTGGGTGCCCTGTGGCTGGCAGCACTGAGAGCAGGAGCGTGTGGTGGTAATAGAAGAGAATGAACCCGAGGAGACTGGTGGAATGAGGAAGCGGCCGTTCAGAGAAGCAGACATCAGGTCGGCGATTGTAAGAGGGAGTGGATAGCAAAGGCATGAGCTGTCAAGAAGATGAAGAATAGAGATGTTCTGGCGGGGAACAGGAGGACCTGACCCCAGCTTCTGACATGAAGGAATGTGGAGTATGAGGAAAAAAATCATTTTCTGCTTGAAAGGACAGCAGAGACAATAGGGCACAGTGAAATAAGTTAACATTTGTGAAGCACTTAGAATTGTGCTGGCACACCGTGTTTGGTAAAGAGTTAAAAGTGAATTCGTTCAAACCAAGAGGTGCAGAGAACATGAAGAAAAGAGAATGAGAGGGGCCAGAGCGACAGCACAGCAGGTAGGGCACTTGCCTTGCCGAGGCCGACCTGGGTTCAGTCCCCGGCAGCCCATATGGTCCCCCAAGCACCACCAGGAGTAATTCCTGAGCGAAGAGCCAGGAGTAACACCCCTGAGCATTGCTGGGTATAAATCAAAAAGGAAAAAAAAAAAGAAGAAAAGAGAACAAGGACGTGGGAATTTTGCACAATGCAAATGACTTTCCCTCTGCAAATCTGTGGTTTACAAACCTAACTGTCATTAGCCTGTTTGTTATAGGTTCCTCCCCCCCCTCCGTGATAATCTCAGCCCTCAGGCTCCTTAATCCCTCTCCTGCTCAGCTTCAGATCTCGCCCAAGGCATGTTAGGCACCCTTTTTATTTTCTTTTTGGCTCACACTCAGCAATGCTCAGGGGTTACTGCTGGCTCTGCACTCAGGAATTACACCTGGTGGTGCTTGGGGAACCATATGGGATGCCGGGATCGAACCCAGGTCGGCTGCATGAAAAGCAAACACCCTTCCCGTTATACTATCACTCTGGCCCCAAAATTATTTTGACCTTTTTTTTCTTTTTGGGGATCATACCTGGCGATGCTCATGGGTTACCCCTGCATCTGCACTCAGGAATTACTCCTGGCGGTGCTCAGGGACCATATGGGATGCCAGGGATCAAACCTGGGTCAGCTGTGTGCAAGGCAAATGTGCTCCCCACTGTACTATTGCTCCGGCCCCAGGCACCTTCTAACTGCCTCTCTGTGCTCAGATATACATCCCTCTTTCCCTTCCCTCCAGAGAATGGCGTGTACTTTTCCTTTTCAGGTCACCCTAAACCAGTCATCCCATGCCTAGACTTAGTTCTGTCCTGATCTCATCCACCTTTCTGCTGTCCCTTCATTTTCTAAACACACTCAAGGCTCCAACAGGAATAAACAAGAGCTTGCTGCTCTCCTGTACCCACCCCCTCACCCAGCTGCCATCTAACCCCTCAGCTCTTATCTCATCTCAGACTCCACCTCACATTCACGGGCATGTTGTTAAGTTCAGTGCCCACAGCCCCATTCACACTGTATTCCTGGTGAAACACTTTCCCACTTGCTAGGCTCAGGGGGGCGTTTTTTTTTTAATTTTTTTAATTTTATTATTCATTCATTCATTCATTCATTTATTTGCTTTTTTGGGTCACACCCAGCAATGCTCAGGGATTTCTCCTGGCTCTGCACTCAGGAATTACTCCTGGCGGTGCTCAGGGGACCATATGGGATGCCAGGGATCGAACTGGGCCAGCACAGGCCGACCGCAGGCAAGGCAAACGCCCTACCCGGTGGGCTATCGCTCCAGCCCCGAGGGGGCGTTTTTTTCAGTCCTTATCTTCTCTGACTCCTGATCTGTTCTGACTAACACCATTGAGGACGTGGCTTCCCCTTCTGGAATCATAGTATGCACTTGGCTGCCCGAGCCCCGTCTCTTCTGCCCCTCGGCCTCTTCCTCTTTGCTCTCCTCATTCAGTGTTGGGGGCAGTCTACTTTTCTTATTACCCACTGGTCATTACTACCTGGTGGTCTCACAGTTACAGTAAAATCAGTGAAGTCTGGACTTTGTATAGCCATTCCTTTTCCTTTTCCTCCCCCCACCTCCCATTTGTTTGTTTTTGGGCCACTCAGGATTTAATCCTGACTCTGCTCTCAGGAATCGCTTCTGGCAGTGCTTGAAGGACCATATGGGGTGCTGAGAATTTTACCCAGGTTGGTCACGTGGAAGGCAAGCACCCTGACTGCTGTACTATTGCTCTGGCCCCTAATCATACTTTTTTCTATGTTTCTCATCTTAATATCACTGTCCTCCATACTATCATCTAAACTAGATGAATCTGGCATCAGCCCAGCTCTCAGTCCACACATTTGATCAACATATTCTTCCTACTAATTCTCCTCCTCCTCTTCCTCCTCCTATTTTCTTCCCTGGGCTTACTCAGGGCTAACTCCTGGCTCTGTACTCAGGAATTACTCCCTGGAGGTGTTCAGGGGACCGTATGGCATGCAGGAATCGAACCCAGGTCAACCGTGTGCAAGACAAACGCCCTAACTGCTCTGCTATCACTCTGGCCCCGACTCTGCTTCTTAATCCACCCCATCTTGGACAGGAGAGATTGCTCATGGAACGAGCACATGCGCTGCCCAAAGGGAAACCAGGCTCAGACACAGCACTCCATGGCCCCTGAGTACCACTGGGTGTGGCCCTGAAAGCTGAACTGAAAAATCTTTCCCATTTCAGTCCATATTGATATTGCCTAAATTTAGGTCTTCTCCACTCCTTGCCTCGACTGTTAGAAAGTATATTTTGGCTCAAGATATGTTTTGCCTTGGATTCAGAACTGGACGCCAGTGTTCTCCAGCTAAACAAACCTTGAGCCATTTATTCTTCCCAAATATGTTAATATAAAGATGCAAAGCACCTGGCAGACTCTGCTTATGAAATGGTGACTGGACAGTGATGGTGTCGCAACCTCACTACCTTCCTTGCTCCAGAATGTGCCGTATCTACACTGCAGACACAGCCCCGACTCTTGTCTCCTTGTCCTAATGCAGGGGGACTTAAGAGGAGCTTGATGAGATGAGAGCTCGGCCTCCCACTGGGGACCGACTTCCGCTGCTCCCCGTGATTGTGGGGACAGTCTCCACAGTCTCCAGTTCTTGGATGGGGGCCTAACATCTCTCCTGTCATTCTAAGCCCTTGGCTTGTAACTTATACTGTATTCTTGCCCACCTTGCCCACCTCCTTCCGTCTGGGGAACACCCTTCTCTCCTGCAGCTGGGAATGTGCTTCTGCTCTGAACCTTCTCATGCCTGCACCTTTCTTGAGGCTGATTACCTTTTTTTTTCTTTTTTGTGTCACACCTGGCAATGCTCAGGGATTACTCCTGGCTCTACACTCAGGAATTACTCCTGGTGGTGCTTGGGGGACATATGGGATGCCGGGATCGAACCCGGGTTGGCCGCATGCAAGGCAAACGCCCTCCCGCTGTGCTATGACTCTGGCCCAGTCAGATTAATATTGATTCAGGAAGATGTAGCTGTGTCACCTCCTCTGAAGTCGTTTCTGGCCACCCACTCCACTCTTTTTACTATCTCTATTGTATCACTTGATCACTTGACATCCCATTATTCATCGATTTGCTCGAGCAGGCACCAGTAACATTTCCATTTGACCCTATCACGTGCCAGTGTCTAGTGTATTGAATAGATGAATCTCTATTGCATTCATCATATTAATTCATAATAATAATATGCTGTATATTATTCATAATAATAAAATAATAACATGATGTATTCATCATATTGTATTGAATAGATGAATCTCAATTGTATTCATCATATTAATGATACTAGTTATTTACAGGTTGCTTTTATGAGTTAGGGGTGTAGCACTCTACCTTTAGGCCTCCAACATTCTAAGCCACCTGTAATGTTTCCATCCTACAAAGATCCTTAGTTCATAAAAGTTAAGTCTTTTGAGACTGAGAGATAGTACAGTGGGTAAGACACTTGCTTTGAATACAGCCAATCCAAATTCCATTCCCTGCACCTCATGTGGTCCCCCAAGCACTACTAGGAGTGATCCCTGAGCACAGAGCAAAGAGTAAGCCCTGAACACTGCTGGGTTTGGCCTCAACCACCATTCCCCCTCCAAAAAAAATTAAAAGTTAAGTCACTTGTCAGGGATCACACAGGTGATTAAAACTTGGAAATTAAATGCAGACAGCCTAACCAAGACCCGCACCCTTAATCATGATTCTTTAATTCCATGGTATCTGTAAACTACACTGTAAACAGAATGAACTAGATTATTCCAAAAGATCTATTCGTTCAGTGATGTTCTGTCGGTTATAAATACTGTAGAGGTCAGCACAGTGCTTTATCTTTGTACCACCAGTTGGGCCTAAGTAGGCAGGCAGTAAATGTTTAATGCGTTCATGAAGGAGGGCAAGTTGCCCATTTTCTGTGAGAAGGGTTTGAAGCACCTGTGGACCTATGTGTGCCTGTGAGGAATGCAGACTGTCCACTCTTCCCAGAACAGTTGGGGATGTGTTTCTCTACTGTGTTTCGTGGTCTGCTGGCCTGGCAAGGCATGTGCGCCACAAGCGGGGCTAACCATGAGGAGCAGGCTCGGCACCCTGGGAGGCCTGTGGAGGGGTGCCCTGGTAGGGGTCCCCTGCCTGGCCTTGACTCATTCCCCTTCTGGGACAGATGCCTGCAGAACTATATCCCCGCCCAGAGCCTGACGCTGTCGTGCCCCGTGTGCCGCCAGACCTCCATCCTCCCTGAGCAGGGTGTCTCCGCACTGCAGAACAACTTCTTTATCAGCAGCCTCATGGAGGCCATGCAGCAGGCTCCTGATGGGGCTCACGACCCGCGGACCCCCCCCCTCAGCGCAGTGGCGGCCGCCCCTCTCCTGCCCCAACCATGAAGGCAAGGTGGGCCCAAGCAGGCCCAGTGAGGCCAGGACTTGGGGAGGAGGCAGCGGAGAGGCTGGGGGAGGGGCGAGGGGCTGTGGGTGAGAGGATGCATCTGGGGAAAAGGGGTCTGGGCAGGGGGCGCAGCAGGAAAGGTGGCAGGTAAGCAGGGGCGGTGGGACCTTGGGGGTCGGTGAAGTCTGAGGTCCTCGGCCATGCCTGACTGGAGCGCTTGTGCCAGCAGACGATGGAGTTCTACTGTGAGGCCTGTGAGACGGCCATGTGCGGCGACTGCCGTGCCGGGAGCACCGGGAGCACGGCACGGTCCTGTTGCGCGACGTGGTGGAGCAGCACAAGGCAGCCCTGCAGCGCCAGCTTGAGGCCGGCGGGGCCGGTGAGCGCCTGGGATGGTTTTGCCACACAGCGACAGTGGGGGAGAAGGGGGGCTCTGGGAGGGCCGGGTTAAGCGTCTTAGCGGGCAGAGGGCAACGACAGGGTGTTCAGAGTGAGGGTGGCACACGCAAGACCCTGAGAAACACTTTCCTACCCCAGGCTGCCCCAGCTCTCCGCCGCCATTGCCTTAGTGGGGGGCATCAGCCAGCAGCTGCAGGAGCGCAAGGCGGAGGCCCTGGCCCAGATCAGTGCAGCCTTTGAGGACCTGGAGCAGGCGCTGCAGCAACGCAAGCAGGCCCTGGTCAGCGACCTGGAGGCCATCTGCGGGGCCAAGCAGAAGGTGCGTCGCCCCTTCCCGCCACCTGTCCGGAGGCTGACTTGGTGCTGCCACACGTGCGTGCATACACACACACTAACACACGTGCACATAGACACACAATCACACGCCGCACGCACCCTCACCTTTCTCTAGTTCACACACACCTTTCTCTAGTTCATACACACGCACACACTCCTTTCTCTAGTTCACACACGCACACATGCACAATCACGCTCACAATTACGCACACATACACACATACATGCACACACACACTCACACACATACACCATTCTCTAGTTCTCACGCGACGACACACACATTTCTCTAGGGTCTCCCAAAAACCCTAGAGAAATGTGTGTGCTTTCTGCTGAACGACAGTACAGCAGGCCGGGCGTTAGCCTTGCATGTGGCCCACCGGGTTCACCCCCCCAGCATCCTCTGTGGCCCCTGAGCCCGCCCGGAGTGATCCCTGAGTGCAGAGCCAGGTGTAAGCCCTGAGCACCCCCAAGTGCTCCCGCACACAGAAACATCGCGAGTCTCCTCTAATATCGCCCAGTAGGTGTCTGGCATCTGGGCCCTCCTCACACCCTGTCTTTTCCCGTCATGCCATACACCACCAATGAATGTCGCGGAATTGGAGACTCCCTCTGTGCCAGGCTGCCCACCCAGACCCCTCTGTCCCCACGCAGGTCCTGCAGACTCAGCTGGACACCCTGCGCCAGGGCCAGGAGCACATCGGCAGCAGCTGCAGCTCAGCGGAGCAGGCGCTGCGCCTGGGCTCGCCCCGAGGTGCTGCTGGTGCGGGAAACACATGCGCGAGCGGCTCAGCGGGCGTTGGCGGCTCAGGGCCTTCCCCGAGCGGCCCCACGAGAATGCGCAGCTGGAGCTGCTGCTCGAGGTGGACGGGCTGCGGCGCTCCGTGCTCAACTTGGGCGCCCTGCTCACGACCAGCGCCACCGCGCGCGAGACGGTGGCCACGGGCGGGGGCCTACGCCAGGCACTCGTGGGCCAGCCCGCCTCGCTCACCGTCACCACCAAGGACAAGGACGGGCGGCTGGTGCGCACTGGCAGCGCTGAGCTCCGCGCCGAGCTCACTGGCCCGACGGCGCCGCGCCTGCCTGTGCCCGTGCTGGACCACAAGAATGGCACGCACGGAGCTGGTCTACACAGCGCGCGCCGAGGGCGAAGCTGCTCCTGTCCGTGCTGCTCTACGGGCAGCCTGTGCAGGGGCAGCCCCTTCCGCTGCGCGCGCCTTGCGCCCGGGACCTGCCGCCCCCCCCCCGGATGACGTTAAGCGCCGGCGTCAAGTCCCCGGGGCCCCGCAGCCACGTGCGGCAGAAGGCGGTGCGCAGGCCCAGCTCCATGTACAGCACGGGCGGCAAACGCAAGGACAACCCCATCGAGGACGAGCTCGTGTTCCGCCGGTACAGAGGCCCGAGGGGGAGGCCTGATTTGGGAGTGCGGGGGTTGTGGGTCCGTGGTGGAGGAGGGAGGCCGGTGCTGAGGACCCACGTGAATTTCCTTCCCATCCCATCTGCAGTTTCCTTCCCATCCCATCTTCCCACAGGCAGTCGCGGGAGGGAGAAGGGGGAATTCACCAACCTACAGGGTGTATCGGCAGCTAGCAGCGGTCGCATCGTGGTAGCCGACAGCAACAACCAGTGTATCCAGGTAAGCCGCCGGTACCTCCCTGGGTGTGCAGGGGCCTCATCTGGAACTACTGACTCACAGAGTGGGGCTCCTCCGCCCGTGAGAAGTTCGGGCAAGCCCCTCAGGGCCTTAGTCCTGCACTGCCTGGCGTGGCCCTTGCATTTGAAAAGGGGTTGGTGGTTCTGGAACTAAAGCCTTTTGTGGGGGTGGAGGGCTTTTGGGTGTGGCCCTTGCATTTGAAAAGGGGTTGGTGGTTCTGGAACTAAAGCCTTTTTGTGGGGTGGAGGGCTTTTTGGGTCACAGCCAGAAATTCTCTGGGGTTACTCTTGATTTGCACTCCAGAATTACCGCTGGCGGTGCTCAGGGACCATATGGGATGCCGTGGATGGAAGCTGGGTGCAAGGCAAACGCCTACCCACTGTACTATCGCTCTGGCCCCTGGAGGTACAGCCTTCTGGGGATACCCAGGGAATGCATTGGTCACCCCCTGAAAGACGTGATCTACCAAGCACCAAGCAGTAGGCCCGCTCTGCCACTCACGCAGCTGCCAGGACCCTGGACATTCCCCAACAGCCTGGTTTGTGGCTTACAGCCTCCCAGGCTATGGCCCAGCCAACCAGCTCCTGGGCCCACGGGGGTCTGGCTCAGGGAGGAGGGGCGTGCTGCACGGTAGGAGGGGCTCAGTGGGGAGGAGCGTGCTGTAGGGTAGGAGGGGCTCCGTGGGGAGGAGCGTGCTCTAGTGTGGGAGGGCTCAATGGGAGGGGTGTGCTGTGGGTGATAGGAGGGACTCACTGTGGTTAAGTGCAGCTGAGCCTTGCTCAGTTACTGTCTCTGTTTCAACATCCCTCAACGCCAGGGATTGGCAATATCTTCTCTCTGGGGTCAACATCCCCCAATGCCAGGGATTGGCAATATCTTCTCTCTGGGTCAACATCCCTCAATGCCAGGGATTGGCAATATCTTCTCTCTGGGGTCAACATCCCTCAACTCCAGGGATTAGCAATATCTTCTCTCTGGGGTCAACATCCCTCAACTCCAGGGATTAGCAATATCTTCTCTCTGGGGTCAACATCCCTCAACACCAGGGATTGGCAATATCTTCTCTCTGGGGTCAACATCCCTCAATGCCAGGGATTGGCAATATCTTCTCTCTGGGTCAACATCCCTCAACTCCAGGGATTGGCAATATCTTCTCTCTGGGTCAACATCCCTCAATGCCAGGGATTGGCAATATCTTCTCTCTGGGGTCAACATCCCTCAGTGCCAGGGATTGGCAATATCTTCTCTCTGGGTCAACATCCCTCAATGCCAGGGAATGGCAATATTTCTCTCTGGGGTCAACATCCCTCAATGCCAGGGATTGGCAATATCTTCTCTCTGGGGTCAACATCCCTCAATGCCAGGGATTGGCAATATCTTCTCTCTGGGGTCAACATCCCTCAATGCCAGGGATAGGCAATATCTTCTCTCTGGGGTCAACATCCCTCAATGCCAGGGATTGGCAATATCTTCTCTCTGGGTCAACATCCCTCAATGCCAGGGACTGGCAATATCTCTCTCTCTGGGTCAACATCCCTCAACGCCAGGGATTGGCAATATCTTCTCTCTGGGGTCAACATCCCTCAATGCCAGGGATTGGCAATATCTTCTCTCTGGGTCAACATCCCTCAATGCCAGGGATTGGCAATATCTTCTCTCTGGGTCAACATCCCTCAACGCCAGGGATTGGCAATATCTTCTCTCTGGGGTCAACATCCCTCAATGCCAGGGATTGGCAATATCTTCTCTCTGGGTCAACATCCCTCAATGCCAGGGATGTTTGTGACACTTGATCACTTTACTTCATAAGTTCATATTTTAGAAATTCCCTGCTGTACCTAGCAGAGGTGCTCCCATGTGCCAAAAGATAGTCTCACTGGTCCCCATGGGTTGGGCCTTCTTTCTCGTGGGGAATGGAGAGGAAGGCCTGCGCGCCCCTTGCTAGCGGGGTGGAGAGGAAGGCCGGGGGCCTGCCCAGTGCCTGCTTCCCACTGTGCTCCTTTGACTCCTCCTGTCCTTGTGATTCCCAACTCCACAGCCTGCCTGTCAGATTTCCAGCAGACTTGTTGCTTCTCTTGTTTGGCAGCCTGGGACCTGCTGCCTGCCGGGACCCCACATTTGCAGTGAGGAGCCTCCCTCTCCGATCATGGGGATCGGGGTCTCTGGAACCCTCTATAGTAGCACTGAGGTGCATCTCCGTATTGTGTTGAATCAACATCTGCTGGCAGAAGATAGGAAATATTTTTGTTATTATTATTAATTTTGAAAGACTGGTTTATATATATTATGCCCTTATGTAATTATTTCCGTGTAGAATTTTATCAGTTGTTCTGTGGAAATGAGTTCCTAATTTTCACCAGACAGAATTTTAATTACGTTGTCCTCTGAACTCCCTCCCCTCAGTTTTTGGCTTTGGCAATTTCCATACTTTATCAGAAGTGTGACTTGGGGGAGTAGAGTGATAATATAGCGACAGTGTTTGTTTTGCACACGGCCTACGTGGGGTCAATCTCCAGCACTCCATATGGTTCCCTTAGCACGTCCGGGATTGAGCTATGAGTGCAGAGCCAGGTTTATACCTGAGCACCAGTCAGTGTGGCCCTCTGGGGGGAGGAGGGACAACAGGAGAAATGTTCAAGGCCACACCAGGGCACTATCATATTCTTGAGAGCTTATTTGAAGGTTCTAGCAGGGGAGCGCAGCTACTCATATACCCTTGACTGAAGACCGGTCCGTCTCTATTCAAGGACGGCCGTCCCTCTTCGACGAGTGCACAGCTTCGGGAGGGACGCACATGGAGCGGTGAGGGAGAAGGGGACACCCGCCTAGCCAGCCAGATCAGCCGAATCAACCCTGGCGATCAGTGGGGTGACAGATGTTGCAGACAGAGATTGCCCTCACATCTAACACTACTGTATTCTAGAGAAACATTCAGGAAACAAAAATTACAGATTTTGAAGAACCATCAATTAAGGGAGAGGAGGGGTCAGGAACGTGTGTGCGCCGGGTCCCTGGGGTAAGTGTTACAGCTGTTCAGGAGTGTGTGCTCCAGAGGCCTGGGGTAAGTGTTACAGCTGTTCAGGAGTGTGTGCGCCGGATGCCTGGGGTAAGTGGTACAGCTGTTCAGGAGTGTGTGCGCCGGGTGCCTGGGGTAAGTGTTACAGCTGTTCAGGAGTATGTGTGCCGGGTGCCTGGGGTAAGTGGTACAGCTGTTCAGGAGTGTGTGCTCCGGGTGCCTGGGGTAAGTGGTACAGCTGTTCAGGAGTGTGTGCGCCGGGTGCCTGGGGTAAGTGGTACAGCTGTTCAGGAGTGTGTGCGCAGGGTGCCTGGGGTAAGTGGTACAGCTGTTCAGGAGTGTGTGTGCGCCGGGTGCCTAGGGTAAGTGGTACAGCTGTTCAGGAATGTGTGTTGGCAGGGTGCCTGGGGTAAGTGGTACAGCTGTTCAGGAGTGTGTGTGCGCCGGGTGCCTGGGGTAAGTGTTACAGCTGTTCAGGAACGTGTGTTGGCAGGGTGCCTGGGGTATGTGGTACAGTTGTTCAGGAACGTGTGTGCACCGGGTGCCTGGGGTAAGTGTTACAGCTGTTCAGGAACATGTGAGCACCGGGTGCCTGGGGTAAATGGTACAGCTGTTCAGGAACATGTGTTGGCAGGGTGCCTGGGGTAAGTGGTACAGCTGTTCAGGAGTGTGTGTGCGCCGGGTGCCTGGGGTAAGTGGTACAGCTGTTCAGGAGTGTGTGTGTGCCGGGTGCCTGGGGTAAGTGGTACAGCTGTTCAGGAACATGTGTTGGCAGGGTGCCTGGGGTATGTGGTACAGCTGTTCAGGAACGTGTGTGCGCTGGGTGTCTGGGGTAAGTGTTACAGCTGTTCAGGAACGTGTGTGCGCCGGGTGACTGGGGTAAGTGGTACAGCTGTTCAGGAGTGTGTGCGCCGGGTGCCTGGGGTAAGTGGCACAGCTGTTCAGGAGCCGACCCTTGGATAAGCTGGTGACTTCATTTTGCACATGCTGAGTATGAGATAGCTGTGTGCCATCTAAAAGGTTTAGGGGCTAGTGCCGTAACATAGCAGGGAGGGCATTTGCCTTGCATGCAGCTGACCTGGGTTCAACCTCTGGTATCCCATATGTCCCCCGAGCACTACTTGGAGTAATTCCTGAGTGCAGAGTCAGAAGTAATCCCTGAGTATTGCCAATGTGAGCCAAAATGCAAAATAAATATCTTGTCTACTCTTGGCTGAAACTAGAACTGAGGCATTAAACTATTTGTTCAATGCCTGTTCTGTGCCCTTTACTGTACCAACACTGCAAATGCAGCAATAAAACAAGCAGAAACAATTTTGATCCCACCCAGGCTTATATTCCGACAATGGGACAAAAAATATTTAGTTTCAGGAGTGTCAGTGTTATGAAAAAAAAGTATAAAATGTATATTGTATAGGGCCAGAGAGATAGTTCAGTAGGGAAAGAACTTGTTTTGCACATGGCCAACCTGGGTTCAAGCCTTGGAACCCTATATGGTTCCCGAGCACCACCAGGAGTTCAGAGCCAGGAGTCAGCCCTGAGCATCACTGGTGTGACACTCCCTTCTCTTAAGGCCTCATTAAGTGTGGAGCTTCCCAAACTGGGATCAGACACACTCTGTCACTCTGATCTTATTCTCTGCCTTCTTTTTGGTGAGAGATGAGAGAGAGTTGGGCCACACCTCGCAATACTTGAGGGTTTCTCCTGGCCCAGTGGTGCTTGGAGGATCAGGCAGTAAAGAGAAGAAACCATAAGCTTCCTGCATGCAAAGTAAATACTCCAGCCACTGGAGTTCTCTGCAGCCATGATGGTACCTGGTGGTACCTGGTGGTCAGTGTCATCAATGCTTCAGCCTGGGATACATATTCCTCGTACTACCACACATACCACAGGATACTAGGGTCTGTGCAGGTTATTGCATGAGTGCCCAGTCTGCTAAGAAGGGAACCAAGTGCAAGGCGAAGACCTAGAATATGAGTTCTCCAAGGCTGTCCCTGCCTCTGATTCATCACTTGTCCCTGGAGCCTATAAACAAAGCCCAGTGTCTGAGACTTTTGCAGAGATTGATGTTTTGGCTTTGAGTAAGAAGCAGGAAAGTTTAAACTAAGCAGGGTGTTACATTAAAAGAAGTGTTTTTAAAATGTTGGCAGAGCTGGGAGATGGTACACAAGGTAGGCACTTGCCTTGCACATGACTGACTTGGGTTTGGTCCTGGCACCACATATGAGCTCCTGAGCCCGACCTAAGTGCAGAGCCAGGAGTAGCCCCTGAGCACTTCTGGTGTGACCGAAAAACAAAGCAACAAAATGTTGGCACCTAAATATTTTGAGCAGCCAAGGTAGAGGAAAGAGAGGTTAGAAGGTGCTCTGTGGCTGGAACAGTTTCCTGAACTTCTTTTCAGAAAAAAAAATTACTTGTCCCATGCCTGGAACTCTACCTACTTTAAGCAAACAGATGGCGCTCCCGATTACATGGAAGGGTCATGCCAAGCCACCCCCTACTTAACTCTATGCAGGTGGTGCTATTGGCTACTCTGGGAAAAATGATCTAGAATAAAGATTCCCATTGTCAGCCCCATAACCTAAATTTTTTTTGTAAACCTTTGTAGAAAAAAATTGTATTTTTTCCCCTTAACCTAAATTAACTCATGTTTCTCCAGTTCTTTCTCCACTCCACTCCCTTATCTGCTATGAAGGCTTGTTGGGTCTCTCCCTCCAGGGTGTCTCCTAAGATCACCTGGTCCAGCACATACCCTGGTCCAAACCATCAGCATTTCTTAGCCTTCAATCTGGACTCCTCCCTACAGCTAGAATGCTCTTTTTTTTAATTGAATCACTACGTTTACATTCACTTGATCATTTGAATCCCGTTATTCATCAATTTGCTCGAGCGGGCACAAGTAACATTTCCATTGGACCCTATCACGTGCCAATGTAGCCCAATGGCATCTGGTTGATTCAGGAATATGAAGAGCCTCAAACCGTTCCTTCAGGGTCTTTACAAGGAAGTCTGACCATCTTGTAGGTGGGTGGCCACGTGATCTTTTGACATCCCGTGGGATCCAGTCGGTAATGGCTCTAGTCCAGCGGTTGTCTCCAAATCGCATTACATGTCCAGCCCATCTGATTTTCGATGCCTTGGCAAACGAGACAGCGTCCCTGATTCTGGAATAGCGACGGAGGTCAGAACTCCGGATTCCTTCACTCACTTGAGTGAGGCGTGATATTCAAAGCATAGCTCTTTCGATTCCTCTCTGGGAGACCCGAATAGCATTCTCATCAATGAACGTGAGACAGAGCGGCATCTTGTACTCCCTACAAACCTCAATGAGCTTGGTTATCGTGTGGATATGGTCGATTGTGCTGAATCCTTTCCGGAAACCTGCTTGCTCGCATGGTTGTCCTTCATCTAGTGTTCTGCTAATCCTGTTCAGGATGACTCGTGTAAACAGCTTGTAGATGACGGACAACAGGCAGATGGGGCGGTAGTTGCCGATGTCGTGAATGTCTCCCTTCTTGAACAGTAGAACTGTCCTGCTGGTTTTCCATTGGGAGGGCACCTTGCATTCGGACAGGTAGCGTGTGAAGAGCCGAGCTAGTGTATTGATGAGTACCGACGGCAGATTCTTCAGGTGCTTTTCCCGGCTTCTGCTGCATCTTCCAGTTTTATGCTCCTCTGTCTTTGAGGTCTTCTTTTATCGCTTCTCTGCACCATTTAGCAAGCTTGGACTTTAGCATTTGGTCTCCTGAGGCTCGCGCCTTGCCACGTTGGCAAATGAGCTCGAGAGTTTCTGAAGACAGGCGTCTCTTTGTGTCTTTCTCTCTCTCGGCATTCTTCGCACAATCATGGAGGCGCTGAACCAGTCGGGTTGTATTCTTCATTGATGTCGCCAATGATGGTATCTTCCCATGTTGCTGCAATGGTGCCAAAGAGTTCCCAGTTGGTGGTCGTTCTCGGAGTTCTCTTCTTAAACTTTGCAGCCTTTTCTCCCCGTTGCGGGAAGTAGAATTTTGCACGAAGGAGACGGTGGTCTGATCCTGTTTGGAATTTGGGGATGACAGCTACATCGGTCAGACAAAACCGTCTATTGAAGATGATGTGGTCAATTTCATTGTGGAACTGTCCACCAGGAGATTTCCCTTGTCCAACATTTCGCTTCAGCCTTCTGGAACTGTGAGTTCCCATGAATGGTCTTGGTGGACATGATGAACTCAGATAGTCTCTCACCCTGTTCGTTCCATTCTAGGCCATGGGTCCCGATGTGGAGTTCTTCAGCCGATCTTCTTGGTCCCTATCTTGGCATTAAAATCGCCGACTATGATCTTGTAGAAGGTGTGATCTTTTTTATAGAACTCCTCCAATTCCATGTAGAATTTCTCAATTTCATCTTCTTTGTATGTGGATGTTGGTGCGTAGACAATGAAGATAGAAATTGCTGGCAGTGGGCCACATCTCTTCAAGTATAATCGTCCTATTCAGTTTGTTAGGCATTCAAATGAATCAATGTTGACGGCCATGTTCGTGTTGACAAGGATACCAATGCCACCGATGCCTCTTTCGTCGCATGTTCCAAGGAACAATTCTTCTCTGGTGTCAAATACAGCATGATGCAACTGACGCCTCCTCGTCTCAGTCAGACCATGTCATACTTGATCTTTTGCGTTTGCAGCATTAGATCCTCAATATATGCTTCTGATGCCAGCGCGCGTGCATTGAAAGTACAGACAGTCATTTTAGTCCTTCTTCATTTTGGCAGCCTATGATGGCCATGAAATTTTATCAGGCACTGTTTGTTTGCCTTTCTTACTACTTCCATATTAAGGGCTCTTTCGGTCAGGAAAATAAACATTTCTGTTACTGGATTTGGCATATTGAACACGCATCGGACAGCTTGCCAGGCTCTGCCATGCGGGCGCTATATTCTCATTACTTTGTGGGGCTCTCTCAGAGGGGTGGGTAGAATAGTTATGGTAATTTGGAGGTAAATTGCACGGCCGCATAGCGGCCGCGCGCAACAGGGAAAGCTGGTTTCTGCTCTGCCGGGTGTAGCTGTGTCTTAGGCTCAAGCATTCCTGGGCTTGAAATACTCTCCTCTGAAGGGGCGGGTCTCTGCGTGGTGGGTCCTTGTAGGCTGGGTTTCTGACAAGCCAGGCTGGAGACTGGATTAATCTACGGCTGGAGACTGGATTAATCTGCTGGGTGGAGATCTTACCTGCTGCAGAGTGTGGTTGTGAAGATCGCTGCCAGCAAGGTGTGGGGCTTCATCAGCCTCCGAGGCTCCATCAGGATGGTGTACTCGGGTCGGAAGTTGCTCTCGTGGTCCATGGAATGCAGGGGGTTCAACGGGGAAAGCTGGTTTCTGCTTTGCCGGGTGTACCTTGCATCTGCGGAAGACTCTGGTTTGATCCCAGTACCTTGTATGGTTCCCTGCTCACCACCAGGAGTAAGTCCTGAGCACAGAATCAGGAGCAAGCCCTCTTGAGAGTCAGAGATAAGTGAGAAGATAGTTGCTCTGGAGGCTCAATCTTTCTGCAGCCACCTTTGGGTGTCGGGAACGGCCGCTGGGGTCCCCGACAGTGTCAGGACAGAGGTTCTCTTCTACCTCCGAGGACACCTGGAGAACAGATGAAAACTCACGAGTCCGGTGCAGTTCCAAAACGGCTTTTAATAGTACAAAAGTTCTTCCACAGCAATCCAATATAATGAACAAACTCTAGCTTTGGTCTGAATTTAGACCATACATAAGAGTCTAAGTCTCCCAGCAAAGAGAGAAGATCTCACCCGAGCTGAGTCCTACCCAGAAGAAGGAACAAAAGGCCAAAGAGCAGAAAGCCAAAAGCTACAGGAGCCAAAAGCCAAAATCAAAAAGGCCCAAAGGTAAAGGTGAAGGGGCCTCAAGTCAGCCCCCTTATATACACCAAAGTAATCCAACCAGGACATTTACATTTCAAAGCTGTTAATGATTGGATTTCAGTCATACAGTGTTCCAGCACCCTGCCCTCAACCTGCCTCTTATGGCATTTTCCTCTCCGCAGCCTGCCTTATGGCAGGACCTGTCTCTCTGTCCCTCTCTCCCCCTTTTATTTCTTTTTTGGGTCACACCTGGTGATGCTCAGGGGTTATTCCTGGCTCTGCACTCCGGAATTACTGCTGGCGGTGCTTGGGGGGACCTTATGGGATGCCTGGGATTGAACCCGCATCTAGCTGTGTGCAAAGCTCTACCCTCTATGCTATCGTTCAGCCCCTCTTTTAGACTGCTCTTTCTTACAAGTTCCAAAGTGATTTCTTTAATACCACCTAGCAGTTCTCTGCTTCCAGCAGACACACCAAGGTAGATTTATCCTACAAATGTAATTCAGCTCACTCCTGACAGAAGTGACCGTGTCATTCCTGACAGAACCCCACAGGTTCTGGACACAGTTCCACAAGACTGCCCCTTCTTTTGATGCTAATCCTGAGTCCAGGTTGCTCCCATAGCCTTCTGGCTGAGCAGGTGTGTGTTGGACAGTCTCACAACCCCATTTGTTGTTGCTGTGGTAGTCGTGCATATAGCGCCAGAATTAGAACCCAGCACCTCACACAAACAAGGCATATGGTCTCCCCACTTCTCCAGCTCCCCCTCCTTGTGTTAGGTAATTTATTAAGTGGTTCATGGAACTCAAAAAAAAAAAAAACCGCCAACAAAACCCAAGAACAAACAAAATATCAACCCAATTTGGGATCTTAAAGGCACAGTACCTCCCAATGTCTGTCAAGACAGTTGAGACCAGGGTTCTGAACCTGGCTGAGACTATAAATAGGGGCCCCAGGAGAGCATCCTGGGGTGGGTGGGGGTCAGGGGCTTCTGGAGTAAGAGAGCAGCGGCCTCTGGTGCCTGGCCAGCACCTAGGCCATGGGGCCCCTGGTGCCTGAGCCGGATGGACAGACCAGGGAGGAGAAGCTGCTCCTGATGCCTGGGCCCGAGTGCCAGCACCAGAGCCACAAGGCCTGGTGGAGCCGGGGGCCGACATGAGAGCTGCAGGCTACAGAGCTCCAGGGCTGCTGAGGATTAGGACCACCGGCAGCTGGGCAACACGGAGGAACTCAGAGACTTAGACAGGGATTCAGAGACACAAGACATGGTAGCAGAAGATGAAACAAGACAACTAGGGGAAATAGGGACATGTCCGAGGAGTCCAGGAAAAGAAGCCCTGAAGAGAAAAGCCTGAGCTGAAAGGCCCTAAGGAATCGTCCAGGGAGAGGACCTGAAGCATGAAGCCTTGAACATAGGCATCCGGAATTGAGAGGCCCTGACGAGAGGAGCCGGAACAGACCCCCCAGAGACAGAGCAGCCTGCAGGAGAAACCTCCAGGAGAGATTCCGCAGAGAGCAAGCAGAGATGAAACAAAGTAGCATTAAAGAATAACCTGCAGGAACCTCCAGCCTTATTCCCGGGACAGGTCAGGGAGAACAGTATTCTACCGGGACAGGATGGGGCACCCTAACGGACAGTGAGTACTGCTGAGGACCCGGCTAGGCCCCAACACCTGCCGCCGTGGTCACCCTCTGACCCCAATGTTAAGGCTGTGGAATCCACAGGAGGTCCCTTGAGCCTTGGGACCTCTCTGAGGAGGAGCCACAGTCCCCTCTCCATTAGTTATTTTTAAGCCTTAACACCCCAACACTTAATTACGTTTTCGTTTACTGTATTTAAGATAGAGTAAAGTTTGCAAGAGCACCTACTGCCTGCGCTTTGGCCCCACGAACTGGGGTGCGCCCACCCTCTGCAACCGCCCAGAAGCTCACCAAATCTTGATATTCAAGAGTTCTTATGCAGCCTGAGGTGCACCCATTGTCCTCCTTTCCTCCAGGAGTTGGTGGATCTGGTTGAAAGCGTAATTCTCTCCTCAGTCTTTCTAGTGACCAACCATACCCTCATTCTGTCTGGGGGACCCTACCCTAAGTGACCTCACCAGCATGAACTCCTAATGAATGCTAAAAGACTTTTCTGTCGTTCAGGAAGTTCCAAGGGTTTGAGTAGTTCCAGGCCAGGCACTAAGGACAAGAACCGATTATGTTTCTTATTGTACCATAAAAGCAAATCTCGCCTTCTTACTTATGTGAATTCTTATTCCCAGAGTAAAGCCTTACCCCTCTGTGGCTCATGGTGGTTCTCCCTCCAGTCCAGCCTGGAGTCTTCTTCAGGCTCAGTCCTACCAGACTGAGCCTTCAGTCCGGGCTCTACTGGTCTTTGCATCCAATCTCCCGGCTCACACACCTTTCCTCTGTTGGCCAGTTTGGTCCTTCTCTTTGCTCCACAGTCTACTCTCGGAGCCTTTCCTGTGTGTCCATCCCTCTGGCCGCTCTGCTGCGTGTCCTCTCCAGCCTGCGGCTCTCTCTCCCATGACTCCCTTAGCATGCAGCAGGACATGCCAGCTGGTTGTCGGAAGGCATTGGGGAGCCTCCCTCAGGCTCCTGCTTCCTTTTCTCTGTGCCCACAGTCTCTCCCTCATTCCCACTCCCTCCCTTTCCCTTTGCTCTAGGTTTTCTCCAATGAAGGCCAGTTCAAGTTCCGCTTTGGGGTCCGTGGCCGCTCTCCCGGGCAGCTGCAGCGTCCCACAGGTGTAGCAGTGGACACGAATGGAGACATTATTGTGGCTGACTATGACAACCGTTGGGTCAGCATCTTCTCCCCGGAGGGCAAGTTCAAGGTGAGAAGCTACCCTCTGCTCTTCTCCCTGGTGGTGGTGACCTTTCCAGAACCTCCTGGTGGTTGGGGCCTGGAATGTTCAAACCCAGCCCAAAATTCTGCTTTGACTCATCCCTTCTGGCAGCAAAAGATCCCTCATTTCTGTCTCCTAGACCAAGATTGGAGCTGGCCGCCTCATGGGCCCCTAAGGGAGTGGCTGTAGACCGGAATGGACATATCATTGTGGTCGACAACAAATCTTGCTGTGTCTTCACCTTCCAGCCCAATGGCAAGCTGGTTGGCCGTTTTGGGGCCGGGGAGCCACTGACCGTCATTTTGCAGGTATTGGGGAACAGTTCAGAGATCTATGCCAATACCCCGGTTCCAGAGAGCCTTGTGATAACCACTGCTCTAAAGCCCTTCCATGTCCTGGCCCTGCTTTGTGCCAACATCCTCATCCCAGACTCCCACTTAACACCTCCACATTATCATCCCATAGAATTCTCCCCTATTCCACTCCATGTCTCAACTCACTACTTTAGAGAAAACCTTATTTTTTTTTTTGGGGGTTGGGTCACATCCAGTGATGCTCAGAGGTTACTCCTGTCTTTGCACTCAGGAACTAGTCCTGACAATGCTCAGGGGAGCTTATGGGATGTCAGGGGATCAAACCAAGGTCAGCCACATGCAAGTCAAATGCCCTTCTCACTGTAGTATCGTTCTGGCCCCAACCGTGTATTTTCAGGGCCCCATTTTGTGGCTGTGAACAACAAGAATGAGATTGTAGTGACGGATTTCCATAACCATTCAGTGAAGGTCAGTGTCTTCTCTCACCTCCTTTTTCTATCCTAAGATCATTTATTTGAACAATAAACATTGATGGTGTGGCTACTTAGTTCTAGGAATTATGTTAAATGCTTGGCTCTAGTGATGGGAAAAGCAAGTACATTCCCTCTATTCTTGACTTCGGTCTCATAGGAAAAGATACAGGTAACCAGGACCTTTTAATATGCTGCAGTATACTGAGTGATAGATACTAGGAACTTGGGAGCACATAGCCGAGCAGTAAATCCAGACTGAGAATGCTCTCTGGTGTCCAAGTGAGAATTACCCAGAAAGTAGCAAAGGAGAAAAAAGGTGCAAGGCAAATGGGGGGCAGAAGGGCGAGAACCCTTACTCTGTGTTTAATAAGCAAGTTCAGTCTGGGTTTGGGGGAGGAAGGTGGTGCACGTGAGGGACGAGGTCCTGCCCCTGTGAAGAGCTAGTGGGGATGAGCTCCTGCACCCATGGGAGCCCCGAAGGCTTGCGGGCAGGGGGTGATGCAATCCTATGTGTGTTGTGAAAAGGTCACTCTGGTAGGACTGAGGCTAGAGGAAGGAAGATCAGCTTTTGCAGTAATCCAGATGGAAAATGATGTTAATTATTGTGGTAGCAATTCAGTTGACTCTTACACCATTTACTATTGATAATACCAATACCATTTGTCATTAATCTCCTTATATATACCTGAGTTTCACATTTACTATATAATTAACTGATATCCCCAGTTAGTTAAATATGTGAATTCAGAACCCTTGGGGGGGGTAAAGAAGCGAGAAAGGAGGGGAGGAAGGAAAGAAACCACAATACCACATATAAGTGGAGTATCAGTTCAAACCCATTTCGTTTAAGGCTCAGCTCTGAGTATATGTGGAATATAGATTTGAGACAAAAGCTAAGAACTGTGTTAATTCACTCACACAAGCAGAGGAGGTGGAGTTGAGAGCGACTCCCTGGCCAGTTGAAGAGAGAGAGTGGAAGATTGGAGTGCCAGGAGACACCAGCTGGAGCTGTGGGGTGGTTGTGGGGGGGCAAGGATGTGAGGCAGGCCAGCACCCAGAGCAGGGTCCTCAGCCTGGGGCTGCTCCTCACCCTTTTCCAAGGCTTGGCCTATTGCCTAAGGCCAGGTCCCCAGTCCCCAGTCCTCTCCCCTCCAGGTGTACAGTGCCGACGGAGAGTTCCTCTTCAAATTTGGCTCCCATGGCGAGGGCAATGGGCAGTTCAACGCCCCCCACAGGAGTAGCTGTGGACTCCAATGGGAACATTATAGTGGCTGACTGGGGCAACAGCCGCATCCAGGTGAGTGATGGGACAAGATTCCTGCTGTGCCCATATACACCTAGCCCAGCCTTCTAGTGCTGTGCCCATATACACCCACCCCAGCCCTCTACCGCTGTGCCCATATACACCCACCCCAGCCCTCTACTGCTGTGCCCATCTATACCCTAGGCCAGCGCCTCTAATTCCCCCCCACCCCCGTGTTCCCCACTCTTTCTCTAGGTATTTGACAGTTCTGGCTCCTTCCTGTCATATATCAACACATCTGCAGAGCCCCTGTATGGTCCACAGGGCTTGGCACTGACCTCAGATGGCCACGTGGTGGTGGCTGATGCTGGGAACCACTGTTTCAAGGCCTATCGCTACCTCCAGTAGTGCACAGACTCCCAGAGGGATGGACATCGGGGGTGATTGGACAAGAGGGTCTGGCCGAGAGGTGGGCCAGACTAGCAGCACTGAATGTGGGCTCTGGGTGTGAGTGTGCCCAGTGCCCTCCCTCCTCCCTCTCTCTCAACCCCACGGTTGCACTTTATTTATTCGGTTCTTGCTTTGGCGACTGGGTGGACCTGAACTGTGGTCCCAAGGATGTGTGCAAAGCTTCACCCTGTCCCCTTCCCACACCTCTCCTATGCCCTCAGTCTGCTCCCCACCCCCTCAGCCCTGAGGCCACTGTAGCCTCTTACTCCAGGACAGAAATCCCTCTCTGGTTGTCTCCCCGCCACCCCATACACACTGACAGAGACAGCAATACCCCACCCCACCCCCATATTAAATAAATGTGTTCTCCAAGATGATTTGGTTGGTTTCTTGTGGGGTAGGTGATGGGAGGGTCAAACTCACCCTGGACTGAATGAAAGCTGAGCAGGTAAGAGGACTTGATTCTAGAGAGACCATGCAGTTCGGAAGATTCAGGAGAAAATGAAAAAAGGCTTCAGGAGTGACCCTTGGAACCATAAGTAACCTGCCAAATGCCATCCCTGGGGAAATGAGGATTATTCTTTTCCTGCTGAGAAGTCCTTTGTCTGCCCTGGGACTCAGAAGCAAACTTAGGGAGAGTTTCCCAAGTAAAGATACTGCCAGCAACAGCTTCTTAGACAGCACATGCTGGTCTAAAATCTGTTTTTTAGGCCTGGGTCTGCCTTAGCAACCAGCTCTCAGATTAGGGACTGGCCCAGGTGGAAGTTGGCTGGCAGATTCCATGGCCAAATAGCAAAAAAATGGTGCATGCTATCAGTCACCCAGCACCAGTGGGCTCTTCAGAGAATGCTCAGGTGGTGGTAAAAACCCATGCAAAGCGCCAGCGGCAACACAGTTTTGTAGCTCAAACTTCCCGGCCTTAAATCCCTTGTGTACATTATGGGACACTCACAGGTAGTAGGGGGATAAAATGGCAGTAATGGCGGACTTCCTTGGACGGGAAGCTCCACATGGATTTCCCTACTAGTCAGAGCAGGTGCTGGATAAACACCTGACTGGAGAAGGCCGGAGCAATAGCACAGATGGGAGAGCGTTTGTCTTACACGAGGCCTACCTGGGTCCGATTCCCGGCATCCCATATGGTCCCTGAGCACTGCCAGGAGTAATTCCTGAGTGCAGAGCCAGGAGTAACCCCTTAAGCGTTGCTAGGTGAGACCCAAAAGCAAAAAAAAAAAACCAAACACCTGAATGAATATGCTGTCTGAGTCAGTGGGGCCCTGACTTTCCCATCGAGCCTTCCACCAGAAATAATTTTCTTACCTGTCCCAGCAAATCTCTGCTGCAACTGCATGTCTATAAAATCCATTTAAGACTTATGCCAAAGAAATAAAGGTAAGCCTGTACTCCAGACACTACTGCCACTTAGGGCAGGCAGACAAATGTAAGCACAAGGAATGAGAAGTGTAGTGAGTTTGTTAAAGAGATGTAATCAGATAGTGACTACAGCATTACATAGCAGTGGGAAGGAAGGTCCCTTTGGGCTGTCATCTCCAGGACGGAGGAGACAGGAATCATTTGTGTTAGGAAGAGGAGCTGAAGTTTTCAGACAAGAAAAACAGGATTGAAGCCTGATCTGCTGAGTAGGCTGTGCACATGTTCTCACACATAGGGCTTAGTTTCCATCCTCCCACTCCATTGTAGCCTGAGCATCACTGATTGTGCTCAAAATAAAAAAAAAAAAAAAAAAGGGAAAAATAGGCCCAAAGATTCTGAGTAATAGTGCTTTGGTGGGCCTGCAAGGAGGCTGTGGAGACCAGAGAAGTAAAAGAGGAAAGGGTCGGCTGTGTGCAAGGCAAACACCGTTGGTGCTGGATATCGCTCCAGCTGCTGTACAAGCTTTTAAGAGCTCACTGTGAAATTGTCAGGAATTGTTAGCTGGGTTTTCAAATTTAGCCACCATTAAAAATTAAACGCTACATTTTATTATGATCAAAGTTAAATGGTCAAAATATATCCCTCATTATTGTATTCTTAAAAGTCTTGGTTATTGACAGAAATTCATAGGTAAAGTCTTTTAACTTTTCTTGTAACCATTGATTTTATAAGATACACGTTTGGAGTCAGATCTTAGTTTGAATCTTAAGTACGTCACTTGGCTAATTTGCCTACCTTTTCTTTTGCCCCAGTTTCATTTCATTGATGGTGGGGAGTGGGTAGGGCACGGTGGTGTTAGAGAGATAGTACAACAGGTAAGGCATACCATGCGTGCTTTTGACCCAGGTTTGCTCCTGGGCACCATATACGTGATTCCTCAGCACAGACTCACAGACATGGGGCAGAGCTGCTACTGGCTCTCCCTGTGCACAGCCGCTCACAAGGCGCCAGGAGGGATGGCAGGTTCTAGCCCTGGCCCGCCACCCCAGCAGAGCCTCGCAATAAGCCAGACGACCCTCCACTCCATGAGGGCCTCTATTTTCCATATCCGGACTTCCCCCTCGTCAGAACTCCACCCAGAGACCAGCCTATCACAGCCCGGCTTGCGCCGCTGCCGCCAGCGCGGTTCATCAATAAATGCTGGATTTATAGATGAATACAAGAGAATGCCACCCACACGGCAGAGCCTGGCAGGCTACCCGTGTTGTATTTGATATGCCAAATACCAGTAACAATTATAGACCTCATTCCCATGACCTGATGGAATGGTTTGAGGCTCTTTATGTTCCTGGAGCAAGCAGGTGCCCTTGGGCTCTACTTGCATGAGACAGGACACATGGAGATGTTACTGTTGCCCGCTCGAGCAAATTGATGATGAACGGGAAGACAGTGATACAGTGATTGTATTCTGCTATTCACACTCTTGAGATTGCGTGCAGCAATTGTATCTTCATGAAAATATCTTACAGTGACATACTACTGCACATTTCTTCCCATTTCTTCCCAACTCTTATGACGAAAAATTAAAGTGTTTTCATGGTAGCTGGACGGCTGCTGTGGAGGGAGTACTGGCCCCACAGAAACCAGCAGAGGTCGAACAACAAGGTATTTTTACTTCCAGAGAGACTGCTGTTAAACGCTATCAGCTCATCCTTCGCCAGAGCAAGGAGCACAGTGGCGGGTGTGGATGATGCTCTGGGTGGACCCAGAGGTGCTTGAGGGTGACCAGGACACCGGTGTGCCTTGGGAGCCATAAAGTGGTTATGAGGCACTGGGCCGCGAACTGCGAGGCCCTCTGGTGTGCTCTGCCCTTTGGGCAGCCTCCACTGTCCTCCATGGGGAGACCACATCCTCAGTACTTAGCACGGAGAGGGGCCAGCGGGCATAGGGGTCACGACACTTGCCTTGCACGTGGAAAACTTGAGTTTTCTCCTGAGCACCGTCAGAAATGCTGCCTGTGCAAAGCAGACCTGCGCATATCCGGTGTGCCCGACATTCACGGTCTCATACCCCCATCAAGTGAAGATGTGCCAATAGTTATGAGCCATTTATTCTAATCACTTATTCACGGGAAGAAAGAATGAACTGTGTAGGAAAATTCATTGTAGACAGAGCAAAAGAAAACAATCCTTGTTGGAGGACAAAGTTGTGAGCAGAGGACTCTTTCTGCCCACAGATTTTTCTTTTTCTTTTTGGGTCACACCCGGCAATGCTCAGGGGTTTCTCCTGGTAGTAATTCCTGAGTAATTCAGGAATTACTCCTGGCAGTGCTCGGGGGACCACATGGGATGCTGGAGATTGAACCCGGTCGACCTCGTGCAAAGCAAACGCCCTCCCTCCCCTGCTTTGGCTCACACTCCCGCCCCTGAAAACATTCGTTGGCCCCCATTTGGGGCTAATTTGGAGAGATCCAGAAAGCACTGAGCTAAGAAAGTTGAATTTTTCTGGGCTTGTTTTGTCTGGGAAACCAGCAAGAGACAGACTGAGTTCCCCACACCTCTAAAGCAGCAGCCCTTTGCTTGGAGAGGGGCGTGCCAGTAAGGCCCCCCAGGAAGCTGAGAGGTTTGGAAAGCTGAACACCGTCTTTTTTTTTTTTTTTTTTTTTGCTTTTTGGGTCACACCCAGCAATGCTCAGGGGTTACTCCTGGCTCTGCACTCAGGAATTACCTCCTGGCGGTGCTCGGGGGACCATATGGGATGCCAGGGATCGAACCCGGGCCGGCATGGGCCGGCCTTGTGCAACGCAAAGGCCCTACCCGCTGGGCTATCGCCCGGCCCCTGGAACACCGCTTTTTTTTTTTAATTTTTTATTATACAACCGTGAAACATATAATTACAAAGGTGTTCATAATTGGTTCTTGGTAATACAGTATACCAGCACCCATCCCTCCACCAGTGCCCCATTTCCACCATCAATGTACCCCACCCCTCCCCCACCCCCCATGCCGCCTTAATAGCAGGTACCCCTGTTTCCTCTCTTTCTCTCTCTCTGTCTCTCTCTCTGTCTCTGCATCTCTCTCCCTCTTATTTTACACTTGTGGCTAGCCCTGCAGATACTTAGAGTTTATCACTTAAGTCTCTTTGTGTATATTCAATGGTGAGTTTTAATCTGCCATTACCATTTCCCACATTTAGTAAAACACTGGTATCTATTTATGTTGTATTAATGAATGCAGTCATTCTATATCTGTCCTTTTCCTTCTGACTAATTTCACTCAGCATGATAGTCTCCATGTCCATCCATTTGCAGGTAAATTTCATAATTTCATCTTTTCTGACAGCTGCATAGTATTCCATAGTGTAGATGAACCACAGTTTCTTTAGCCAGTCCTCTGTTCTCGGGCATTTAGGTTGTTTCCAGATTCTAGCTATAGTGAATAGCGCAGAGATGAATAAAGAAGTACAGATAGTGTTTCTGCTGTGTGTGTTTTGGTCTCTCGGGTATATTCCCAGGAGTGCTATTGCTGGATCAAATGGGAGTTCAATATCTAGTTTTCGGAGGAATGCCCATGGTCCAAAAGGGCTGGACCAGTCGGCACTCCCACCAGCAGTGGATGAGAGTCTCTTTTTTCCCCACATCCACGCCAGCACCGGTTGTTCTTGCTGTTTTGGATGTGTGCCAGTCTCTGTGGTGTGAGATGGTACCTCATTGTTGTTTTGATTTGCATCTCCCTGATGATTAAAGATGAAGAACACTTTTTCATATGCCTTTTGGCCATTCGAATTTCTTCTTTTTGGAAGCTTCTGTTCATTTCTTCTCCCCATTTTTTGATGGGGTTGGCTGTTTTTTCCTTGTGGATGGCTACCAGTGCCTGATATATCCTGGATAGTAACCCCTTGTCAGATGGGTATTGGGTGAATATCCTTTCCCACTCTGTGGATTGTCTTTGTATCTTGGTCACCGTTTCTTTTGAGGTGCAGAAGCTTTTTAGTTTTATATAATCCCATTTGTTTATCTTTGCTTCCATTTGCTTGGTCAGTGGTGTGTCGTCTTTAAAGATACTTTTCGTTTCGATGTCGTAGAGCGTTTCTTCTATGTTTTCTTCGATGTACCTTATAGATTCATGTCTGATGTTGAGATCTAGAATCCATTTTGATCTGACTTTTGTGCATGGTGTTAGAAGGAGGTCTAAGTTCATTTTTTACATGTAGCTGCCCAGTTTTCCCAGCACCATTTGTTGAAGAGGCTTTCTTTGCTCCACTTAATATTTTTTGCTCCTTTATCGAAGATTAAGTGGTTGTATATTTGAGAATGTGTTTCAGGATACTCAGTTCTATTCCATAGGTCTACAGGTCTGTCTCTATACCAATACCACACTGTCTTAATTACAACTGCTCTGTAGTAGAGCTTGAGTTTGGGGAAAGTGATACCGCCCATCTTCTTTTTCCCAAGGATTGCTTTAGCTATTCGTGGGTTTTATTATTCCATACAAATTTCAGGATTGTTTGTTCAATTTCTTTGAAGAACATCATGGGTATCTTTATAGGGACCGCATTGAATCTGTATAAAGCTCTAGGGAGTATTACCATTTTGATAATGTTAATCCTTCCGATCCATGAGCAGGGAATATGTCTCCATTTCCTCAGGTCTTCTTTTATTTCCTGAAGTAACGTTTTGTAGTTTTCTTTGTAGAGATCCTTTACATTCTTTGTCAAACTGATTCCTAGGTATTTGATTTTCTGCGCGCAATTGTGAATGGGATAGTTTCTTTAATGTCCCTTTCTTCTCTTTCGCTGTTTGCATATAGGAAGGCCATTGACTTTTGGGTATTGATTTTGTACCCTGCTACTCTGCTATAGGAATGTATTATTTCTAGGAGCCTCTTGGTAGAGAGTTTCGGGTTTTCCAGGTATAATATCATGTCATCTGCAAATAGTGATAACTTGGCTTCTTCCCTTCCTATCTGGATGCCCTTAATGTCTTTTTTCTTCCCTGATTGCTATGGCAAGTACTTCCAGTACTATATTGAATAGAAGTGGTGAGAGTGGGCAGCCTTGTCTTGTCCCTGATCTTAAGGGGAAGGCTTTCCAGTTTTTCCCCATTGAGAATGATGTGGGCTTGTAGTAGATGGCCTGGATTATCTTGAGGAAGGTTCCTTCAATCCCCATTTTACGGAGAGCTTTTATCATGAATGGGTGTTGAATCTTGTCAAATGCCTTCTCTGCATCTATTGATATGATCATATGGTTTTTATTTTCTTTTTGTTGATATGATGTATTATGTTGATTGACTTGCAGATGTTGAACCATCCTTGCATTCCCGGGATGAATCCCACTTGGTCATGGTGTATAATCTTTTTGATGACTCTTTGGATTCTATTTGCTAGTATTTTGTCAAGATCTTAGCATCTGTATTCATCAGGAGATTGGTCTGTAGTTTTCCTTTTTTGTGGCATCTTTGTCTGCTTTGGGTATCAGGGTGATATGTGCCTCGTAAAAGCTATTTGGGAGTGTTTCTGTTTCTTCAATTTGCCGGAAGAGCTTAAAAAGAATTGGGAGTAGGTCGTCTTTAAAGGTTTTGTAGAATTCACTGGTGAATCCATCTGGACCTGGGCTTTTGTGTTTGGGGAGACTTTTGATTCTATTTCCTCGATGGAGATAGGTTTGTTGAGGTATTCCAAATCTTCTTGTTGCAGACTTGGGAAGCTATAGGAATTCAGGAATTTGTCCATTTCTTCTAGGTTCTCTTGTTTTGTGGCATAAGGCTCTCATAGTAATCTCTGATGATCTTTTGAATTTCTGTGGTTTCTGTTGTGATGTCCCCCGTTTTCATTTCTGATTCTATTTATTTGGGTTCTCTCTTTTCCTTTTCTTACAAGTCTTGCAAGTGGTTTGTCAATCTTGTTTGTTTTTTCAAAGAACCAGCTTTTGGTTTCGTTGATCTTCTGGATTGTTTTTAGACATTCCATCTCATTGATTTCTGCTCTAAGTTTTATTATTTCTTTCTTTCTGCTTGGGTTGGGTTCCTTTTTTTGATCACTCTCTAAGATCTTAAGTTGTGAAGTCAGACTGTTTATGATGGCCTTTTCTTCTTTTCTGATGAATGCTTGAAGAGCTATGAACTTGCCTCTTAACACTGCTTTTGCTGTATCCCGTAATTCTGGTAATTCGTGTCTTCAGTCTCATTTGTTTCCAGGAATCTTTGGATTTCCTCTTTGATTTCTTTTATGACTTGCTGGTTGTTCAGCAGTGAGCTGTTTAGTTTCCAGGTACTTGGTATTGGTCTCCTTTTTTGTGTACAATTAACTTCTATTTTCAGTGCCTCATGGTCTGAAAAAATAGTTGGCACAATTTCTATCTTCTTGATTTTATGGAGGTATGATTTATGGCTCAGCATGTGATCTATTTAGGAGTATGTTCCATGTGCATTGGAGAAGAAAGTGTATTCAGCTTTTTGGGGATGAAATGCCCTGTATATGTCTACCAGCCCTCTTTCTTCCATCTCTTCTTTTTAGGGCCAGTATTTCCTTGGTAAGTTTCAATCTTGTTGATCTATCCAGGGTTGATAGAGCAGTGTTGAAGTCTCCAACTACAATTGTGTTGCTGTCAATGTATTCTTTGAAGTCTATTAGTAGTTGTTTTAGGTATTTTGCTGGCCCTCGTTGGGTGCATATATGTTTAATAGCGTGATTTCTTCCTGATATATGCATCCCTTGACTATTAAGAAGTGACCTTCACTGTCCCTTCTGACCTTCTTCAGCCTGAAGTCTATGTTGTCAGATACCAGTATGGCTACCCCAGCCTTTTTGGATGGGTTGTTTGAATGAAGGATTGTTTTCCAGCCTTTTATTTTGAGCCTGTCCTTGCTCTGATTGTTCAGGTGTGTTTCTTGAAGGCAGCAGAATGTCAGATTCAATTTTTTGATCCATTGTGCCACTCTGTGTCTCTTAACTGGTGCATTTAGACCGTTGACATTGAGAGAGATTATTGTCATGGGATTTTGTGCCATCTTTCTGAATAGGTTGGTTGTTCTTTTGGGTTATGTCTCGTTTTATAGTAGATCTTTCAGTCCTTCTTTTAAGGTTGGTTTTGATTTTACAAAGTTCCTAAGCTGTTGTTTATCCAAGAAGTTGTATATCTGTCCTTCAAATCTGAGTGAGAGTTTAGCCAGATAAAGAATTCTTGCTGAGGCATTCATTTCATTAAGTTTTTTACTATATCCCACCACTGCCTTCGGGCTTGGAGGGTGTCTTCTGAGAAGTCTGCTGAAAGTCGAATGGATGCTCCTTTGTGTACAATTTCCTTCTTTGATTTTGCTGCCTGAAGAATTATGTCTCTGTCTATGGTATCCATTACTTTGACTAGGATGTGTCTTGGGGTCTTTCTATTGGGGTCTCTTCTTGCTGGTACACGTCAGGCTTCTTGGATCTGGATGCTTTTATCCTTTAACTCGGGGAACTTTTCAGCCAGGGTGTTTTTAACTGTTTTAATTTCCTTGGGGTTACTTTCCTGTCCCTCTGGGACTCCGATGATTCTTATGTTGTTCCGCCTGGCTTCATCCCATTGTTCTCTGTTCCGTTGCTGATCCATTTTCCGGTCTTTTTCCATCTTATGTAGATCTCTGAGTGCTTTCTGCAGCTCATCTTCAGTCTCACTGATTCTCTATTCCGCTGCTGTCATCCTAAGGTTAGAGAGCCCCGATTGTGTTTTTCATTTCGTCTACTGAGTTTTTAAGCAATGATATTTCTATTTGTATGGTTCTCATTTCTGCTCTCATTTCCTCCCGTAGTTTATTGACTGCCTTTTCAACTGCTTCGTTTATGTTCTCCTGTATTTTATTGGACATCTGCTCAATTTTTTCGTTGAGCTCCTTAAACATCCTACCAATTTCTTCTCTAATTTCATTGTCAGAGAGATCATGCACATCTGTATTCTTTTTTGAGTCTTCAGGGTCGATTCCTTCATCTGTTCTTCGAGCTGGGGATCTGAGTTGTTTCCCCCATGGTGTTGTGGTGTTCAGAGATAGATTCCGCTAGTGTACTGTTTCTTTTTTTCTTGAGGGTTTTACCTTCCCTTGGGGGAACACCGTCTTAAGGGAGGAAAGGCTCCTGCGATCAGCTCTGGCCAGGGGTGGTGTGCACCGATCCCTGTGGCCTCCAGGGGGGCGCGCAGGCTCAAGTATGGCCCAGCATCTCCTACTTGGACCAGGCGGAAGCGACACGGGGGGGGAGAAGAAAAATGACGCCAACCCCGTACAGGGTCTCTTGAGGAGCAGGATCGTTGTCCAGCGCCACAGTTGCTGCCACACCCACAGGACGGGTTCCCAAAGCAGACCTGCTTCAGACCCCTCGGCTCTCTTGCTCCCTTAGATGCGGACTGCGGCGCCTAGGCCCTGGGGCAGGGAGCAAAGAGCAAGCTCCAACAACGGTACTTTAGCCCTCTTAGAGTAGACAAACTAACCAGGCACCAGCACGAAAGGGGCCACTTCCGAATGGCGAGATCAGGTCTGGGACTGGGCCTGAGCTCTGTGGAAGGACCAGGTCGGCTTTTCAGAAGCTCGTTCCCCCAGCTCCAACTCATGGCCTCGTTCCCTCAGGGAGCCTAGAAGGGCCTTTCGGGACCAGTGGACGCTCACTATGCACTTCCAGGTTCTCATTGTGGCTCCCTGTGAAGCTTCTGTTTCTCCCAGACAGGCCCAGGGAAATCTCAGGACACAGAGACAGCTGTTGAGGGGGTTGCTAATGAAAGGCCCCTGAGACCCCTGGAGGACTGGCCAACGTGTAGAGCTGAGAGGGAAGGAAGACGTGAGGGGAGTCAGGGAGATGTGGTCTAGTGCCCAGAAGATGTGGTGAGCAGGTCCCACTAGGGGCGCCCTGTGTTGGAGAGCACCTGCCATAGAAATTGTGGCATTGCCCAAAGCCTGGAGGCGTTCAGCTTTGCCCACCAGAAAGGAGGAAGAGGACTGCTGCCAGAAGGCATATTTTTATTTATTATTATTATTATATTGTTTTGCTTTTTGGATCACACCCAGCAATGCTCAGGGGTTACTCCTGGCTCTGCACTCAGGAATTACTCCTGGCGGTGCTCGGGGGACCATATGGGATGCTGGGGAATCGGAACCCGGTCGGCCACGTGCAAGGCAAATGCCCTACCTGCCGGACTATCGCTCAGGGCCCCAACAAGGCATATTTTCATTTGCAAATCTGAAGAGGACACTGAATCCTATGGCAGGGGTCCAGGCATGCGGTGCTCCCTAGAGCCTGGCAATCTTTGTTTCCCTGTTGGAGAAACCTTTGCAGAAAAAGAAAAGGCATATCAGACCTTTCCTAGAGTTATACAGAGGACCGTCGGGGCCAGAGAGCAATGGAAGAGGGTCATTTCAGCCAGGGCAGGGGAACAATTCCTGTAGCCTCAGCCTGTCCCACATATGAATGTCCATAAGTGCCTTCCATCGCAGATGGACACAGAGTGGGCTTTGGGCATGTTCCTGAGAGTACTGAGGAGAGCAGGCTCTGGGGCAGCACTGAGATCCCAGGGCTACAGGGGAGGAGGAGAGTGGAGGAAGAAACAAGACCCTAAGATGAAAGGCAGTGAAAGGGACAGTGAACAGGACCGTGGCTCTGCCATCACAGTATCCGCTCACGGAATGTCCCCACTCCCTAATGCCCATTACGCAGAGAAGGGGTCTTATCAGACACTTGGCTAGAACACTTGTAATATTAGTACTTGAAAACCACTTGTGGGCCAGGGCAATAGCACAGTGGGGAGGGCTTTTGCCTTGCACGCAGCCGACCCGGGTTTGATCTCGAGTGTCCCATATAGTCCCCCAAGCATCATCAGGAGTAATTCCTGAGTGCAGAGCCAGGAGTAACCCCTGAGCATTGTTGGATGTGACCCAAAAAGGAGGAAAAAAAGCCACTTGTTTTTATTGACAACATTTGGGACTGGAAAAACAAAACAAAGAGCACCAAATAATAATTGAAATCATTTCAAGTGACAAGTGATCTAAGAGAAACAAGTAAGAAGCAAATGCCTAGTTAAGGTGGTCAAGAAAAGAAAAGCTCCGTTGCAGGACGACATTCAGGCAGGAATTAGCTGTCTATAATGTGAAATACTGTTTAAAATTTTATATGTCTTGTGTTGGGCCAATAAAGCATTTCCTTTCAGGCAGGAACTGAAGGAAGGCCAGTGACCGGCAGTCTCCGCCTGCCCCTTACTGTTAGCCTTTCCCAGCCAGGTGATTTTTGTGAAGCTCTTTGCCGGTAAAGGTGAGGTTAGGAGAGAGATTTGGACATTTGGTGACAATGAAATATATTGACTTAACAAGGCCAAAGCTGGAGAGGCTAGGGAAAATCCCCAGAAAATACTGTGAAACAAAAATAAGTTCTCAAAAGTCTGTCTCCTCCTCCCTTCCTCCCCCTCCTTCTTCACCCCCCTTCTCTCTCTCTCATCAGTGTTTTTTGATAACTTAGAGCAGGGCTTCATATTTGTATACAAAATCTGTTTCCTGCTTTCTCTCCCACTGTAGAGGTAAAACCAGGAGGTGATTGTCCACCGACACCCCCACCCCTGCCGAGCCTTATGGGCACCCAGCCATCCCTGAGGTCATGAGAGTCATGCTGGGCACGAACAGCCCTGGCTAGTCTCTTTTAATCAGTCATCAAAGGGGGTTGGGGCTTCCTGCCGGGAAGAGTTAGTCCTGACACAACCTTCTGCTCAGACCCTGACCTTATTTGCAGTGGTGTAATCGGCCAATATTGGCATAGTCCTGAGAGACAGTTTAATCCTAGCAAGCCTGGAAGTGGGGGTGGTGCTGTGGCCGCTTCTATATAAAGAGGTCAGCTGGGTGCCCGGTGCTATCCCGGGCCTGTCCAGCTCAACATGGCTAAAACACTGCTTGCTCTAGTGTTATTGGGCCTGTGCTGGTGTCTGGTCACTGCCAACCCTCTTGCTTGGTGAGTAAAACTGGTACTAGAAATGAAGGCCTGAGGTCTAGGCCAGAGCGGAACAGAGGTAGTTTGGGTCAGACCCTGCGATGCTCAGGGGTTACCACGGCTCTGCACTCAGGAATTACTCCTGGCAGTGCTCAGGGAACCATATGGGATGCCGGGGATCGAGCCCAGGTCAGTGGTGTGCAAAGCAAGTGCCTACCTGTGGGACTATTACTCTGGCGCCCAGGGGTAGTGTTTATATATATGGCAAAAGTTTGGCTAAGGGAGCGGAATTAGGCCCTGAGTTCCCGGACATCTGTTTTCTCTCTAGGACTGGTGGCCACAGATACAGTGGTGATGGCCGAAATGAGAGCCTGAACATGACCGGTGAGCCCCGACTCCCTGAGTCTGTCTGTCTGTGTATCCACACCTTACCCTCTCACTGACCCTTTATTTGTGAATTCCCACCTCGCTACAGAACTCTGTGGGGACGGCTGGAGCTTTGACAGTATGACCATGGACAACCATGGGGCTATGGTGTTTTTCAAAGGTACGAGGCCTTGGGAAAGGAAGACGCGGGATCTCAGATTCGGCTCTCCTCCTTCCAACTGTGCGAGATCTTGGGGTTTACTTGAGAGTATCATCCACAGCTTCTCAGTAACATCTTGGTTGGCCAAAGATTTGTTCTGGGTTCTTGAGTGACTATGTGCATTTCAGGGGAGTTCATGTGGCGGAGTCACAGCTGGAGCCGGGAGCTAATCTCAGAAAGGTGGAAGAACTTCAGCGGCTCAGTGGACGCAGCATTCCGCCACAGGAGTGACAGAGTCTTCCTAATCCAGGTGCTGTGTGTGAACCAAGGTCAGGGCTGTGTCGGGACTGCTGGGCTTGGCAGCAGACACTCCCCAGAGTGACCCTGACGCGGACCCCACTGCCGACAGTGCGAGCTCTTCTCCCCTGCTCTTTCCTTTTTATGTGGGTCTGGCAGGCACAGTGGAGAGCTGCTACTGTCCAGTCCCAATCTTTGTCCACGCCTTCCCACTGCTTTTTGTGGTATTTGCCATCTTCCCTTCCCTTCATTTCCATGACCCCTTTTCAGCTCCTCTGTGACCAGAATCATGCACAATAGTAAGTGGGGAGAAAGCCCCACCTGCTCCTCTCAGCAAGCCCTGTCTGGGCAACTGTGTCTGTTGAAGACTGTCAGGCGCTATCTCCTAACATGTAAAGGTGCTGTGTGGTCGAGACAGCCTCTCTGCCACTTTCTTTTCCTCCTGCTTCTGATTTTGTCTTGTTTTTGGACCACACTCAGCAGTGCTCAAAGGGTTACTCTTGAGTCTGTGCTTAAGAATCACTCCTGGTGGGCTTGGGGACCATATGGGATGCTGGGGATTGAACCCAGGTCACCCACGGCAAGGCAAATCCCCCACTTGCTGTTCTATTGCTCTGGCCCCTCCTGCTTCTTCCCGGCTCTCCTCACTTTTTATATCCTTAGCAAGACCTGAATGTTGTGTCAGGCACAGTCCAAGTTCTTTTCCTTCCTTCCTTCCTTCCTTCCTTCCTTCCTTCCTTCCTTCCTTCCTTCCTTCCTTCCTTCCTTCCTTCCTTCCTTCCTTCCTTCCTTCCTTCCTTCCTTCCTTCCTTCCTTCCTTCCTTCCTTCCTTCCTTCCTTCCTTCCCTTCCTTCCTTCCTTCCTTCCTTCCTTCCTTCCTTCCTTCCTTCCTTCCTTCCTTCCTTCCTTCCTTCCTTCCTTCCTTCCTTCCTTCCTTCCTTCCTTCCTTCCTTCCTTCCTTCCATCCTTTCTCCCACACCAGCAGCTGTGCTCAGGGATTCCTCCTGGCTCTGTGCTCAGGGATCACTCCCTGGTGGTGAGTAGATTGAGACCAGGCTAGCATCACCCCATACTCCTCAAAACGACCACCATTTTCCTGTGCTTCCTAATTCAATAAATGGCCCCATGGGCTGGTCACTGCAAGTGCACATGGATCTGTAGGGCTGACTCTGCATTTACCTACTGTTCTGCCACACAGTGTACCGTCACGTAAGACTGAGCACATTCTGCATGTGCTGCTCCTTCTGTGAGTAACTCCCTTTCCATATTTACTCACCTGGAAAATTCTTGCTCAGTTTTCATCTCTACCCCAAGGGTCCCTCCCCTATGAAGCCTTTCAGGAACAAGTTGATGCAGCAGGTTTACCCCCTGTATTGTCTCTCTGGCCTCTGCTTAAAAACAGACACAGAAATCCTTATCATTTCCTTAGCCCAGTATCTCTCACAGTACCTGGCATGTGGCAACTGTTTTTTGAAGGGATGAATGAGTTAGCAGATGTATAAACAGGTGGATGACTTCAGGGTGATGCCTCGTGAATATATTCACCAAGACTAATGGGGCCGCACCGTCTATAGTCAGACTGATGTGCTAGAGTAAGTGATGGGATTCGCAGATTCAAACGGGGGTATGCCTTTGTGCAAGGGGACAACACAATTTTTCTTTTCTTTTTTTGTGATTTTGGGTCACACCCAGCAATGCTCAGGAGTACTCCTGGCTCCGCACTCAGAAATTACTCCTGGTGGTGCTTGGGGACCCTATGGGATGCCGGGGATCAAACCCAGGTCACTCGCCTGCAAGGCAAATGCCCTCCCCACTGTGCTATTGCTTCAGCCCCACACTGTTGTTTCAGAGATGAATGAAATGAACATAGGAGGATATAGTATAAATGCAATGGAGTGAAGATATTGTGAGTAAATGCAGAGCAGCCGTGTTTGCCACATATACATGTATTTATTTATTTTTTGTGTCATACCCAGCAATGCTCAGGGCTTACTCCTGGCTCTTCACTCAGGAATTACTCCTGGTGGTGCTTGGGGAGTAATGTTGGGGATCGAACCTGGGTCTGGCCCCATGCAAGACAAATGCCCTACCCACTGGACTATCGTGTTAGCTCCATCATATATAATTATACCCAAGTGCTTTGGGCAAGAAACAGCAAAACTGACTCCTAGACTGAATGAAAGAGTAGTGGGTATCAGAGGGAAAGGAGAGCAGGAGAAGAAAAGGGTCTTTTGTGGTAGGATGGCACTGGAAATTTGGTTGTCAAAGTAGTGATAATTATACACAGAAGTGAGGAGCTAAAACTCTGAAATTCCATAATACTGTGAGCAATTATAAATCAATACAATTGCTTAAAACCACGTGATTTTTTTCTGCAGGGGGACAAGGTCTGGCTTTTCTCTACTGAGAAGGAGAAAGGATACCCACAACTGCTTCGAGATGAGTTTCCTGGAATCCCATCACCACTGGATGCTGCTGTGGAGTGTCACCGTGGAGAATGCCCAGAGGAAGGGGTCCTTTTCTTCCAAGGTCATTGCAGGCTGGAATAGGGGAGCTTGGTGCAGTGGGTGTGGATGGGGGTGGTGGTGCAGTTGCTGTGTGGCTCCCTGAGAAGGAGAGAAAATTAGAGGAAAAAATTAACTGTTTGGATTTAGCAGTCAAGTAAAGGAAGGAGGAAAGTCATCCTTGGCAGGCAACTGTATGTAATTCTGCTAAAAGTTCCTTGTAGTTGGGGCTGGAGCGACAGTACAGGAGGGAGGGTGTTTGCCTTGCATGCAGCTGACCCAAGTTCTATCCTGACATCCATAGGGTCCCCCAAGCACTGTCTGGAGTAATCCCTGAGCACAGAGTCAGAATCACTGGGTCTGTTCTCCCACCCCATCCCCCAAAAGTTCCTGCTGTTCTTCACCGATCCTTAGGACAAGCCTGTGCCCTTTAGTCATCTAGGGCTTTCCGAAGCCAACTCCAATGAGTGCTCTATGCCTACACTCCTTACACCTTGAAAGCAAAAGTTGCAGAAGCTGCTCCAACCATCTGCATCCAGCTCGCTTCACTCTGCAGAACTGCGTCCTCTGCATTGCCCTCCCTCCGTCTATGCTGTGATTCCTGTAAAATGTCAGTTTAGGTGTCTCTTTTTTTCAGATCAGTTCCCTAATCTCAATTGTCCTTGACGAACTGATCACGTATACTATGCTGCTGGATTTTACTGCTAGATCATCCAACTATTTCCCTGTTGCTCCACCTGTGCCCAGAATCATATCTAGTCATTTCTGAAGTTCCAGGCGAGGAAGAGGGGTGGGGGTGGGAGGATGTGTGGAGCCCAGATTCATGAATGTTTGTTGATTGGACAAAGGGCACGGGGAGGGGGTTGTGGAGCCCAGACTCATGAATGCTTGTTGATTGGACAAAGGTAACCACACGTGGTTCTGGGACATGGCCACCAAAACCAAAAAGGAGCGTTTCTGGCCTGCTGTTGGGAGCTGCACCTCAGCGCTGCGATGGCTCGGCCGCTACTATTGCTTCCGGGGGAATCAGTTCCTGCGCTTCCACCCAGTAACTGGAGAGGTGCTCCCCAGGTACCCTCTGGATATGCGAGACTACTTCATGCCCTGTCCTGGCAGAGGTAAGAAAATCTCCAGCCCATTGGACCTACCAGAGTCAGAACCTTCCTGGGTTTGCAGACCCCATCCTAGAGTTCTTCACCTTGACTCTTAGCACGGAGAATTCCCACTCTGGCTCTTCCCCTTTGTTCTATATGGGGGGAGCCCACAGTCCCACTAACCCCACAGTCCTGTGCTGGACGGTCTCCTCACTCTGACCTGTGCTGAGGTGGTCAGCAGTCAGAGTGGACCCACTCACTCTGGCCTGTGGGCTCCCTCTGTGTTCTCTGGACAGTCTCCTCACTCTGACCTGTGCAGGATGGCCCCTCCCTCTGACCTAGGGCTCCCTCTGTGTTCTCTGGACAGTCTCCTCACTCTAACCTGTGCAGGATGGCCCCTCCCTCTGACCTAGGGCTCCCTCTGTGTTCTCTGGACAGTCTCCTCACTCTGACCTGTGCAGGATGGCCCCCTCCGTCTGACCTAGGGCTCCCTCTGTGTTCTCTGGACAGTCTCCTCACTCTGACCTGTGCAGGATGGCCCCCTCCCTCTGACCTAGGGCTCCCTCTGTGTTCTCTGGACAGTCTCCTTACTCTAACCTGTGCAGGATGGCCCCTCCCTCTGACCTAGGGCTCCCCTCTGTGTTCTCTTGCATATTTCCTCACCAGGCCATGGAAACAGAACTAGGCCCAGCCATGGGAACAGTAGCCACCTGGTTCGTGTGGATACACGCTGTAGCCCAGAGCTAGTTTTGTCTGGGCGCTGCTGTCTGACAACCATGGCGCCTCCTACGCCTTCAGTGGTGAGAGATGTTCCCCAACTTCCCCATCTCTGTTCTCTGTACCCCATCTGTTTCATGTATGTCTATCACTTCTGATGCTTTTCCTCCATTTTCATAACTGTGTTCCTGAGATTGTCTGCTCAGCCCATCCTTAGCACACATCTTATTTAATCTTCTCTCTCCTTGCTGACATCTCTGACATCACCCACCTGTCTGCCTTCTAGACTCCTCAGCTCTTAATGTAGTGCCCTCCTCAGAGCTCTCTGACTAACTGTGACTCTTCATGTTTTCCTTGCCCTGTGTTGAGCTTTTGCATTCTCCCTTGCTTTCTGGACTTCTCTATTTCTAGAGTTCCATACACACCCTTTATACTCGCGTGTCATGCTGGGTTCCGTATGTACCCTTTATACACTCATGTCATGCCGGGTTCTGTATATCACGTAATCACTTGATCACTTGACATCCTGTTATTCGTCGATTTGCTCAAGTGGGCACCAGTAACGTTTCCATTTGACCCTATCAAAACAGTAACTAGAATAGACCTCATTCCCATGACCTGAAGGAATGGTTTGAGGTTCTTCATGTTCCTGGAGGGAGCAGAGGCCCCAGGGCTATACTAGCACAGGACAGGGACAAATGGAGATGTTACTGGCGCCCGCTCTAGCAAATGGATAAAATTAACTTCCATATATACCCCTTATATTTGCATACATGCCGAATTCTGTATATACCCTTTATACTCACATGTCCTGCTGGTTTCCGATACACCCTTTATACTCACATGTCCTGCTGGTTTCCGTATACACCCTTTATACTCACATGTCCTGCTGGGTTCTGTATATGCCCTTTATACTCACATGTCGTGCTGGGTTCCATATACACGCTTTATAATCACATGCCATGCTGAATTCCTCTGGTTTCCCCCATGTGTATCCTTAGGAGTTCTAGTTTTCTCTAGGAGTCTGGTTGCTATGTCCTTGTCCCTGGCACAGCATTCCCCAAGGTATAGAATATTCCCATAGCTGAGAACCAGCTAAGAAGCATTGCAGTCCTGAGAGCTTTAAGGTAGTGTCACTAATTGGAGGAGGTTTCTTCTTTAAGAGGCACTTCTCCCTAGGTTTCTGGCATCAGTTGACATAAGCCATCTAATGATACCAAATGATGTTCTAGGATTAATCAGGCAACTAGTGGTGAGCCTTGCTTTATAGCTGAGAATAGCTCCAAGAGAAAGAATGGAAAAACACATTACCTATATCCTAAGATATGTTTGTATCAGACACAAAGGAATTATAGCAATAAGAACATGGAATTATAAAATATTTTTCTTAGCTTCTAACCCCTTACCAAATATGGCTACCAAGATATAATTTGAAACACATATTCATGAGGAAAAGAGGAATAGACACAGGGATGGAATGGACATCAGGGATGTACACATGATGAGAACAGCTACAGGGATGGAATGGACACAGGGGTGGAGTGGACATAGGGATGGAGTGGACATAAGGGATGGAGTGCACATTAGGGGGTAGAGTGGACATCAAAGACGAACTATGTGATGAGAACAGTCACAGGGGTGGAATGGACACAGAGATGGAGTGGACATCAGAAATGAACACAGTGACAAGAATAGCTGGCAGAGATGAAACACATGCTTGCATTAAATTATAGCCCTAGAGAACTTACAAGCATTCGGAGAAGATGCAGCTATGGTGGGGTATATAAGGAAGGAGAGAGAGGGGAGAGAGAGTGTATGAGAGAGAGAGAGAAGAGAGGGAGAGAAATTATTAAGGAAATAGGGCTTCAAACCATACGAAGACATAGACAACATCTGGCTGAGGCTGGAGAGACAGCAGAGCTGTTGAGTGCTTGCCTTGCATGTGGCAACCCTAGACAACATCTGGCTGAGGCTGGAGAGACAGCAGAGCTGTTGAGTGCTTGCCTTGCATGTGGCAACCCATGTTCTATCCCCAGCACCACATATCACCCCCCAGGCCATTTAAGGAGTGATTCCTGAGCAGAGTCAGAAGTGATCCCATTTGTTTTTCCCATGGCTGGAAAAAAAGAACAAAAGAGAACATTAAGTCATGGAGAGATTATAGAACTTCAAAGCCATGTGGCCATAAACAGAACAAAATATAACTAAAGCCTAACTCAAGGCATTAGTTGTTCCTTAGAAGTTGAGAGATAGCCTTACATGGAGAGTACAGTGTTATATTGAGAGATATCCAGGCACGAAGAGTACAGAGTTATGTTGAGAGATACCCAGACATGGAGATACAGCGTTATGTTGGGGAATATCCAGGAATGGAGCTACAACATTGTGTTGAGGGATACCCAGGCACGAAGATACAGTGTTGTGTTGGGGAATAGCCAGGCATGGAGATACAACATTGTGTTGAGGGATACCAAGGCATGCAGATACAGTGTTATGTTGAGAAATGCCCAGGCATGGAGATTCAGCATTATGTTGAGGGATACCCAGGCATGGAGAGATATAACCCAGTTATGAAGAGATACAGCATTATACCGAGAGATACCAAGGCATGGAGAGTACAGAATTATGTTGATAAATGCCCAGCTAGGTGAGAACACACTCTCTTGGTAGAAACTAACACAGCTCATCATAGGAGTCTTTCTCTTCTCTTAAAGAAATCGTTTATTCTTCTCTGCCTCTGATTTCTCATCAGTTAATTTGACATTTTTTGCTTTGTTTTTGGGCCATATGTGCTCAGGTAGTTAGGTAGTATACCTCATTGCTCAGGAGTTAGGTCCTGCCTCTGCTCTCAAGGGTCACTTCTGGTGGGACTTGATGAACCATTTGTGACTAGTGACTGAACCCCGGTCAGCTGTATGAAACAGAGGCACCTGGCCCACTGTATTCTCTCTCCAAGCCCTCGCTCTACTTTTGTACAATTCTGGTAAGCACGTGACCTGTCATGCTCTTTCTCCCTTCTCTATTCATAGTCAGCTCTAACTACCTCAGTTGTTCTCTTTATCTTACATTTTCAGAGAGGGATCAGACTGACCCAGTCTGGGCTTTTATTCCAGGTCATGTTAAAGCGGTGGCTGGACAGCCTGTGGTTGTCTATGGACCAGGGGATCATCATTCATTTCCTCTGTACGAAGAACAGGATGTCTGTGATTCTCAAAATAGGCTTCATGAACACAGTCTTTTAAGTAGGAGGGGAAGGTGGACACATAGTCACCATGACATGCCCAGTCAACAGTTACAAAGATAACTCATGGTGCAGCAGCAAGAACAGCAGTTATTTATTCAACGAATATTTATTAACCACCTAAGAGACCCTAGGCATTGCTCTAGGCATTAGGATATAATAGTCAAAGCATGTGTGACAGAGTTTGCCAGGAGAGGACAATGACAGAGAAAGAAAGAAGGGGAATATTTCGAGGTATTAATAGCTGCAAAGTGTTCTAGGAACATAAGAATATTTTAAATTTCAAATAGTATTGGAACTACTATAAAGGGATTTAAAAGTTTTGTTTGGGGGGCACATCTGCCTATGCTTAAGAGACAATATAGGGTGCTGAGAATCTGGTTCTGCCACATACAAGGCAAATCCCATACCCATACTCTGGCTAGATTTAAAAGTTGTTGAGGCTGTAAAATATAAAATATAAAATTTCATAACAATTGTTATGAAAAAGAGAGAATATGATTTGGGTGCTGGTCTGGATGCCCCCCACTCCCCTGCTGTGAACATAGCCAGAGAAAGAGCCTACTTTGTTGTGTTTTTTTGTTTTTGTTTTGTTTTGTTTTTGCTTTTTTGGGTCACACCCGCAACCCTCAGGGGTTACTCGTGGCTCATCGCTCAGGAATTACCCTCATGGTGCTTGGGGGACCATATGGGATGCTGGGGATTGAACCCAGGCCTGTCATGTGCAAAGCAAACGCCCTCCCGCTGTGCTGTCGTTCCGGCCCGAAAGAGCCTGCTTTGTACTTCTCCTTTAGCTACATTTCATTGTCTATATAGCATTCCGTCTCTGGAGGTCTGCGATGTTGAAGGGTCCCCACAAACCTTGCGACATTGGCCTTCCTAGCAATTTGGCCACCATCAGGCCCTTCTGACTCTGCTTCTAATCAAGTGAGAATGCCCAGCATTGCTAATCCAGGCAAGCTTGATTTCTCCTTTTTGCCTCTTGGCCTCTGGATACACTCTCTCCTCTTTCTAGATGCTCCCTGCATCTTTTTTTTTTTAATCACACTCAGTGACACTCAGGGTTACTCCTGGCTCTGCACTCAGGAAATACTCCTGGTGGTGCTCAGGGCCCATATGGGATGCCAGAGAGTGAACCAGGGTCAGCTGCGTGCAAGGCAAAAGCCCTCCCAGCTGTGCTGTCGTCTATACTGCCTCTTTTGCTCTGTTAGTGGTAACTCTGATACCCCAACAGGGACCAACTATTGGCGTCTGGACTCCAGAAAGGATGGGTGGCACAGATGGCCCATTGTCCACCAGTGGCCCCAGGGTCCTTCAACAGTGGATGCTGCCTTTTCCTGGGAGGACAGACTCTATCTGATCCAAGTATGTGTTTAAAGAGAAGCTTGAGGTGGAGCCTAGGCAAATATCTGTCTCTCTGCTGATTCTTGTCTTTTTGTCCTCTAGGGCACTCAGGTCTACATCTTCCTGACAAAGGGAGGCTATACCCTAGTCGATGGTTATCCAAAGCGACTGGAGAAGGAGATTGGGAGCCCTCATGGAATCAGCCTGACTTCTGTGGATGCAACTTTTGTCTGTCCTGGGTCTTCTCGTCTCCATGTCATGGCAGGTAAGGGACTTCTGGGTACCAAGGATAGCTTTTTCTGCCACCGCTCCATGGCATATATTTGAGCATTTGGTCAAATTCCCATGACATGTTATGTCTGGTGCCTTCTTCCCAGGACGGCACCTGTGGTGGCTGGACTTGAAGTTAGGAGCTCAAGCCCTGTGGACAGAACTTCCCTGGCCTCATGAGAAGATTGATGGAGCCCTGTGTACGGGAAAAGTCCCATGGCGTCAATTTGTGTTCCACCAGTGGTCCCAGCTTATACCTCATTCATGGACCCAATTTATACTGCTACAGTGATGTGGAGAAACTGAGTGCAGCCAAGGCCCTTCCCCAGCCCCAGAGAACGGCTGGCCTCCTGGGCTGCAGTCACTGAAAGGGCTCCTGTCGTGAACTTGACCTGGTTCCTTCTCCCTTATTTCCTTTAAATAAAGTCATGGTTGGGGACCGGAGAATAGCGCAGTGGGTAGGGCATTTGCCTTTCATGCAGCCGACCTGGGTTCAATTCCCAGCATACCATATGGTCCCCTGAGACAAACCAGGAGTAAATTCTGGGTGTAGAGCTAGGAGTAACCCCTGAACAATGCCAGGTGTGATTCCCACCCCACCCCCAAAAAAAAAAAAGCAAAAATAAATAAATAAATAAATAAATAAATAAATAAAAATAAAGCCATGGTGCTGCTTTACTTGATCCGAGGAACATCTGTTTGTGGGATTGTCTCACATTTCCCTTTGAACAGAGACACTAGGAACCTCCATTTAAATGAGGTTGTGGGAGACAAGGCAGGTAAAGATCAAGTCCCATAGTACATAGATGATAGCTTTTTCTGCCACCGCTCCATGGCATATATTTGAGCATTTGGTCAAATTCCCAATATATATATATATATATATATATATATATATATATATATATTTGCTTTTTGGGTCACACCTGGCGATGCTCAGGGGTTACTCCTGCCTCTGCACTCAGGAATTACTCCTGGTGGTGCTCGGGGGACCATACGGGATGCCGGAGATCGAACCCTGGTCAGTGGCATGCAAGGCAAACGCCCTCCTCAATGTGCTGTCGCTCCGGCTCCAGATCTCAGTCTGTCTACATGGAAGAAAACAGGGTTTAATGTAGGAAGTGGGGCTACTGTGTTACAAGTATGTTAAGACCCAAAACAGAGTTCTGTGTTCAGGGGTCAGTCTCGATGGTGGTCAGGAGACCATATGTGGTACTGGCATCAAAACAGGGTAAGAAAATGCAAGGCAAGTGCTTTAACCCTCCTGGTCCCTAAGAAACATTTTTTTTTGCTTTGTATTTGGGCTATTGTCGGGGAGTCACTGGGGTGCACAACAGTATCAGGACAGAAGTTCTCTTCTACCTCCAAGGCTCCCAGGGGAACAGATGAAAACTCACGAGTCCAGTGCAGTTCCAAAAGCCTTTTAATAGTACAAAAGCTCTACCACCACAATCCAAAATAATGAAAGAACTCTAGCTCTGGTCAGAATTTAGACCATACACGAGAGCCCAAGTCTCCCACCAAAGAGAGAGGATCTCACCCGAGAGGAGTCCTACCCAAAAGAAGGAAAAAAAGGGAAAAGGGGCGAGTGCCTCAAGTCAGTCCCCTTATATACACCAAAGTAACCCTAACTGTTGATAGGGAGGGTCCTGTCAACAAAGAACCCCACACAGAGTGTAGAAGGGTGATGCCACAACCTATTACAGGTATAAACAAAGGGTTATGCCAAGGACTAATCCCTTCTTCTGAGATTATCTCTTATGTAAAACACTGGAGAAAGAGGGCTGATATAAAGTAATACATCTTAATTTCATATAATCTAGATGGTACTCACAAGGTCCTTCTTATTTATTATCTGCACCAGGGTGATTCTGAGTATTTCGAACTCTGTATACTGAAAGGGTCACACTTGCTTACATGAGGGGCAAACTAGTTTGATCCTTCCTATAAACAAACTTAAAGATAGTCTCAACGTAGCCAGAATGGTAGTCTCCTGGTAAATTCTAACTGTCCCATGCTGGGTGCAGTGGGTATAAAGAGGAGCAAAGCCCAATCTAGATAACATAGAAGTCTTTCTTAGTAGATGTATAATAAGTCAGAAGTTATTCAGAGTAAAGGAGACTTCTGTAACTGCCACACCCTCAGTGTTTACATAGAAGAAAGAGCTCTTAGAATTAACCTTGGCTTAAGAACATGTAAGTAGATTAAGCTGTGAGTGGGTAAAACAGCAAAGCTCCAAAGCTAGCTAAGCCTGTCATCCAACAGGCTATACATAGTGATGCTTAGGGTTTGGTTATTCCTGGCACGCACTTAAGAATTACTCCTGGAGGTGTCTGGGGACATATGGGATGCTGGGGATGAACCCAAGTCTACAATGTGCAAGGCAAGCGTCCCCCCCTACTCACTATACTATCTCTCTATCCCGACAACTTCTTCCTCTTTTTTTAAAAAGAAAAAATACAATAGAGGGGCGGGGGTGATAGCAGAGTGGGTAGGGGCGTTTGCCTTGCAAACACCGACCCAGGTTCAATCCCTGGCATCCCATATGGTCCCTGAGCACCGCCAGGAATAATTCCTGAGTGCAGAGCCAGGAGTACCCCTGAGCATTGCCGGGTATGACCAAAAAGCAATAAAAAATACATTTATTTCCTTTCACCTTGATTCACTCTAGCCACGAAAAGAAAAGAACAAGGGCTGGAGTGACAACACAGCAGGTAGTGTGCTTGTCTTGCAATGTGTCTGATCTGGGTTCGATCCCCCGCATCCCATATTGTCCCCGAGCACCACCAGGAGTAATTCTTGGGTGCAGAGCCAGGAGTAACCCCGTAGCATTGCTCTATTTGACCCAAAAACCAAAAAAAAAAAAAAAAAAAAAAAGAAAGAAAGAAAGGACAACAAAAGCCCTATTTATGTTAAAAAGAATGGGAAATTTATAATATTAAATATGGACGAATACACATTCCAGTGAGGTCCTTAATTCTGTATTGAGAAACTTACTCTGCTTCTCTGAGTCTTTCATGTATGATCTGTGTACATGCACATAAGTGTGTACAAAACAGGAATAAAATAGGAATGCATATATAATCACTGTTCAATAAGAATACAGATCTCATTCTCATTATTCCAAATAGAGAAGGATTTAATGCAAGTAAGTTGATACGGAGCTGGAGGAGGTATAGAGAAGCCTAAGGGGGAAAGTGAAGTTACCAAGGGACCAGGAAGCTATACTAATCTTGGCTTAGAGGAGCAAAAGGAAGAAAATTATTGCTCAAAGATGAAGTTGTTAGAGTCTACAAATAGGTTCTAGCCACTGATGTTGTCGGGATCTGTATTATGAAGCTGGAACTGCCTCCACTTTTACTAGGGAAGAATCTCTAATACTGCCAGAGGCACCGGCAACCGCAAAGTCTACCTTCCTCCCATTTCGATCTTTCACTTGAGATTGCCCCATAGGCAGAAGCTAACTGGGACCAAGTGAGTTTCAGAAATGTGGTTTCCACAGAGATCGGCACACAGTCAAAAGAACAAGAACAACCAGTGTTGGCACAGATGCTGGGAGAAAGGGACTCCCCATTCATTGGTATTGGGAATGCCAACTGGTCCAGCCTTTTTGGAAAACAATATGGACATTCCTCCAAAAACTAGAAATTGAGCTCCCATTTGGCCCAACAATACAATTCCTGGGAATATACCTTGGGGGGCCAAAAACACACAGCAGAAACACTATCTGCACTTCTGTGTTCATCGCAGCACTATTCTCAATAGCCAGAATATGGAAACGACCTGAGTGCCCGAGTACAGATGACTGTATAAAGAAAGCGATGGCACATCTACACAATGGATGCAGCTGTTAGGAAAAATAAAGTAATGAAATTTGCCTATAAATAGATGGTCATAGAAAGCATCATGCTGAGTGAAATGAGTCAGAAGGAGAAGAACAGATATAGAGTGTATTCATTTTTTAAATGATTTATTTTAAATACCGTGATTTACAACGTACAAACTTTTTCACAATACAGTTGCTGGAAAGATTCATCATTCAGCACCAATGCCACCACCACTGTACCCCCGCCACAAGAGACCTGCAGTTCCCTCCCACCCTCCATACCCCTTGCGATGCCTGCTCACTTAGCCAGCATCAATTATGTTGATCTTTACAGCTCATATAAAGGAACAGTAATGATAAGACTGTATTCATTTGTGGGATATAAAAATAATGTAATGACATACAAGGTCATGGAAATAGGGGCCTGGAGGACTTGTCAATGGTTGGAATCTATCACAAGTGTGTGTGTGTGTGTGTGTGTGTGTGTGTGTGTGTGAGATAGTGGTGGTGGTGGTGGTGGTGGTGGTGGTGGTGATGGTGGAGGGTGGTAAGATAGAGAAGGGGCCAGCTTGCCAATGACGGTTGGAAATGGTAACCGCTAGACTAGAACTGAATATTGAAAGTAGGTAAAGAGATATACATGATAACCCCTCAGTGTATGTATGTATTGCAAATCACAATGTGCAAAAGGAGAGAGACAGACAGACAGACAGATGGAAGGTCGGAGAGACAGAGACAGAGAAGAGGCAAAGTGCCTGCCATAGAGGCAGGCTAGGGGTGGGGAGGGAAGCTGGGCACATTGGTGGTGGGAAATGTGCACTGGTGGAGGGATGGGTGCTGGAACACTGTATGACTGAATCCCAATCATGAACAGCCTTATAATGGTCTTTCGCACAGTGATTCAATTTAAAAAAATGTGTTTTAAAGATTCCCAGCTGGAAGATGACAATGGATGTGAAGATGAGTACTCAGGAGTAATATCTGCCACATGAATTTACCATAATTTGTAAGTGATAAAACCCAACTCCAAAAGTGATGTAAGTAATGTAACCAAATAATCAAAGCTTTGAGCAACTTTGTACCTCTTCTTTTTCCCCACAAACTTAGAACTCTCTGAAATAGAAGGCAAAACCCAGACATTTTGAAAAAAAAATTTTTTTTTAATTTTTTTGGGTCACACCCAGCAATGCTCAGGGGTTTCTCCTGGCTCTGCACTCAAGAATTACTCCTGGCAGTGCTCAGAAAACCATATGGGATGCCGGGGATCGAACCCAAGCCAGCATGTGTGCAAGGCAAACGCCCTACCCGCTGGGCTATCGCTCCGGCCCCAAAACCCAGACATTTTGAAGTTTGTAGTTTATGTTTGTTATTTTTTTTTTTGCTTTCTGAGGCCATCACTATCACTATCACTATCTTCCCGTTAATCATCTATTTGCTAGAGCGGGCACCAGTAATATCTCCATATGTCCTGTCTCATGCTAGTAGAGCCCAAAGGCATCCACTTGCTCCAGGAACATAGAGAGCCTCAAACCATTATATTAGGTCATGCGAATGGCCTAATATAAATGTTACTGGTATTTGTCATATCAAATGCTACACGAGCAGCTTGCCAGGCTTGCCGTGCGGGTGGCATACTGTTGTAGTCACCTCTAAATAAAGCATTTATTGATGAACCCAGCGCGCCGCTGGCGGCTGCGCGAGCCGGGCTGTGATAGTCTGGTCTGCTGGGTGGAGTTGTGAGGAGAGGGAAGTCCGGATGTGGAAAATGGCGGGCCCCATGAAGTAGGGGAGGGTGGTCTGGCTTGTTGTGAGGTGCTGGGGTGGCAGGCCAGGGCTAGAACACGGCATGCCTCCCAGGCACCTCATGAGCGGCTGGGCACAGGGAGAGCAAGTAGCAGCTCTGCCCCATGTCTGAGTCTCTGGTTAAGCATACCTGGGCCGGATTGAAAAAAAAAAAACTTCTGCAGGGGGGGTGTGGATGATCCGGGCTGTGATAGTCTGGTCTGCTAGGTGGAGTTTGAGGAGACTTTCTCAGGCCATATCTGGTGATACTCAGAAGTTACTCCTGGAGGCACTTTGGGGATCATATGGGATGCCGGGGAATTGAACCTGGATGGGCTGTGTGAAAGGCACTTCCCTGCTGTTCTCTCTGGCCCCAGAGGCTTATAGTTTGGAGGATGTGACAAAACACTTTTATGGAAAAGTCATCTTGCAACATTCTTTTGGGTATGATTAAGGCCAAACCAGAGTCTTATGAATAGATTTGATTTTTTTGTTGTTGTTGTTGGGGTGTTAGAGATGGAGGTGGGGGAAGGGCACATTCGGTGGCATTCAGGGCTTACTCCTAGGTCTGCGCTCAGGGATCACTACTGGTGGGTCTCTGGGGATCATATGGGGTGCCGAGGGTGAACCCTGGGTAGGCAAGGCAAATGTCCTCCCCACAGTACTATCACTTGGGCCCCATGAATACCTTCGTATTGATAATACCCCAGATCCCTGCCTGGACAATACTGGGAGCTGGAGAATGAAATGGAGCCCCTTAACCACAGTTACCTTACTCCTTCCCATACTAAAACACCCCCCGATCACATTTTTCTACCGTACCCATGCAATGCATGTCCATGGTATATTCCTCAGCCATACATATTATTCTCCCTCATGAATAAACATGAGTTTTCTGGAAAAAAAACTACTAAATATGTATAGATTGTTATATCACTCTAGCTCTACCAGGCATAAAACAATGTTCCAATTTCTCTTTGAAGCTTACTCTAAGTCTATGCTAGTGGATCTCCTTCAGCCATTGTTTTTCAAGTCACAACCAGCTATACTCAGGGGTTACCCCTGGCTCTGTGCTCAAGAATTACTCCTGGCGGTGACCATATGGGATACCAGAGATTGAATCCCAATAGGCTGTGTTCAAGGCAAAAACCCTACCTGCGCTGGCCCCTATTTAGTCATTCTTAAGCTTTTTCTGGATGGTAGTAAAAAATAATTTATTGACATTATGTAATTCTGAACAGAGATGAACAGAGATGTTAATACTGTCAGGCATCTGTCTCTCTCCATTCCTTCTGCTTTCTGGAAATTGATTTCATTTTCAGGTATGCTCATCCTTCAAGGACACAAGACGTCCACCAGATTTAGATTTTACAACCACTTCTTGCCCAATAATTGCTGGTAATTTCTGAAATCGATTTCACAAATTCAAGTGTACTCACTCTAAATTGATCCGTTTGATGCTATTAGAGAAATCAGGGATTAGGAGTGTGACACAGTAGTGGGATGATTCCCTTAGACCCTAACAGACTGATGGAGAGTGGGGGTTGATAGGTTCTCAAAGAAAACTGAGGGGTAAGAGAGATGGGGTAGCAGATGACCCAGTTTCGATCCCTGGCAACCCAGAGAGTACCCAAACTCACCAGGACTGATTACTGAGTGCAGAATGAGGAATAAGTTCTGACACTCTGATGTAGCCCCAAAACAAAAATAAAGTAATGATAAAACAAAAGGAGAATTGTTGTACTGTTGCAAGAAAAGGAGAATGAATGCCGAATAGTAACCATGTCTGCAGTAGGGTAATACTCATTTTATAAGATAGTTTATAATCTAGTTTTCGGTTTTCCATTCAATCTTCTTTCCCTTCCTCTTTTAATGACATTTAAAATACTGATATTATGAACTACTTCAGCCTTTTTCCTGTTCCTACCTTTTAAATTATATTTTTTTTTGCTTTGTGGGTCACACCCGACAATGCTCAGCGATTACTCCTGCCCTCAGGAATTACTCCCTGGCGGTGCTTGGAGGACCATAGGAGATGCCGGGGATCGAATCGGGTCTGCATGCAAGGCAAAAACCCTCCTCACTGCACTATTGCCCTGGCCCCCTTTTTAAATGATCTTACCTTGGGGCTGAAGCAATAGCACAGCAGTAGGGCGGTTGCCTTGAATGCAGCTGACCTGAGTTCCATCCGTGGCATCCCATATGGTCCCCTGAACACCGCCAGGAGTAATTCCTGAGCGAAGAGTCAGGAGTAACCCCTGAGGACCATATGGGATGCCAGGGATCAAACTCAGGTCAGCTGCATGCAAGACAAATGTCCTACATGCTGTGCTATCCCCTGCGCCCCTTCACCTTCCTTTAGCCAATGAAAGTATTGAATTCCTCTATACAGCCCTAGCTGCCCTCTCCAGGAACTTCCTCTATCTCTAATTTTCCTTTTTCTTTTAAATTTATTTTTATTTTTTGTGGGGCTACACTTGGCAGTACTTGGAGAATCCTCCCTGCAGGCTTAGGGGTTGATATGGTACCAGGGATGGAAGCTGGGTCTCCCACATATAAAGCATGTACTCCACACTTTGGTCTATCTTCACAGCACCCATTCCCCTTTTTTCTTAATTTAAAAATGTGTTCCCTGCTGAAGTCTTTCTGTATTTTATGTCTGTATTCAAGACACCACCTTAAAAAATAGATAAGGGGGCAGGAGTGATAGCACAGCTGGTAGGGCGTTTGCCTTGCATGTGGCTGACCCGGGTTCGATCTCCAGCATCCCATATGGTTCCTCGAGCACCTGAGTGCAGAGCCAGGAGTAACCCCTGAATATTGCTGAGTGTGACCCCCAATAAATAGATAAGGGGGCCTGAGCGATAGCACAGCTGGTAGGGCATTTGCCTTGCATGCAGCTGACCTGGGTTCAATCCCTGGCATCCCATATGGTCCCCTGAGCACCGCCAGGAGTAATTCCTGAGTGAAGAGCCAGGAGTAACCCCTGAGCATCGCCGGGTGTGACCCAAAAAGCAAAAAAAAAAAAAAAAGTGATAAGGGGCCGGAGTGATAGCACAGTGGGAGGGCATTTCCCTTGCCTATGGCGGACCCAGGTTCGCCATATGTTATGACCCTGGCATCCCATATGGTCCCCTGAACACTGCCAGGTGTAATTCCTGAGTGCAGAGCCAGGAGTAACCCAGGTGGGACCCAAAAAGGGAAAAAAAAGATAAACCAGAATTAATATCACTTACCAGCAAGTTTTATTCCTCCAAATTTCTAAAAATGGGATCTTGCTCTTATTTTCTAACTTTCCCCCATTTTCTGTTTGCTCAATTCTTTGCACTGCCCCTCTGCTTCCACTTTTTGCTAATAAGGATCATGTAATATCCGCTGATATGGATACATGACTTTTTTTTTTTTTGCTTTTTGGGTCACACCCGGTGATGTTCAGGGGTTACTTGTTGCAGGACACCTAAAAGCCTAAAAGACCCGGATTGCCTCCTGCAGGTCACTTTGTAGATGGGGGTAGTTTAAATGTGGCAGTTTATCTGACCATGTATTCTGTAGTGGCTGGTATAAATATTCTCTCATGCTACCACAATCATCGTGGGACTAGCTAGATCTTAGCAGCATATTTGCCTGGCCACATTGGATCTCTAAGTAATTAGACCAGAGAGAAATGCTGTTTGCCTCCAAGCAAGCAAGCAAACATGGCTCCCTGATAACTCAAAAGGCAACTAAAACACAAAACTACCGTGAGTAGACGAGACTCTTGTGAAGGCTTGGAGAAATATTTAACTGGCATTAGTATAGTCTTTGGTACAGAGACATGCCATCTCAGAAACCCCCTTCTCTACCTTATAAAGGCATTTCCAGGCAGATCTTGGCTCAAGACATTAGCATATAAAAGGGCCTAGGTGAGGTGCTGGGAGAAATCACCTGAGGGCATTTGACCCTCCCTGCTTCCCATAATAGTGGGAGGTCTGAGTTGCAGGGGTATACAACTAGGCTGCTTCCTCTCTGGCTGGCTCTCTATTTTTGGGCTCTCTTTTGGGGCTTGCACTCTTCTTGGGAGTCTTGTCTTTGTCTCCTCTTTACAGGGCCTTAACACGTCGTGGCCACCATCTTGGCCTACACGTGTCTGGGGTTCTAGCCGGGAATCCTAAACACAGGGTTTTTCTTATTGCTGATTTGTATGCCTGAACCTGTGATAAGTAAAGCATTTTAAAGCTGCATCGGATTCCTGAGTCTTCATCCATTCCCGCCGGCTTCGGAGTAGTAGGGAACTCGCTTCCCGGCACTGTTGGGGACCCAGGCAACTGTCCCCAACAGTTACTCTTGACTTTGCACTCAGGAGTTACTTCTGGCGGTGCTCGGGGAGAACATATGGGATCGGGGGTATCAAACACAGATCGGCTGCATGCAAGGCAAATGCCCTACCCACTGTGCTATCGCGCTCTGGCCCCTGGATACATGACTTCCTCGTCATCAAATTCAAAGGCTACTATATTTGGTCTTGACCTTATTGGCAATCTTTGCTGCACTCAATGCTGTTGACCACTTCCTCCTTGAAAAAAATCTTTCCCTCTTTTAGATTTCTTCCATGACATTACTCTCTTCTTCTCTTACCCTACTGTTTCTTTCATTTCCTTCTGGGCTTTCTTTTGCTCTGTTAGTTCCTCAAATACTGATTCAGATTTCAGTGTCAGCCCTTATTTTTCTCTGGAAATGTGTTAGGCTAGTCCTGTAGAACAAAGGGTGTCGAGGGACTGGAGTGATAACACAGCAGGGAGGGTGTTTGCCTTGTGTGTGGCCGACCAGGGTTCAATCCCCAGCATCCCATATGGTCCCCAAGCACCAGCAGGAGTAATTCCTGAGTGTAGAGCCAGGACTGACCCCAGAGCATTGGTGGGTGTGACCTCAAAATAAAAATAAACAAAAAAAGAGAATAAGGGTGTTGAGAAAGTCCTCACCAGACACAGCATCTGACTTAAGAATTTTATTCCATATATCTGTGGGAAGATTTTACTCCTTATAGATTTCCCAAATGACAACAAACACCCAGAGGAACAGGGTCTATTGTATCAACTATATGGAAAAGAAAGCAATATTTATATGCAATAATGGAAAAGGCTGTCTTTGTTTCTTAAGTATTTTTGCTGCTAATAGGTATGAGGACTGGTCTTCCATATAAGTGACTTGGGTGCCAATTACCTGAAAACACAAACTCAAATTTGTTTAAAAATATAAAACAAATAGCATAAAACCAGTACATAGCAAATGATGTCAGGTGCATTGTTTCTAATTCAAATTTTTCATTAACAAAGCAATGTGATAATTAAAAAATTATTTCCACAGGGACTATATTGATCAACACTGTATGTAACATATGAGGTGGTTCGCAGGCTACCAATTACTTCCAGGTCAAGGAGAGCCCAAAGGAGGAAAAGACCAGAGTAAATCCAGAGTGCATGACAAGGGGCGGGAGCTGTCATGTTTGCCTTGTACATGGCCCACTGGGCCAGGTTTGATCCCTGGTATCACATATGGAATACCAGTTTTCCCGTTACGCGTGGCCGCACAGCAACTGCGCAATTTACCTCCAAATTACCATGAATATTCTATCCATCCCTCTGAGAGCCCCACAAGGTAATGAGAGTATAGCGCCCGCGACGGCAGAGCCTGGCAAGCTGTCCAATGCGTGCTCAATATGCCAAAACAGGTAACAAAAATGTTTATTTTCCTGACCCGAAAGAGCGCCTTATCACGGCACCACTAAGAAAGGTGAACAAGCAGTGCCTGATAAAATTTCCACGGCTGTCCTAGGCTGCCAAAACGAAGAAGGACTAAAATGACTGTCTGTACTTTCAATGCACGTATGCTGGCATAGGAAGCATATATCGAGGATCTGATGGTGCAAGCACAAAAGATCAAGTATGACATCATTGGTCTGACTGAGACGAGGAGGTGTCAGTTGCATCACGCTGTATTTGACACGAGAAGAATTGTTCCTTGGAACAGGCGGCGAAAGAGGTGTTGGTGGCGTTGGTGTCCTTGTCAACACGAACATGGCCGCCAACATTGATTCATTTGAATGCCTAACACACCAGATAGGACGATTATACTTGAAGAGATGTGGGCCACTGCCAGCAATTTCTATCTTCATTGTCTACGCACCAACATCCACATACAAGGAAGATGAAAATTGAGAAATTCTACATGGAACTGGAGGAGTTCTATATAAAAGATCACACCTTCTACAAGATCATAGTCGGTGATTTTAATGCCAAGATAGGACCAAGTAGATCGGCTGAAGAACTCCACATCGGGACACATGACCTAGAATGGAACGAACAGAGTGAGAGACTATCTGGAGTTCATCATGTCCACCAAGACCATTCATGGGAACTCACAGTTCCAGGAGGCTGAAGCGAAACGTTGGACATGGGAATCTCCTGGTGGACAGTTCCACAATGAAATTGACCACATCATCTTCAATCGACGGTTTTGTCTGACTGATGTTACTATCGTCCCCAAATTGCAAACAGGATTGGACCACCATCTCCTTCATGCAAAATTCTACTTCCCGCAATGGGGAGAAAAGGCTGCAAAAGTTTAAGAAGAGAACTCCCAGAACGACCACCAACTGGGAACTATTTGGCACCATTGCAGCAACATGGGAAGATACCATCATTGATGACATCGATGAAGAATACAACCGACTGGTTCAGCATCTCCATGATTGTACGAAGAATGCCGAGAGAGAGAAAGACACAAAAGGAAACTGTCTTCAAAAACTCTCGTGCTCGAGACAGAGAGAGAGAGAGAGAGAAAGAGAGGATACTGGGGTACCTGCTATTGGGGCAGCCTGGGAGTGGGTGGGAGGGGGTGGGGTATATTGGTGGTGGAAATGGGGGACTGGTGGAGGGATGGGTGCTGGTATACTGTACTACCAAGAACCAATTATGAACACCTTTGTAATTGTATGTCTCACAGTGGTATAATAAAAAATTATAAAAAAACTCTCGTGCTCATTCACCAATGTGGCAAGGTGTGAGCCTCAGGTGACCAAATGCTAACGTCCAAGCTTGCAAAGCGGTGCAGAGAAACGATAAAAGAAGACCTCAAAGACAGAAGAGCAGGAAATACTGAAAGATGCAACAGAAGCTGGAAAAAGCATTCGCACCACCTGCCTGTCCTTCGCCAACTGTAAGACCAAGATGACTGCCCTCCGACACCCTGATGGATCTATCACATCTTCCAGAAAGGCAATGGAGAAGATTATCCATGACTTCTACTCAGATTTCTTTGATAGCCACGTCCACCTGCCCACATACCAAATTCCACAGGATGGATATGTCGTTCCCAATGTTCTCCCTTCTGAAATCCGACATGCCATTTTGTCAGTAAAGAAGGGAAGAGCACCAGGCCCAGATAAAGTCAGACCCGAACACCTGAAGAATCTGCCTTCAGTATTCATCAATACACTAGCTCGGCTCTTCACATGCTACCTGTCTGAATACAAGGTGCCCTCCCAATGGAAAACCAGCAGGACAGTTCTACTGTTCAAGAAGGGAGACATTCACGACATCGGCAACTATCGCCCCATCTGCCTGTTGTCCGTCATCTACAAGCTGTTTACAAGAGTCATCCTGAACAGGATTGGCAGAACACTAGATGAAGGAGAACCATGCAAGCAAGCTGGCTTCCGGAAAGGATTCAGCACAATCGACCATATCCACAGAGTAACCAAGCTCATTGAGGTTTGTAGGGAGCTCAAAATGCCACTCTGTCTCACATTCATTGATTTACAGAAAGCCTTTGATTCTGTGGAGACCAAAGAGGTTATCAAAGCCCTAGCCAAACAGATCCATCAAGATCCTTCGTGAGCAGTATTACAGATTCACCACCAGGATCTCACCATTCTACAAGGAAGTGATCATTGATGTCAAAAGAGGGGTTCGACAGGGTGATACCATTTCACCAAAACTATTCAGCACCACCCTCGAGAACATCATGCAACAATTAGAATGGGAAGGAATGGGAGTGAAGATAGATGGTTGGCAACTACACCACCTCCGCTTCGCTGATGACATCGTTCTAATAACACCAGACATTAGCCAAGCAGTACAAATGCTGGCTGACTTCGACCGAGAATGTGGAAAGATAGGTCTACAGCTGAATCTAAAGAAAACTATGTTTATGAAAAATGAACTAGTTCCAGAGGTCCCATTCACTCTCAATGGAACAGACATCTCTGAATGCAGCAGTTATGTGCACCTAGGTCGAGAAGTCAACATGATGAACGACCTAAAACCTAAGCTGGCAGGAGGAAGAGAGCGGCATGGAATGCCTTCAAAGGCATCGAAGAAATAGCTAAAAAGACAAAGAACCTTGGGCTCCGGGCACATCTCTTTGACTCCACCATTCTCCCTGCATTAACATATGCCTCAGAGACCTGGGCCCTACGAAAGCAGGATGAGAATGCTATTCCGGTCTCCCAGAGAGGAATCGCCAAGAACTATGCTTGGAATATCTCGCCTCACTCAAGTGAGAGAAGGAATCCGGAGTTCCGACCTCCGTCGCTATTCCAGAATCAGGGACGCTGTCTCGTTTGTCAAGGCATTGAAAATCAGATGGGCTGGACATGTAATGCGGTTTGGAGATGACCACTGGACTAGAGCTGTTATCGACTGGATCCCATGGGATGTCAAAAGATCACGTGGCCACCCACCTACAAGATGGTCAGACTTCCTTGTCAAGACCCTGAAGGAACGGTTTGAGGCTCTTCATATTCCTGAATCAACCATATGCCATTGGGCTACATTGGCACGTGATAGGGTCAAATGGAAATGTTACTGGCACCCGCTGGAGCAAATCGATGAATAACAGGATTCAAGTGATTCAAGTGAAGTGATTCATCCCATATGGTCCCCCAAGCACAGCTAGGAGTAATTCCTGAGTGCAGATCATGGAGTAAGCCCTGAGCATTGCTGGGTGTGACCCCAAAAAAGCAAAAAAAAATAAAAAGTGGTTGAAATCACTTGTCTCACTTGTCTTCCGTTCATCATCGATTTGCTCTAGCGGGCACCAATAACATCTTCATATGTCCTGTCACATGCTAGTAGAGCCCAAGGGCATCTGCTTGCTCCAAGAACATAAAGAGCCACATACTATTCCATCAGATCATGGGAATGAGGTCTATAATTGTTACTGGTATTTGGCATATCAAATACGACACAGGTAGCTTGCCAGGCTCTGCAGTGTGGGTGGGATACTCTTGTAGTCACCTCTGATCTCCAGCATTCATTGATGAACCGCACGGCCGTGCGAGCCAGGCTGTGATCAGCTCTTCTGCTGGGTGGAGTTTTGAGAGACTACCGGCTCTCCCTGTGCCCAGCTGATCACGAGGCACCCAGGAGGGATTCGGGTTCTACCACTGGCCTGCCAGCAGAGCCTTGCAAGAAGCCAGAGGACCCCCCACACACACACACACCAAGAGGACTGCCATTTTCCACATCCAGACTCCCCTTTCGTCAGAACTCCACCCAGCAGAAGAGCTGTGGGTGAAATGCATAGGTTTAATCCCACTTCATAAGAGTCTTTGAGGAGGCCGGAGTGATAGTCCAGTGGGGAGGATGTTTGCCTTGCACACAGCGGACCCAGGTTCAATCCCTGGCATTCCATATGGTCCCCGAGCACCGCCAAGGGAATTACTCAGAAGTGCAGAGTGCAGGAGTAACCCCTGAGCATTGCTGGGTGTGACCCAAAAAAAGAAAAAGAGTCTTGGGGCCAGAGCGATAGTCCAGTGGGTAGGGCGTTTGCCTTACGCGGCTGGCCTGTGCCGGCCGGGTTCAATCCCGGCATCCCATATGGTCCCCGAGCACCGCCAGGAGTAATTCCTGAGTGCAGAGCCAGGAGAAACCCCTGAGCATTGCCGGGTGGGCCCAGAAAGCAAAAAGAGAAAGAGAGAGAGAGAGAGAGAGAGAGAGGGAGAGAGAGAGAGAGAAGAAAAGAGAGAGAGAGAGAGAGAGGGAAAGAGACTTTGAAGGTGAAAAAAAATCAGAAACTCATCACAACCAGTGTGTGACTACGTGAGTGCACTTTTTGTCTTCTAGCTCATTGGACTAATTTCCCTACCTCACCATCCCAACCTGCACTGCAGAGCCTGGCAAGCTACCCATATCATATTTGATATGCCAAATACCAGTAACGATTTTAGACATCATTCCCATAACCTGATGGAACGGTTTGAGGCTCTTTATGTTCCTGGAGCAAGCAGGTGCCCTTGGGCTCTACTAGCATGAGACAGGACATATGGAGGTGTTCGGTGCCCGCTCGAGCCAATCGATGATGAATGGGAAGACAGTGATACAGTGATATCATCCCAACCATGTGCCTCTGGTTACTAAGATTTCCCTAATATTGTAGCCATCCTGCTGAGTGGCCTGGGGAGCCACATACTCAGGTAGGCTATAAACAGGTCATTTCTGTTTTTCATTTGCTCGAGCATGAACCTGGAACTCATCCTTTCCTTCATACACCCATATGTAGCCAACATGATGTGGGGAGGGCAGACAGAAGGTGAAAGGCCCCATGGCAAGGAACTTTCTAGGTATAAAACTACTATCCCTAAAGTTGTGGGGACCCACCTTGTGGATACAGGAATCAAAACATGACAAGACCTTCGTCAATAGCAGACCCTGAAGCCAAATCAACCCTCTCTGCCCAGCCGTTAATCCAAATTAACCCTCAATGGCCCAACCCACAGAAGACTTCAGAACATTCCAGGCCAAGGAGCTGGAGCGATAGCACAGTGGGTAGGGTATTTTGTTGCAGTACACTGCTACCCAGAGCCTCTGCATCTGGCCTGGAGTTGCCTCCTGCAGGCCATTTTGTAGATAGGAGGAGGACAGTGAATGTGGCAGTTCATCTGACCATGTATTCTATACTGGTTGGTATAAATATTCTCTCATGTTGCCACAATCATCGTGGGACTAGCTAGATCTTACACACATATTTGCCTAGCCACGTTGGATCTCTAAGTAATTAGACCAGAGAGAAATGCTGTTTGCCTCCAAGCAAGCAAGCATGACTCTCTGATAAGTCAAAGGCTAATATACAGCACAACCATGAAGTAAAGATGAGACTCTTGTGAAGGCTTGGAGAAGTACATAACTGGCTATAGAATATTCTTTAGTACAGATGCATGCCTTTGTATTCTGAGATACAGTTAATCTCAGAAGCCCCTCCTCCACTCTACCCTGCAGGGACACTTCCAAGGCAGATCTTGGCTAAGCAACATTAACATCTCAAAGGGCCTAGGTGAGGTCCTGGGAGAAATTACCTGAGGGATTTGACCCTGACTGTTCTCCCTTGGAGTGGGCAGTCTGTGTTGCAGGGATATAAAAACTGTAGCTTGCTTTCTTTCTGGTCCTCCTTTTTTGGTGCTCTCTTTCTTGCATCTTCACTATCTCCTCACTGCAAGGGCCTTAACACATGGCAGCCATCTTGGCCTAGACATGGCAGGGCCCAGCTGGGAACCCTAAGTTGCTGATTTGTATGCCAGAACCTGTGTAAGTAAAGCATTTTGAAACTTTGCTGGATTCTTGCGTCTTTCTCCGTTAGCTGGCCACCAATCCCTTGGGGCAGAAGGGGATCCCTGACCCTGCTCCCATATTTTGTGCGGGGCACACTAGCGTTTCCCCGCATCCTTTGCCTTGCATGCTGCTGACCCGGGTTCGATCCCGGCACCCCATATGGTCTCCTGAGCACAGCCAGGGAGTAATTCCTGAGCAAAGAGACAGGAGTAACCCCTGAGCATCACTGGATATGACCCATAAAGGACAAAAAAAAAAAAACATTCTAGGCCAAGTAGATAAAACCCTATAAAAGCCACCTTGAACAAAGGAAGGTGTGCAGACCTGCGAGCCCAGGTGCTGCTGGAACCCACATAGCCGAGCACAGCACGCGTTGCCTACATTTCCTCTCCTGAGATGTGGGCCTTCATGCTTTCATGCCTAGCCCTGGGATGCATGTGCAGGGCCTCCCTCCCAAGGGTTCTCCCTTGGGAGAACCTGTGTTCTCTCTTGAGCGTGTTTCTCTCTTCTCTCTTCTGCCCCTTCATAAACAGCCTCCAAATAAAATCTGCTTCACTGCTCGTCTTGTCCTCAAATTCTGTCTTGTGAGGTAGACAAGCACCCACAAGGCCTAGGTAAGGCCCAGGGCTGACTTTCCTTTATCTACAAAGAGCAACACCTTGCTCCAGCCTGGGTCTGTAGGCTCTGGAGAAATCTGGTGGTGGGGATGTGTTGGATGACAGGTTTAGCTACTTTGGGAGCTTTGCTGTTTTACCCACTCACGGCTTAATCTACTTTCACGTTCTTAAGCCAAGGTTCATTCTGATGAGACCTCTCTTCTATGTAAACACTGCTAGAGGGTGTGGCAGTTACAGAGTCACCTTGACTCTGAATAACTTCTGACTATATATAATACAAGTATTATACATGTACTATGTATAATACTTATAAACATGACTTCTATGTTTTCTAGATTGGGCACAACTCCTCTTTATACCACTGCACCCAGCGTGGGACAGTTAGAATTTACCAGGAGACTGCCACCCTGGCTACGTTGATATTATCTTTTTATCTATCTATCTATCTATCTATCTATCTATCTATCTATCTATCTATCTATCTATCTATCTATCTATCTATCTATCTATCTATCTATCTATCTATCTATCTATCTATCTATCTATCTATCTATTTATTATCCAGAAACTAACAGATATGGGGCAGAGCTGCTACCGGCTCTCCCTGTGCCCAGCTGCTCACGAGCACCCAGGAGGGAACGCAGGTTCTAGCCCTGACCCGCCACCCCAGCAGAGCTTCACAAGAAGCCAGATGACCCCCCACAGCCCCACTCCATGAGGGCCGCCATTTTCCACATCCCTCTCGTCAGAACTCAACCCAGCAGAAGAGCCTATCACAGCCTGGCTCACATGGTGGCTGCTGGAGATCAGAGGTGACTACAAGAGTATGCCACCCTCACGGCAGAGCCTGGCAAGCTACCCGTGTCATATTTGATATGCCAGATACCAGTAACGATTATAGACCTCATTCCCATGACCTGATGGAATGGTTTGAGGCTCTTTATGTTCCTGGAGCAAGCAGATGCTCTTGGGCTCTACTAGCATGAGACAGGACATATGGAGATGTTACTGGTGCCCGCTCGAGCAAATCGATGATGAACGGGAAGACAGTGATACAGTGATACAGTTATTTATTTATTTATTTATTTTTGCTTTTTTGGGTCGCACCTGACAATGCTCAGGGGTTACTCCTGGCTCTGCACTCAGGAATTACTCCTGACGGTGCTCAGGGGACCATATGGGATGCTGGGGAATCGAACCCGGGTCAGCCGCATGCAAGGCAAATGTCCTACCCGCTGAGCTATCACTCCAGCCCCCATTGAGACTATCTTTAAGATTATAGGAAGGATCAAATTAGTTTGCCCTCATGGAGGTGAGTGTGACCTTTTCAGTATACAGAGAAAAAGATACTTAGAATCACCCTGGTGCAGACAATAATAAGTAGGACCTTGTGGGTACCATCTAGATTACATGAAGCCCATAAAATTAAGATGTATTATTTTATATCAGCCCCCTCCAGTGTGTTACATAAGAGATAATCTTAGAAGAAGGGATTAGTCCTTGGCATACTCCTTTGTTTATACCTATAGTAGGGTGTGCCACCACCCTTCTACACTCGGTTTAGGGTTCTTTGTTGACAGGACCCTCCCTATCAACAGTTAGGATTACTTTGGTGTATATAAGGGGACTGACTTGAGGCACTCGCCCCTTTTTTCCTGCTCCTTCTTTTGGGTAGGACTCCTCTCGGATGAGATCCTCTCTCTTTGGTGGGAGACTTGGGTTCTCGTGTATGGTCTAAATTCTGACCAGAGCCAGAGTTCTTTCATTATATTGGATTGTGGTGGTAGAGCTTTTGTACTATTAAAAGCCTTTTTGGAACTGCACCGGACTCGTGAGTTTTCATCCTTGGATAAAAACTCACAAGTCTGGTTCCCCAGCGGCCCTCGGAGGTAGAAGAGAACTTCTGTCCTGATACTGTAGGGACAGCGGCTCCCCTACAGGGATGGACACCCACGCGGAGAAGACCAAATGGACGGTGGGTGTGGCTTGATGCCACTTTGTAGGGCTGGAGGGACTTGAGGGCCTTGTGGTGCAGGGGCTCATCGCAGACTGTATCTAGTCTGCCCAGAGGGCCCGGGGCAGCAGAGGCAGATGAGAAATGCTCTTTCTCCCTCTTCTCTGCCTCACATGAGCCACCCGTGGGGCCCAATCACATCAAGTTGATGACTAATTTTTGTGACTCCTACTTCCTAAATATTCATTAAATCTATGGAATTTTCTTTATCTGCCGATCATCCACTACCCTGCATTAGTTGTCTCCCCAGCAGGACTGCGTTGCTATGAGGACTGCCCTGCGTTACACCTGCCTCCCAGCAGGACTGCATTGCTATGAGGACTGCCCTGCATTACACCTGCCTCCCAGCAGGACTGCATTGCTATGAGGACTGCCCTGCGTTACACCTGCCTCCCAGCAGGACAGCGTTGCTATGAGGACTGCCCTGCGTTACACCTGCCTCGCACAGGACTGCGTTGCTTCCTGACATGTCTTCACGTTGCTCAATGGCACTCTATTTGGTTTCCACTGAACAGCCAGAAGTGCTCTATTAAAACGCAAGGGGGTGAACATACATTCCCCTGCCTCTAACTCTTTGATGGTTTTTCATCGTCCTAAAATAATAAAAGTCCAAAGCCCTTAGCTAACTTATAAGGCCTTTCTTGAACGGACACCCACCATCCCAGCTTGTCATTCCTTACTCACACACCCATTCCAGCCTTCCTGTATTTCTCCTCAGAACCGTTATGATTGTTTCCCTTGTTCTCTCACGAAGTCTCACTTCCTTATGAAATCTTTCCCAAGCCTCCCCAAGCCTAACTTAATCCATTTAGTGTCCTGTACATCTTCAAACACGCCTAACATCTCCAGCCATGTTTAGTGTCTCTTTCCCGTTAGTCATACTTAATGAGGTCAAAACTTCATATATGTATTTCTTTACATATTGCTAGCACCAAGGACAGTGCCTTGCAATGATTCCTGAGAGTGATGAAATGAAACTTCTTTTGTGTAACTCTTCCTCATTTTTAAGGATCAAGGTAAGATTTTTTCTTCCAGGTTGGGTTACAGTCAAGTGTGAATCATCTTTGAGTCCCTAGGACCTTATGAGGAAGCTGATACATAATTCATATATCATAGACATTTATCAAATCCTAATAAACTCAGCAAGGCGTTGATAAATGCTGAAAGTGAGTGATATGTGCATGAAGATTCATTATACTGTCCTGTCTACTTTTCCTTTATATTTAAATACTTTTGAAAGCCAGAGTGATAGTACAGTGGGGAGAGCCTTTTGCCTTGCATATGGCCGACCTGGACTCAATCCCCTGCATCCCAAATGGTGCATCCTCTGAGCACCACCAGGAGTAATTCCAGAGTGCAGAGCCTGGAGGAACCCCTGGGAATTGCCAGGTGTGACCCGAAATAAATGAATAAATAAATAAATAAAATACTTTATAATTAAAAGTTAATACATTTATATTCATTCACCTTGAGTCAAGTAAAGGTTTTCCAGAGATAACCTTGAAGCTTCTAACTTGAGCAAGTCAGTAGATAGTAGGGTCATTCTCTAGCTCATAGTGCTAGAGTCGCGTACAATCTCTTTGTGTGTGTGGGCAGGGGGTATTGGGGAGAGTTCCTTTTCATCCAAGTGAAACTTTTTAATAAAATCCATTAAGAATGGGGCCGGAGAGATAGCCCAGCGGGTAGGGCATTTGCCTTGCAAGCGGCCAGCCCATGCTGGCCCGGGTTCGATCCCCACCATCCCATATGGTCCCCTGAGCACTGCCAGGAATAATTCCTGAGTGCAGAGCCAGGAGAAACCCCTGAGCATTGCCGGGTGTGACCCAAAATGCAAAAAAAAAAAAAATCCATTAAGAAGATCCAATAATATTGGGGTCTGGAGAGCTAGTACAGTGGGTAAGGTGCTTGCTTTGCACTGTTGACCCAGATGTGTCCTATATGGTGTCCAAGCACCACCAGGAGTGATTCCTGAGGGCGGAAACAGGGTTAACACCAAAGCATTCTGGATATGCTCCCCCATCAAAGAAGATCAAATATTGAACTAAGATTACACACCTTTAGCCCCAGCATATGCAACATCCGGCTTCTACAGCTCATCAGAGCTCCATCCAGCAGAAAAGCTGATCTTTCCCGTTCATCAATAAATGCACGAGATGAGAGGCTACTACAAGAGTATCCCAACCCGCGGCAGAGCCTGGCAAGCTACCCGTGTCGTATTTGATATGCCAAAAACCAGTAACAATTATAGACCTCTTTCCCATGACCTGAAGGAATGGTTTGAGGCTCTTCGTGTTCCTGGAGTGAGCAGATGCCCTTGGGCTACACTAGCATGTGACAGGACGTATGGAGATGTTCCTGGTGCCCGCTGGAGCAAATCGATGAACAGGAAGACAAGTGAAGAAGTGATGTTCACACGTGCAATACATGAGTTTCCTGAGCCCGAGAGATGAACCCTGAAAGGCTTTCTGCATGGTGACATTGCAAACATTTGCCCTCACCTTCCTTGATGGCCTCTGGGTTACTGGTCTGTCCACTGGGATAGCGTCTGGGTCATTGGTCATCTGCCCACTGGGAACTGCGCCAGGAGTCTGAAGTGCTCCACTACCATCCTTTCCTTCTTGTGACTTTGCACCCAAGAGCAATTAATTTTGACATTTTTAAGGATTGGGTGTGGCGCCCTCAGGCTTCGCAGCAGAGCAGGTCGGCAACGTGCGCCCGGGTCTGCTTTGGCCGTGTCCCCGCGATTGCGCCCTGCGAGGCTCTCCGCTCTTCTGCATTCGGGCCGCTGCAGAGGCCAAGATCCGGCGAGCGTGGCGGGCGCCCCGGTGCGAGAAAGGCTCGGACGTGGCGCCGGGCCGGGCGAGCGGGCCGGCACGCCGGAGCTATTATATCGCCCACAGCGTGTCCCGCGGCTCCTCGGCCCGCACGTCACGGCGCGCTGCCGCAGCCCCCGAGCCCCCCGCCCCGCCCGGGGCTCACCTCCGCCGCGCTTCGGCCGGGGGCGTCCAGCTGGGGGGGGGGCACGCTGACCCGCGCGCGTCTCTGGGCGTCTGTGTTGTGTCTGGGTGGACGGGCCCAAGATGGCGGCCCGCCCCCGCGCGCGCCCCCGCGCGCCCCCCGCGCGCCCCCGCTGCTCGGGGCGCGGCCCCGCGGCCGGCGCGCTCCAGGGCGGGGATGTTGTGATGGAGAGGCCGCCGCGGAGCCCGCGTCCTGCAGCCTGAGCTCGGCCGCCACCCGGACCCGGGGCCCGCGCAGGTAGGAGCTGCCGATCCCGGAGGCCCGACCCGGCCCACTGCGGCGGGCGGGCGGGCCCGGAGCCCCTTCTCCGCGGGGCCACCCGGGTCTCGCGGCCGGCCCAGCCCGCGCGCGCGCCGCGACCGCCCTTGGGGGCCCACCCCAGCGCCAGCCCCGGGGAGGGCCCTAAGGCCGCACGCTGACCGCCAGCCCCGGGAGGGCCCTAAGGCCGCACGCTGACCGCTCCCCTCCCTTGACCCTCCCGCTAGTGACCCGGGGCGGCGGTGGGCGGTGGGGCCGGGCGGGGCCGGGAGGGGCGGCGGTGAGGGTGGCCGCGATGCGCAGGGTCCCGCGGGGTCCGGGCCCTGGGCTCGGCCCAGCCGCGTTCTGTGCTCCTGGGCGGCGAGGGCTGTGCCCGGCCGTGTCCCCCGCCTGGCGGCCTGGGGCTCGCGCGCGGGGTCGGCGCAGTCTTCCCCCGCCGTCCCGGGTACTGAGAATCCGCCAGCCCGAACCGTGGGTTCCGAGATCCCGAGCCCCTCCCGCGGCTCCCGGACCGCCGTGCCTTTCAAAGCTGGGCTGCGCCTGCTGTCGCGTCCGCACTCCATTCATTCTGAAGATCACTCCACACTGGCCCTGACATCACTGACTGCACAAGCCAAGGTCACCTGGGACCTCCCTGTGACCAGTGGACTCTCCCTGACAGCCCCTGTTCTCTTAGTAGTATCCAGTGCCGTGTGTCAGCTCATTCGCCCTGATGGTGCTGTCTACTCGTTCAGTCCCGTTCCTTACTTCTTCCTCCTCCAACTCTTCCCCCTCCTCCTCGTCCTCCTCGTCCTCGTCCTCCTCCTCCTCCTCCTCCTCCTCCTCCTCCTCCTCCTCCTCCTCGTCCTCTTCCTCCTCCTCCTCTTCCTCCTCCTCCTCGTCCTCCTCTTAGTTGTTGGGAACCTGTCCTGCTGTTCTGAGCTGTCGTCTGTCATTCTGCACTTTCTCTCTGTATGTTCCATTTATTAGCAAGGCTTCAGGTGTCCTTATATGCAATCAAATGGTCTCTAGGTTCTTAATCCGCCTCCCACCTACTGAATTCCAGACTCCGACATCATTTAGTCATGAAGTCGACCGACAGGAATTCCAGATCTATAGAGTCGAAGCGGAGTTATTTTCCCAATACTCTTTACCCTAGTTCCAAATCTGTGATCCTTCAGCGGAGAAATGGCAACTTTCCAATCAGTTCCTTAAGCTGAACTTAAGCTAGAAATCTTGGACGCTTTACTGCCGTCTCTCACACCCAAGAACAAGGTGCTCAGGGTTTGCTCCTGGCTCTGCATCAGGCATTACTCCTTGTGGGGCTTCAAGGACTGAGTTGGGTACTGAGCATCATACTTGGGTTGGGCACTTAGAATGTAATTGCCCGACCCCACCTTTTTAACTCTCTCCAGCCCCTTTCTCTCTCACCTTCTACCTAGTTCTGCCACATTTAAGACTTACTCTATTAATTTTGTTAGTCCCCAGATTTAATCCCCGCCATAGCTCTTCCTTGATGGTGCTGCCCCTTTGCCTAGTTTTTTTTTAAATCTCTCCACACAGCAGCCAGTATGATTCTTAAAAACAAAACAAAAAAAAAAAACCAGCATCTGATCATTTGTTCATTCAACAAATATGTTTCTGAGCACTGTATTAGAAACTGAGATCTAATTCTGAGCACAGTAGAGCTCATTCTTGTCCACGTGAACCTTGCAGTTGGGTAATCAGATAGGAAACGACATATGTACTAAACATGAAGGAAGGGTACATGGTACCTAAAGAATATATCAGATGGGCCGGAGCGATAGCACAGCAGGGAGGGCGTTTGCCTTGCATGCAGCCTACCGGGTTGGATCCCCGGCATCCCATATGGTCCCCGAGCACCACCAGGAGTAATTCCTGAGCGAAGAGCCAGGAATAACCCCTGAGCATCACTAGGTGTGACCCAAAAAGCAATATATATATATATATATATATATATATATATATATATATATATATATATATATATATCGGAGCACATGTAAACTGGTTTGGATTATAGAAAGGGGGTTGACAAAGGCTGTTCTGAAGATGTGACATTGAACTGAGTAGTTCGGCTGAGAAGATAGAAGACAGTTCCTGGCCAAACAGAAGTCAAATGCAAACATGTTGTGGAAACCGGGAGCAGTATTTTCTTCAAGGAATCAATATAAAGACGGAGAAGCAGAGTGCCAGTGCCGAAGAAGCAGAGCCAGACTGAGCAGAACTATTTAGACCATATTAAATTTTTTTTTCTTTCAGGCTGTATAGGGTGATTGCCTTTCATGTGGTAACCTGTACTGCACACGCTTCTCTGCACTGCGTGTGGGCCTCTGCCAGGCATGATCTGTGAACACAGAGCCAGGAATAAGCCCTGAGCACTGTTGGGTATGACCAAAAACAAACAAACAAAAAAAAAGAATTTTCCTTGTTGTAGATTGCTGATGTGGAAGAGATGAAGTCCCAAGGGTTTCTTTCTTTCTTTCTTTCTTTTTTTTTTTCTTTTTTGGATCACACCCAGCTATGCTCAGGGTTATTTCTGGTGGTGCTTGGGGGACCATATAGGATGCTGGGGATCAAACCCTGGTCAGCTGCATGCAAGGCAAACGCCTTACCCGTTGTACTATTGCTCCAACCCCCCAACATTTTTTTCTTTTTCTTTTTTATTTGTTTGTATTTGTTTATTTTTTTGCTTTTTTGGGTCACACCCAGTGATGCTCAGGGGTTACTCCCGGCTCTGCACTCAGGAATTACTCCTGGAGTGTTTGGGGGACCGTATGGGATGCCGGGATCAAACCTGGGTCAGCCACGTGCAAGGCAAACGCCCTCCCCACTGTACTATTGCTCTGGCCCTGCAAGATTTTTTCTTGGACAGGAAATTGCCAGTACCTGGAAATGGATTGAATTCAGGGTGAGAGAGAGTGGTATCAAGGATGGTTCCCTGCTTCAGGGTCTCGCAGCAGGACAGGTGGCAGTGTTGTGTCCTGAGTCAGTATCCCGCAAAGAGAAGCAGCCTGTGGGGAATAGAGAAATACGGGGAGTCTGTTAGTTTGAGAGGCCGCTCAGGCAAGTGGAGATGTTGACTAGAGAGTGGAATATACATATCAGGAGTGCAGCTGAGGAGTTGTTGAAGATGGAGATGTGAAATATCCACTGTGAAAATCAGCAGTGGACAGATAATAAGTGAAGCTACGCCCTGATGGAATGCCTGTGTTGAGTTGCAGGTGCAAGTAGGAAAGGGAATAACCAGCCAGTAAAGAAGAATAAGAAATCACCGAAAAGTAGCCAGAACATAAGAAGGAAGCCAGGTGTTGAAGCCACAAATGAAAATTGCATGAGACACGTGCTGCTGAGAGGACAGCTGAGGGGAGGACCGCAGTGTCCATTGGATGCAGTGACACCAGAGCGTTGTTGGGAGCTGTGACTGAGGCGTGTTGGGAGTGAGCACTAGAGTAAAGTATTGTCAAAGGTTGTCAGACAAACTCTTCTTTGCCTCTGCAGCGGAGGGAAAGGCTGCAAGTGGTCAAGATAGATACTCGGGGGCCTGAGCGACAGCACAGCAGGAGGGCGTTTGCCTTGCACGCGGCTGACCCGGGTTTGATCCCTCGGGTCAAGAAAGATACTCCAGGCCTAGCGACAGCACAACAGGAGGGCATTTGCCTTGCACGCGACTGACCCGGGTTTGATCTCCGGCGTCCAATATGGTCCCCTGCGCACGCCAGGAGTAATTCCTGAGTGAAGAGCCAGGAGTAACCTCTGAGCATCACCGGATGTGACCCAAAAAAGAAAAAAATGATTCTTCCTGAGGGATGGACCGCAGTGTGCATTGACTGGGAGCTGGATCCAGAGCACAGCGGGGAGGGGCGTTTGCACATGGCCAATCTTGGTTCAATCCCCAGCATCCAATATAGTCCCCTGAGCACTGCCAGGAGTAATTCGTGAGTGTAGTCAGGAGTAACCCCTGAGCATCACCAGGTGTGACCCAAAAAGCAAAGAAAAAAATGGTGCTGGGGGGCTGGAGCAACAGCACAGTGGGGGAGGGCGTTTGCCTTTGCACGCAGCCAACCTAGGTTCGATCCCTGGCATCCCATATGGTCTCCCAAGCACTGCCAGGAGTAATTCCTGAGTGAAGAGCAAGGAGTAACCCCTGAGCATTGCCGGTGTGACCCAAAAAGCAAAAAAAAAGATACTGGGTAGAACCAGAACAACAGGAGGCCTGGCTTTGATCCCTGGCACCCCTTATGGTCCCCCAAGCCTTGCCAAGAGTGATCTCTGAGCGCAGAGCCAGGGGTAAGACCTGAGCACCTCTGGATATGGCCCAAAAATCATACCAAAAAAGTCTGTGGAGTTTCTTCCTCTCCTCCCCCTTTTATTGGGCACACCCATTGGTGCTGGGGGGTTACTCCTGGCTCTACTCCTGGCGGTGCTCAGGCGACCATGTGGGATGCTGGGAATTGAACCCAGGTTGGCCAATATGCAAGACAAGCATCCTACCTGCTGTATTATTGCTCTGGCTCCTAAAAATATTTATTTTCCACACTCGGTAGTGCTTAGTGCCTTTTCCTGGATCTGTGCTCAGAGATTACTCTTTGCAGGTTTGGGGGACAATATGGGATGCCTGAGATAGAACCTAGATCGAATGAGCAAGGCAAACACCCTACCCACTCTACTATTGCTCTGGCCCCTCCCTGCTCTGGCTTTCTTTTATAATTGTTTTTTGTTTTTGTTTTGGGATTACACCCACCAGTGCTGAGGGCTTATTTCTGGCTCTGTGCTCAGGGATCATTCCTGGTGAGGCTTGAGGAATCAAATGAGGTGCCAGAAATTGAACCCGGGTCTGCTGCATAGAGGGCAGGCACCCTACCTGTTTTACTTCATCAGCCTGGTGCAGTGCTTGTGCCAAGCGATGGTGCCTGGAGATCTGCATGCAGAGCATGGCCTCACTGTCCCACTGTAAAAGAGTTCAAGTTCAAGTTAGGAGCTAGTGAATCCTGTTGAGAAGACTTTTTTTTTTTTGGGTCACATCCGGCGATACTCGGGGGTTACTCCTGGCTCTGCACTCAGGAATTACTCCTGGTGGTGCTTGGGGGACCATGTGGGATGCCGGGATTGAACCTGGGTTGACTGTGTGCAAGGCAAATGTGCTCCCGCTGTGCTATGGCTCTGCTCCGAATTCTGTTCTTGTCTCGGTTTACAGGCTACTTCATCAGGTAGGTCTTTTTGGTTTTATGTTTTGTTTTTTGGGTCATACCCAGCGATGCTCAGATGCTCAGGGGTTACTCCTGGTTCTGCACTCAGAAATTACTCCTGGCAGTCTTCAGGGGACCATATGAGATGCCAGGGATTGAACCAGGGTTGGCCATGTGCAAGGCAAGCACCCTACCCACTGTACTGTCTCTCTGGCCCCTTTTTCAGGTAGTTCTTACCTGGGGTCAGGGCTAGGTCAGCTCATGCTTGTGTGGAGCTCTCTATATGCTCTCATAGTCATTCCATTCACAGACAGTACTTGTTCTAGACACCAGTAGCCCACAGCACTGTAATGTTCATGACCGCTTCCCCACTCGGCTATGAGCACCTCTGGACAGGAACCATGTCCTTGTTTTGCATTGCTCTTCCCCATGTAGTTCCCAGCATAGAGAAAGTTGTTAGCATAGAGGACCTCGCCTTTGATCAGTTTGCTCCCAGCCCTGTGGTCTCTGAAGACCATCTTTACACTCTAATAAATGCCCGGAGGCCCCATCCACATTCCTGCCTCTCACCAGGATGCGCTTTTCTCTTTCCATATTTTGAGAGACTCTAGATCTAGCTAAGCCCAACATAAGAGAAGAATTTGGGTTGGATCCCTTACTTTTGGGGGCTTGCTTCTGGCTCTGTACTTAGGGATCATTGCTGGTGGGGATGGGTGGCTATATGGGTTACTGGGGACTGCACAGGTAGGGTCTACAGGCTCTTTGTTAGCATGAAGAAGCTCCGCTTTCTCCTTTTAAGATTAAGGCGATGAAATCTCTAGGGGGATATAATTTAGGCAGATGGATAGGAGAGGGCCCATGGCAAAGAAATTCCTAGGATGACAAGAAAAACTCATCCAGTTTGGTCTACCCAGCAGACCAGACTATCACAGCCCGGCTTCCGCGGCCGCTAGCGGCCATGCGGTTTATCAATAAATGCTTTATTTAGAGGTGACTACAACAGTATGCCACCCACACGGCAAGCCTGGCAAGCTGCTCGTGCAGTATTTGATATGCCAAATACCAGTAACATTTATATTAGGTCATTCCCATGACCTAATATAATTGTTTGAGGCTCTTTATGTTCCTGGAGCAAGCGGATGCTTTTGGGTTCTACTAGCATGAGACAGGACATATGGGCTCTAGCAAATAGATGATCAACAGGAAGATCGTGATAGTGATAGTGACAAGAAAAAGCCCACTCTGCAGAAACAGGAACTAGGCCCAATAAGGCTTCACTGGGCCAGAAGAACCTGAGACAGCTGGACCCCCTTCTTGAGGGAAGTTCCAACAGAAACAAAGGACAGGAAAGGAATTTCGAAGAAGACATCCACTACTCCCAACACTACCCTCCTTGACAGTACGTTAGCTACATCTATTACCAAAGTAGAAGCCCCATGTGAAGGAAGTATGAGAAAAACCTGTAAAAGCTGCCTTGAACAAAGGAAGGGCACACATACACTGTCCGAGCCGTGTGATGCTTGAGTCCACATGGCTGAGCACACACAGCACCTGAGCAAATGTGTCGTCTGCATCTCTTGTGACGTGTACTCTTTTATCCCTTCCCCCTCTTCAGAACCCCCAAATAAAATGTTTTACTTCACTTGATATTCTTCTTCAGAGGAGCAAAGACAAGAATCAGCAAGGCCTGGGCAAGGCCTAGCTTTCCCAGGGGTTCCTGGGGCGGCAGAGGCAGATGGGAAGAAAGTGACCATCTGTCTCCTTCCCGCCTCATATAAGCCGCCTGGGGAGGCCACCTACATCAGACGGCGACCCAGATCTGCATGCAGGGCACAGTCACCCTACCCACAGTTTCATCTCTCCGTCCCAGTACCTCTGGTTAGGGTGTCCTCATGGCACTCTGGGACCTAGAGGCCATGCGCAGTTATAAGGACCTTGTAGTATCGTTTGAAGTGACACTTGGGCCTGTCCTCTTAGTGCTGGGGGTCACCAGACCTGCCCTAGCAGTGTGCACGCCCCTCAGGGCTATACCTGGTGTTGCCGGAATGGCTGGTCGGTCAGTCTTGGGACCTCATACATGCTAGGCATGTATGTGTCCCTGCTGAGTTATGTCTGCAGCCCCAGACTCTTTCTTAAAGGTGTTGGGCACACATGTTAGCCTTCATATCAGGAAAGAGAGGGTTGTGGAATTTAGGGGGTGGGGTGGGAAGAAGAAAAATAAAATACAGAGGGGCAGGGCTTGAGCGATAGTACAGTTTGTAAGACCCTTGCCTTGGATGTGACTGATTCGGATTTGATCCCTGGCACCCGTATGGCCCCTTCAGCCCCACCAGGAGTGATCCCTGAGCTCAGAGCCAGGAGTAAGCCCTGAATAGTGCCCAAAACAAAACAAGGACTTACTTTTTCCAGCCTGTGTTCTCCCTTAAACACGTAATTCTTTTTCTTTCTGCTTTTGTCCACTTTGGGGAAGCTCATGTTTCTTTAACACATATTCCTTTCTTTCTCTCCCCTCACATCATTCCACATAAATTTTGTTCAATAAAATCTATTTTGTTTGACTAAAACCTAAGGGGCCGGAGAGATAGCACAGCGGGTAGGGGCGTTTGCCTTGCACGCGGTTGACCGGGTTCGATCCCGGCATCCCATATGATCCCCGAGCACTGCCAGGAGTAATTCCTGAGCAAAGAGCCAGGAGTAACCCCTGAGCGTTGCTGGGTGTGACCCAAAAAGCAAAAAATAAAAACAAACCTAAAAAGTCAGAAGAGGGCCCCCTTCTTTCTCTGGTGCTTTCTGACTCAGTGAGCAGATGGGCAGGGCTGCAACTACCTCAGGTTGATGTTCAGGTTTGTCCTGCCTCAGTTTGTGAGGGGCCATCCCGAGAGCATAAATCCCTTAGTGTACTCTGTCATGTGTTACGGAGAAGTTGGTCCCCTCACTGAAGGTGCAGAGAGAGCCTTGCTAACCTTTTGATTCTCTAGTTGGCAGAGCCATGGGGATGCCACTTTAGAATAGCCTCTTAGCCAGGTTTTTTTTTTGCTTTTTTTTGGGTCACACCAGTGATGTTCCGGGGTTACTCCTGGTTCTGCACTCAGGAAGTGCTTGGGCACCACATGGGATGCTGGGGGTTGAGCCCAGGGCATCCATGTGCAGGTGCCCTACCCTCTGTACTATTGACCAGGTTTGTATTTAACTTCCTTGCCCTTTTTTCTTGGGGGGTGAACATGGTGGTGCGCAGGGTCTACTCCAGGCTCTGAGCTCAGGGGTCAGTCCTAGCAGATTTTGGGGAGCATTTGGGGTACTTGGAATCAAACCTGGGTTGGTCCTGGTCACTCCCTTTTCTGGATCTCACCCCTCCCCTTTCTGGGGCTCCTGCCTCCCATCTTATCATCTACTGAGAGACCGTGTATCTTCCCCTCACTCCATGGCCCTTCTCCACCCCATGAAGCCACATAAGGCTTCTTTAATATTTGTTTCCAAGTTTGCTCATTCCTGCTTCCTTTTGCCCTGTGTCTGTTCCTTCTTCCCCTCCATCCCGGGCCCGTTCTGTGGGCAGCACACAGACAGCATGCCCTCCTTAGTAGTGGGATGGGAAACTGAGTAAGAGATGGTTCTGGGCACTGTGAGACTCACAGGAGGGACTTGGTCACTGGAGGCTGTAGAGAAAGGGCTGAGGAGGAAAGGCTGCTTCTCAGCTGGGACCACAGAGCTTAGTTTCAAACATGAGCAGAGGTTCTCACCAAGGGAGATGGGATTTCAAGCCAAGGGAGCTGCGTAAACAGCCAGGACTGTGATTATATGACCGTCTAGAAGCCACCACATTTCACATGGCTGGAACGTCAGGTGTTAAGGGAGGTCTGAGAGTTTCTAGGTGTGAGTTCTAGGATGTCCTCTAACAAGCACAGATACCCTAAAGGCTGCAGTGAGCCATCTTTGCAGACTGCGGGACTGACATGACACAGTCTGGTTTCCATTTGTGGAAGGTCATAGTGGCTCTGAGTAGAGACTGTGCTACCTACAGCAGTGGTTCTGAGGAGAGACAGCACTGCCTATTACAGTGGTTCTGAGGAGAGGCAGCACTGTTAAAGTGGCTCTGAGGAGAGGTAGTGCTGCCTATAACAGTGGCTCTGAGGAGAGGCAGCGCTGTCTGTTACAGTGGTTCTGAGGAGAGGCAGCGCTGTCTGTTACAGTGGCTCTGAGGAGAGGCAGCGCTGTCTGTTACAGTGGTTCTGAGGAGAGGCAGCGCTGTCTGTTACAGTGGTTCTGAGGAGAGGCAGCGCTGTCTGTTACAGTGGCTCTGAGGAGAGGCAGCGCTGTCTGTTACAGTGGTTCTGAGGAGAGGCAGCGTTGTCTGTTACAGTGGCTCTGAGGAGAGGCAGCGCTGCTGTTAACAGTGGCTCTGAGGAGAGGCAGCGCTGCCTATAACAGTGGCTCTGAGGAGAGGCAGCGCTGTCTGTTACAGTGGTTCTGAGGAGAGGCAGCGCTGTCTGTTACAGTGGCTCTGAGGAGAGGCAGCGCTGTCTGTTACAGTGGTTCTGAGGAGAGGCAGCGCTGTCTGTTACAGTGGTTCTGAGGAGAGGCAGCGCTGTCTGTTAACAGTGGCTCTGAGGAGAGGCAGTGCTGTCTGTTACAGTGGTTCTGAGGAGAGGCAGCGCTGTCTGTTACAGTGGTTCTGAGGAGAGGCAGCGCTGTCTGTTACAGTGGTTCTGAGGAGAGCCAGCGCTGACTGTTACAGTGGCTCTGAGGAGAGGCAGCGCTGTCTGTTACAGTGGTTCTGAGGAGTGGCAGCGCTGTCTGTTACAGTGGTTCTGAGGAGAGGCAGCGCTGACTGTTACAGTGGCTCTGAGGAGAGGCAGCGCTGTCTGTTACAGTGGTTCTGAGGAGAGGCAGCGCTGTCTGTTACAGTGGCTCTGAGGAGAGGCTGCGCTGTCTGTTACAGTGGTTCTGAGGAGAGGCAGCGCTGACTGTTACAGTGGCTCTGAGGAGAGGCAGGGCTGTCTGTTAACAGTGGTTCTGAGGAGAGGCAGCGCTGTCTGTTAACAGTGGTTCTGAGGAGAGGCAGCGCTGTCTGTTACAGTGGCTCTGAGGAGAGGCAGCGCTGTCTGTTACAGTGGTTCTGAGGAGAGGCAGCGCTGTCTGTTACAGTGGTTCTGAGGAGAGGCAGCGCTGTCTGTTAACAGTAGTTCTGAGGAGAGGCAGCGCTGTCTGTTACAGTGTCTCTGAGGAGAGGCAGCGCTGTCTGTTACAGTGGTTCTGAGGAGAGGCAGCGCTGTCTGTTACAGTGGTTCTGAGGAGAGGCAGCGCTGTCTGTTACAGTGGCTCTGAGGAGAGGCAGCGCTGTCTGTTACAGTGGCTCTGAGGAAAGGCAGCGCTGTCTGTTAACAGTGGTTCTGAGGAGAGGCAGCGCTGACTGTTACAGTGGCTCTGAGGAGAGGCAGCGCTGTCTGTTACAGTGGCTCTGAGGAGAGGCAGTGCTGACTGTTACAGTGGTTCTGAGGAGAGGCAGGGCTGTCTGTTACAGTGGCTCTGAGGAGAGGCAGCGCTGTCTGTTACAGTGTCTCTGAGGAGAGGCAGCGCTGTCTGTTACAGTGTCTCTGAGGAGAGGCAGCGCTGTCTGTTAACAGTGGTTCTGAGGAGAGGCAGCGCTGTCTGTTACAGTGGCTCTGAGGAGAGGCAGCGCTGCCTATATTTTCTTTTATTCCAGTGACCACAAGTCACCTCATTGCCTAAGTAGGAGAACCACACTGAGCAGATCAACAGTTACATGTGAGGCAGTCACACAGAGAGGAATTTTCTTTATTTTATGGATATATGTATAGCATTATTATAGGGTCTGAGGCGCTAGAAAGGCCAGAGCAGTGTGTGGTGACTCCTGCTCAGGTCTGTGCACCAGTCCCTGAGAGATGGCAGAGCCCAGAGCCATGCTCAGGCAATCTGAAGCTTTCCACAGTTCCTGTGCTTGGGGCTCAGCCTGGTCCTGAGGAGGCAGAGAGAACCAGGCTGTGACCAGGGGTGAGGGCAAAAAGAACACTTTAGTGGGAAATGGTAATGGCAGATTAAAACTCACCATTGAATATACACAAAAGAGACTTAAGTCTCTAAATATCTGCAGGGCTAGCCACAATGTGCAAAAGAAGAGGGAGAGAGATGCAGAGACAGAGAGAGAGAAAGAGAGAGAGAAAGAGAGGAAACGGGGGGTACCTGCTATTGAGGCAGCCTGGGGTGGGCGGGAGGGTGGGGTACATTGGGGGTGGAAATGGGGCACTGGTGGAGGAATGGGTGCTGGAATACTGTACTACCAAGAACCAATTATGAACACCTTTGTAACTGTATGTCTCACGGTGGTATAATAAACAATTAAAAAAAAAACACTTTGTGGCCATCAGGGAGGTCAAACCTCAGAGCTGCTGTAGGGTGGTAGTGTGAGGAAAGCTTGGCAGTCAGGAGCAGCTGACAGGGCAGGTTGTGGGTGGGAGTTCAAGGGAGGTAGATCAGAAGTGGGAACCGAGAATGAAGGGGTCAGGGAGGGGAAAATAGTGAAGCAGTAGGGATGGGATCAGGATGAGAGGTCTGGACAGTGCTTGGTCAGGGACAGTGATTCAGGGAAGGAGCCCGTGATGGAGCACAGACTGGGGCAGAGAGAGAGAGAGAGAGAGAGAGAGAGAGAGAGAGAGAGAGAGAGAGAGAGAGAGAGAGAGAGCTCGGGAGGGAGGGTGTTGCTAGCTGTGTGACCAGATGGAACTGGAGTGGAGTGATAGTACAGCAGGTTGGGTATTTATCTCACCCAGCGCCATCACTGGCATCCCCTGTGGTCCCCTGAGTACCCCTGAGTACCACCAGGAGCAATTTCTGAGTGCAGAACCAGGAGTGTGGTCCAAACTTCTCCCGCCTAAAAAAAAATCAGGGAAGGAGCAGGGCGGGGCAGTGGGAGAGTGGGAGGGCAGGGGTGCTGGGTGCTGGGCTTGAAGAATAAGAGCAGAAAGTGATCCAGCGGAAGCTTGGGAGGAGGGAGGAGGACGCCTGAAGGGGTCGCGTGGTTGAGGTCCCTCATGCGCTGGGCAGGGTGAGGCCATGGGCCGTGAGGGGCGAAGGTTGACATGAAGTGCTTTTCGGGCTGGCCATGGAAATGCTAAAATGAACTGGAAGAGATGGGGTAGACAGAGTCGTTTGTTCATTCACCAGATAGTCCCTCTATTCCTTTACAGGCGAGTCTCTGCTAAGGTTGGCAGTGGCGGGGGAAGGGGAGACTGTGGAGGACAAGATCCTCACTGCCATGAAATGGAAATTACAGCCGCAGGGAGAGAGTCAGGCAAAGCAAATCTTTACTTAGTCTGTGGGATAGACCAGGAGCAGGGAAGGATGTGGCCAGGCTGAGGAGGGTGTGGCACTTGCAGTCTTGAAATTCAAGAGTCTTCAGGGAAGGCCTAACCACTGTGTGTGTGCAAAGACACAGAGGGCTGGAGGGTTCAGCCCAAAGGCTACTGCACTGAAGAGGGAGGGGCTGGTGGAGGGGCTGGTGCCTGAGCTAAGACAATTTAGAGAAATAGTCACCAAAGTATATCCTCAGAGCCTGGCTGGCCAGAGGAGCCATGAATAGCCTGAGGCCCTTCGTCTGGGACCAGTTCACAAACTTTGCCCTTTGCTTGTTTTTAAATTTTTTTATACCATTGCAAAATGGTAACGTAATGAGATAGACCATTACAAAGCTGTTTGGGATTGGGTTTCAGTCATGCAGTGTTCAGCACCCATCCCTCCACCAGTGCCCAGTTCCCATTGCCAGTGTCCCAGTATCTCTCCTCCCTCCCAGTGCTCTGCCCGTTTGATCTGTGACCTATACCCACCCATGCGGTCTCTAGCATGGGATGGGCTGCTAGTGCCCTGCGGTATGTGGTGACGGAGCACAGACTGGGGCGGAGAGGGAGAGAGAGAGAGAGAGAGAGAGAGAGAGAGAGAGAGAGAGAGAGAGAGAGAGAGAGAGAGGACAGAGCGAGCTGGGGTGGGGGAGGGTGTTGCCAGCTGTGTGACTAGATGGGAGAGGCAGTCATTGTCCTGTGCGGAGCTCACCAGCCGGGTCTTGGTACAGCTTGCTGTGGCTGGGGATGCCGGGTGCAGGACACAGAGCCCTTGTGTGGAGGCGCTGCTATTGGGACTAAGTAAAGTGGGGGGCTGGCTATGCTGCCCCAGAAGGCACAGACCTGGAGAATTTGGGGTGAAATGGCCCTTGGGCCCGGGCTGGGCTGTGTTAGGGAGAATCTGAAGGGGAGAGAGTTGAGCCCTGGGTATGTTTTCTGGGGACGCGGCTCCAGGTCGGCGGCCCCCTGCCGGCAGCTCAGTCTGTCCTTCCTTCCCCACCCACAGGATCTCGAGGCCATGTCTGTCCCGTCCTCCCTGAGCCAGTCGGCCATTAATGCCAACAGCCACGGAGGCCCCGCCCTGAGGCTGCCCCCTGCACACTGCCCACAACCAGCTGCTCAACGCCAAGCTGCAGGCCACCGTGGGGCCCAAGGACCTGCGCAGCGCCATGGGGAGGGCGGTGGGCCCGAGCCAGGCCCTGCCAATGCCAAGTGGCTCAAGGAGGGGCAGAACCAGCTCCGGCGGGCTGCCACCGCCCATCGAGACCAAAACCGAAATGTCACCTTGACCTTGGCTGAGGAGGCCAGCCAGGAGCCTGAGATGGCACCACTGGGCCCCAAAGGCCTGATGCACCTGTACTGGGAGCTGGAGCTCTCGGCCCACAGTGCCGCCAGCCATGGGCTCCGAGGGCCCAGCCTGATCCTCAGCACCCAAAATCAGGTGCCAGATGAGGGAGAAGAGAAGGCGGCAGGGGAGGCCGAGGAGGACGATGAGGAGGAGGACGAGGAGGAGGAGGAGGAGGAGGACTTGTCTTCTCCCCCAGGACTTCCCGAGCCCCTGGAGAGAACAGAGGTCCCCCTGGACCCCAGGCCCTTGCAGACGGCCCCCGGGAGCATAGCAAGAGTGCCAGCCTCCTGTTTGGCATGCGGAACAGTGCAGCCAGTGACGAGGACTCAAGCTGGGCGACCTTATCCCAGGGCAGCCCCTCCTATGGCTCCCCGGAGGACACAGGTACCTTGGGGAGTTGGGGGTGGGCAGGAGGGAAGAATCTCACGGCCTGTGGCATCAGTTTCTATGATGGACACTCTTCTGACTGCTTTGATTTGTCCGTTGAACCTTCTGTCTGGCAAACCCTCATGGCCGAGGACCAGATTTGTGTATGGGCTATTCAGTGGCCCATCTACTGGCCCTCAGCTCAGCATGATAACATCGAATCCTTACAATAATGTTGTAGGCTGGACAGCACTACCGTGTCCATATTACAGAGATCATGAGAGACCTGCATATCCAAAGAGATAGTACAGCAGGTAAGCATTACCTTAAGCCTGCCCAGGCTCTATCCCTGGCACCAGTTATTGTCCCTGAGCCTCTCCAGCAGTGAGCCTTGAATGCAGAGCCAGGAGCACAGCTTGAGCGCAGCTGGGCGTGACCTCAAACTGAACCAAAACAAAACAGAAGATCTGGAGAAGTTTAGTAGATTTCCCGGTCACAGATGGTCTGAAATTACATTAGAACTGATTTATACCAGGTTCAAGTCCAGATCTGAGCTCTTGGCCCTACATTACCTTGTTACCGTGTCACCTTGTGCATTGCACCAAGGCCAGGCTTAGACAGGCGCATCCGGAGGGAATGTGCAATGCACCAAGGCCAGGCTTAGACAGGCCTGTCTGGAAGTAGTGTGCCATGTGCAGTGCACTAAGGCCAGGCTTAGACAGTCCCGTCTCGAGGAGTGTGCCATGTGCAGTGCACTAAGGCCAGGCTTAGACAGTCCCGTCTCGAGGGAGTGTGCCGTGTACAGTGCTCTAAGGCCAGGCTTAGACAGTCCCGTCTCGAGGGAGTGTGCCGTGTACAGTGCTCTAAGGCCAGGCTTAGACAGTCCCGTCTCGAGGGAGTGTGCCGTGTACAGTGCTCTAAGGCCAGGCTTAGACAGGCCCGGTCAGGAGGGAGTGCCATGTGCAGTACACCAAGAGTAGGCTTAGACAGGTGCGTCTGGGAGGGAGTGGGCCTTGTGCAGTGCATGAAGGCCAGGCTTAGACAGTTCCGTCTCGAGGGGAGCAGCAGCGTGTCCCCACAGAGGTGTATTCTGAAAGAGTTGTTGGTGCAGAGACTACAGTGGGTATTGCCAGTGTTGTTGCTAAGAATGGGAGAGGAGGGCTGGGAGAGAAGAGTGGGGAGAGCCTTGCCGCACAGTCAGCGGCTTTGATGCTCCGTGTGGTCCCTGAGCTCCTTCAGGAGCACATAGCACAGAACTGTGAGATTCTCTCGTGCCCAGCAGCAGTGATGCTCACAGCCCTCCGCCCCCCCCCCCCCCCCAGCCTTGTGGAGGGCACAAAGTTCGGATGAGCTGACAGTTCCTGGGCAGCCTCCTCCCCTGTCAGAAAGGGGGCAGTTTCCAGGCCGGAGCAATAGCACAGCAGGGAGGGCATTTGCCTTGCATGCAGCTGACCCGGATTCGATCCCCAGAATCCCATATGGTTCCCTGGGCACTGCCAGGAGTAATTCCTGAGGGCAGAGCCAGGAGCGTTGCTGGGTGTGACCCAAAAAGAAAAAAAAAGAAAAAGGTCTGGGGGGCCAATTTAAAGCTGCAGGAGAGAGAGAAGAGCGAGCCTGCTTTACCTGATCAGTTTTCCTACTGTCCAGTCCAGGCTTCATGTTGCCATGCCTGAGCCTCGCTTCCTCCTGCCTGAGCTGAGACTCTCAGCAAACCCTCCTTGTACATGTTCACACGCACGTCTGAAAGCTGCAACCTTTGAAGTCCACAGTACTCTATCATGCCTATAAAAATTAACTATGAATCTCAGCATCTTCGTATATCCATTAGTGAGTGTCTTCCCCAATCCCTCACCTCCTGACCTTTTAAAAGAATTTTGATGATTTGAACAATATCCAAGTAAGTCCAGACTTTTAGATGGTTGATATGTGATGTAAAGTTTCGTTTTATCTTTGCTCTGTGTTCTCCCTCCCACTCTTTAGTTTTGCTTGCAGAGGTGTGTGTGTGTGTGTGTGTGTGTGTGTGTGTGTGTGTGTGTGTTAATTTCACTGTGATTTGGTCCTTGGATTCCCAGTGTCAGATTGCAGACTGCACTGTGTTGAACTTGTTCCTCCTCCCTTCTCTTTCTTTTTTTTTTTCTTTTTGGGTCATACCTGGCAATGCTCAGGGGTTTCTCCTGGCTCTGCACTCAGGAATTACTCCTGGCGGTGCTTGGGGGACCATATAGGATGCGGGGATCGAACCGGGCCGGCACAGGCCGGCTGCGTGTAAGGCAAACGACCTACCGCTGGGCTATTGCTCTGGCCCCCTTCTCTTTCTTGTCTGCTAGTGAGTTGCAGAGCTTTGCTCAGATTGTGATTGAAAGCGCGTTCCTATTTTTCCACATTTGTTTTTACAGGACCACTTGATATGTGGTGTTGGGTACATCTCTCAAAGGCTAGGCTGATCACCTCTCTTTTACATGATACGAGTGGCCTTTGTCAGCCACTGACTGAGCCCTCTGGAAGGGAACAGTTGTTCCTCTCCTCAGTTGGTTGAGTGGGAGGAAACGGAGTCTCAATGAAGCGGGTGAATATAACTCTCATGGGAAATGGAAAGCTAGACCTTGCTAAAATATTCCAGTTTCTAAGTGCTAGCAGCTAGTTCTGGATTTCAAAAAGCCCCATATAGGCCCCGCAAACTCTGAAGCTTGCATCAGCCTGCCTAGGGCTCGTTTGCAGGGTCTGAAGCAGAGGCCACATAATGGAAGGCTTGGATACTGCGTGGCTCCTGGGATGGGCATCGTGGCGGCTCTGCCTAGCCACGCCTAGGAAGCTTCCAGAATCAGCAGGATAGCACTGCTGAAGAACAGACAAGGGCATCGGGAGAAAGGAGCCTGCTGCTGAAGGCCGTGGAGGATGAGGCGAGCACCCTGGCGCCCGGCTAGGGAGGGGCTCAGTCTCTTGGTGGTGTCAGGGATCGGAGCCAGCTGCACTAGGCAAAGCCACGTACTTGTCCCTGTCACTCTCCAGGGTTGTGCCCTGGTGGTCAGGTGTGAGTGAATGGATAAGGAAGTGCTAAGGAATGAGCTCTTTTTAGGCCTGGGTTCATACTTGGTGACGGCCGTGTCCTCAGTGCAGAGAATGTGTCCTCCGGGGGCAGGTGTTCCCGCCCTCATAACATTCACAGTCTAAGGGTGGGGGGGGACAGACGTGAACAGTTGTGAGTGATATGGAAACTGAACGAAAGGGATTTGTGGGGTGGGGAGCCAGAGGGTTAGGCTAGTTTGGGGAGGTGACCTTTGCATTGAGGAGGACTAGGAGTGAGCTAGGTGAGGTTCATGGGCAGGAGGCTCAGAGAGGATGAGGGGCATGAGCCAAGCATAAAGTTCCAAGGGGCTGGGAGTCAGCCATGAGGCAGATGCTTAAGGGCTCATACAACAGAGGAAGTTGGATTCTATCCTGGCCCTATAGAGGAAGTTGGATTCTATCCTGGCCCTATAGAGGAAGTTGGATTCTATCCTGGCCCTATAGAGGAAGTTGGATTCTATCCTAAAGGTAGAGAACAGAGTTAAAGTGTTAACTTGAGTAATTTCATAAGTCTTAGATTTTTTTTTTTTTTTTCTTTTTTGGGTCACACCTGGCAATACTCAGGGTTTAATCCTGGCTCTGCACTCAGGAATTACTCCTGGTGGTGCTTGGGAGACCATATGGGATGCCGGGGATCGAACCTGGGTCATCCATGTGCAAGGAGAATGCCCTCCATGCTGTACTATCACTCTGGCCCCATCTTAGCATCTTGGAAGAATAGTCAAGATGTAGTGAAAGGTCCACATTGGTGGAGACTAGACTGGAAGAGGAAGACCTTGTGTGAGCCAGGTGCAGTGGCCCAGGTTAAAATAGCTTAGATGGGCCAGAGATGGTACAGTGGGTAGGTGCTTTGCATGCAGCCAATCTGGGTTCTCGGACTCCCACTGCACATGGTCTCCTGCACCCTGCCAGAGGTGACCCCTGAGAAAGAGCCAGGAGAAAACCCTGGGCACACTGGCTGTGGTTCCCAAATAAGAAAAAAAAGCCTAGACTGTAGTAAGGAGAGGGTGAGAGCAGTAATTCACTACCTTCTGAGTGAATGTTAGAAGGCAGATCGGTGAGTGCTGAGGAGTGTAGGTGTGCATGCCCGTGTGCCTGTATGAAGTGTAGAAGTGAATATGCAGGCATGAAGGTGTGCATGCCTGTGTGCCTGCATGAAGTGTAGGAGTGAATATGCAGGAGTGAAGGTGTGAATGCCCGTGTGCCTGCATGAAGTGTAGGAGTGAATATGCAGGCGTGAAGGTGTACATGCCCGTGTGCCTGCATGAAGTGTAGGAGTGAATATGCAGGAGTGAAGGTGTGCATGCCCGTGTGCCTGCATGAAGTGTAGGAGTGAATATAGAGGCGTGAAGGTGTGCATGCCCGTGTGCCTGCATGAAGTGTAGGAGTGAATATGCAGGAGTGAAGGTGTGCATGCCCGTGTGCCTGCATGAAGTGTAGGAGTGAATATGCAGGAGTGTAGGTGTGCATGCCCGTGTGCCTGCATGAAGTGTAGGAGTGAATATAGAGGCGTGAAGGTGTACATGCCCGTGTGCCTGCATGAAGTGTAGGAGTGAATATGCAGGAGTGTAGGTGTGCATGCCCGTGTGCCTGCATGAAGTGTAGGAGTGAATATAGAGGCGTGAAGGTGTACATGCCCGTGCCTGCATGAAGTGTAGGAGTGAATATGCAGGAGTGTAGGTGTGCATGCCCGTGTGCCTGCATGAAGTGTAGGAGTGAATATGCAGGCGTGAAGGTGTGCATGCCCATGTGCCTGCATGAAGTGTAGGAGTGAATATGCAGGAGTGTAGGTGTGCATGCCCGTGTGCCTGCATGAAGTGTAGGAGTGAATATAGAGGCGTGAAGGTGTACATGCCCGTGTGCCTGCATGAAGTGTAGGAGTGAATATGCAGGAGTGTAGGTGTGCATGCCTGTGTGCCTGCATGAAGTGTAGGAGTGAATATGCAGGAGTGTAGGTGTGCATGCCCATGTGCCTGCATGAAGTGTAGGAGTGAATATGCGGGCGTGAAGGTGTACATGCCCGTGTGCCTGCATGAAGTGTAGGAGTGAATATGCAGGCGTGAAGGTGTACATGCCCGTGTGCCTGCATGAAGTGTAGGAGTGAATATGCAGGCGTGAAGGTGTGCATGCCCGTGTGCCTGCATGAAGTGTAGGAGTGAATATGCAGGCGTGAAGGTGTGCATGCCCGTGTGCCTGCATGAAGTGTAGGAGTGAATATAGAGGCGTGAAGGTGTGCATGCCTGTGTGCCTGCATGAAGTGTAGGAGTGAATATGCAGGAGTGTAGGTGTGCATGCCCGTGTGCCTGCATGAAGTGTAGGAGTGAATATGCAGGAGTGTAGGTGTGCATGCCCGTGTGCCTGCATGAAGTGTAGGAGTGAATATGCAGGAGTGTAGGTGTGCATGCCCGTGTGCCTGCATGAAGTGTAGGAGTGAATATGCAGGAGTGAAGGTGTGAATGCCCGTGTGCCTGCATGAAGTGTAGGAGTGAATATGCAGGAGTGAAGGTGTGCATGCCCATGTGCCTGCATGAAGTGTAGGAGTGAATATGCAGGCGTGAAGGTGTGCATGCCCGTGTGCCTGCATGAAGTGTAGGAGTGAATATGCAGGAGTGAAGGTGTACATGCCCGTGTGCCTGCATGAAGTGTAGGAGTGAATATGCAGGAGTGAAGGTGTACATGCCTGTGTGCCTGCATGAAGTGTAGGAGTGAATATGCAGGAGTGAAGGTGTACATGCCCGTGTGCCTGCATGAAGTGTAGGAGTGAATATAGAGGCTTGAAGGTGTGCATGCCCGTGTGCCTGCATGAAGTGTAGGAGTGAATATGCAGGCGTGAAGGTGTACATGCCTGTGTGCCTGCATGAAGTGTAGGAGTGAATATGCAGGAGTGAAGGTGTACATGCCCGTGTGCCTGCATGAAGTGTAGGAGTGAATATGCAGGAGTGTAGGTGTGCATGCCCATGTGCCTGCATGAAGTGTAGGAGTGAATATAGAGGCGTGAAGGTGTGCATGCCCGTGTGCCTGCATGAAGTGTAGGAGTGAATATGCAGGCGTGAAGGTGTACATGCCTGTGTGCCTGCATGAAGTGTAGGAGTGAATATGCAGGAGTGTAGGTGTGCATGCCCGTGTGCCTGCATGAAGTGTAGGAGTGAATATAGAGGCGTGAAGGTGTACATGCCCGTGTGCCTGCATGTAGTGTAGGAGTGAATATGCAGGAGTGAAGGTGTGCATGCCCGTGTGCCTGCATGAAGTGTAGGAGTGAATATGCAGGAGTGAAGGTGTACATGCCCGTGTGCCTGCATGAGCTGATTCTGGAGTGATAGCACAGTGGGTAGGCATAGGGCATTTGCCCTTTGCAAGTAGCCGACCTGGATTCGATCCCCGGCATTCCATATGGCCCTCTGAGCACCGCCAGGAGTAATTCCTGAGTGCAGAGCCAGGAGTAACCCCTGAGTGTCGCCTGGTTTGACCCAAGAAAAGGGAAAAAGAGAGTGAAGGTTCAGGAGTGAACGTGCACATGCCCGTGTGTCTGCATGAGCTGTTGCAGGAATTAAGGTAACACAGGAGTGAGGAAGCGGTCCCTGAATGCTTGGAGGGAGGTGTAAGGGACTCCAGAAGGACCTTCCAGATGGTCAGGGGAGGGGAGAGGCACCCCTCCAGGACAGATCGGAAGGATAAAGCGCTTTGAAGCAGGAAAGTACAGGCTGGCAGGGCTGGCATATGGATTGTGTATGTGAGTCAGTCCAAAGCTGGTGCGTTGGACCCCAGATTCAAACAGCATATGGCCCTTTAGGAATAAGGGTGTGGCGCGCAGGGCCTGAGTGTCTGTCCTGTGTTCCTGGAAGGTTTGGAGGAAGACTCTGCAGTTGAGGGAGGGTCTCTTGCAGGGGAGCAGCTGGCCTGACTCCCTGGGGCATGAGGGGCAGAGAGGTGGGGGAGAAGAGGCTATTAGAACGCGAGACAGATGGACGCCTGGACGCACAGAGCCCTTCCCTTAGGCCCAGGCTGCCTCAGCCCCCGGCCACATAGCCTCCGCCAGGTGCTGCCCCTCTGGGGCTGGTTGCTTGGCAGCGGGAGGGGGTGGGGAGGGGGGGGACTGCCTGTCCCTCAGTGCTGCCTCTAGGGCCAGTCAGGATTCCTGGTTTCCCTGGTAACAGGAAGCACGTCAGCAGTCTGGGCACTCCCAGCAGCTCCTGGTGCTGCGGTTGCTGAGGAGACGCTGCAGCCTGGCTGGGCCCGGCAGGTGAGGGGGTGGCGCTGGGGCGCCCTGAGAGGTGCATCCCTTGCTGGGGCCAAGACCCACAAGGTCTACTCTGGTGCCCCAACAGCGGGGGCAGGTTCTGGGTCAGGGAGGGACCCCAGGAGCCTTGAAGCCACACCCTGTTTGCACTGAGATCTGCAGGTTTTGCAGGGCCCCTGGTGGTGAGGGTATGGGGGGTCTTAATCCCCCTGGAGTCCCTCAGACTGGGCTCTGCTGTGGCCCCGGAGGTGCCTGCTGCTGAGGGGCTGCAGACGAAGCTGGAAAGAAGAGCTGAGTACCCAGTGCCAGGGTCTCAGCGTGTCCCCTACCCCACCCCCAAGGACATCCTCTGCTGGGGTGGTCCTACCCCTCCCTGGTGACCTGTGGACGGCTGAGGATCTCCCCTGGCAGGCTCTGCTCTGGTGAGGAGGGCGGGATGTGCTTCTCTCTGCAGCCAGGCCCCAGGCTGTGAGCCCAGCTGGCAGGACTGGAGGGGCTGTGAGGAGGGAGGGCAGAGGCTGGAGGGGCTGGGCGCAAGCACCATGTTCTCCCAGGACTTTTTCCTGGCCGTCATCCTGCAGGACATCGGCCCAGGTGAGAGTGCCCCAGGCCTTGGGCAGCGCCTGGGTGGGGCTGGGAGGGAGAGCAGAGCCCGAAAGACTCTGGCTGGGGACAGAAAGGGGAGGGTGCACGGCGCTGCTTGTGGCCACGGGGCAAGTATCTGCCTGGGTGGAGGGTCTCACACAGATGTGTCATGTCTGAGTGTGTATATATGTGTGCACACGGCTGGCACCGCCACACCTATAGGGGGTCATTGTGGGTGTGCATTCCACAGGTCTGGTGAGGGTTGACACAGGTTAGTCTGTGTGTGCGTGTGTGTACTGTGTGTGCATGTGTATGTGTGCTGTTTGTGTGTGTGTGCACTGTACACATGCTGTATATATGCCTATGTGTGTATGCTGTGTATGTGCGTGTGTGTGCATATGTGTGTGCTGTGTGCATGTGTGCTGTGTGTGTACGTGTCTTGTGTTTATGTATGCTGTGTAGGTGCTGTGTGCTTTGTGTGCTCTGTGTGTATGCTGTGTGCGTGTGTGCTGTGTGTGTGTTGTGTTTGCGTGTGTGTACTGTGCTCTGAGTGCGTGCTGTGTGTAGGTGTGCTCTGTGTGTATGTATATACATGTGTGCGTGTGTATACTGTATATGCGTATGTATGTGTGCATGCTGTGTATGTGCTGTGTGCGCATGTGTGCAGTGTATATGTGTACATGTGTGTGCATGTGTGCATGTTGTGTGTGCATGTGTGCTGTGTATGTGTTGTGTATATGTGTGCTGTCTGTGCGCATGTGTGCGATGTGTTTGTGTGTGTGCATGTGTGTGCTGTGTGTATGTGCATGTGTGCATGCTGTGTGTCGCATGTGTGCTGTGTATGTGCGTGTGTGTATGTGTAATGCGCTGTGTGTATGTTGTGTGGATGCTTGTATGTGTGTTGTATGTGTTGGCAGTGTGCTGTGTGTTGTGTGTGCTGTGTGTGCGTGTGTGCTGTGACTTGTGTGTGCACACATACGTGGTGTCTGCATCATGTATGTCTGGTATTGGGGTGAATATGTTTGCCACTGCACACTCATCTACCCTGTTATGTGGGGGCTGTGGTCAGAGCTTGTGCAGGTGATGGGTTTGGGTGCAAAGGTGCATAGGAGCAGTGCCAGGAGTATGTGTGCCAGGAGGGCAGCTGGGGCCCCTCACCCTGCATTCTCTGCCCTCTTACTTCCGCACATGGGTCACAATAACCAGGAGCCTGGCCCAGCAGGAGAGATGAGCTGTGCCCTCTGCTGTTGGCCCTGTGTGGGGCTGCAGATGCTGTAGTCCAGGAGGAAGGGGTTGTGCTGGATACTTTGCCCACATCATCTTCTCAACGCTGTGGTCTTAGGAAAGTGGGTAGCCAGGAGTCACCTAGGCAGATGCAGCTGCTGATTGGGTGCTCATGGAGCCCCCAATCTGGCAGATTCCTTCTGGAACCCCAACGCCTCGAGACGGATTCCGACCTGCCGGCTGGATGGATGCGGGTCCAGGACACCTCAGGGACCTATTACTGGCACATCCCGACAGGGACCACCCAGTGGGAACCCCGGGGACGAGCCTCCCCTCACAGGTCAGCAGCCCCCGAGAGGAGTCCTCACAGGTGAGCGTGCAGGCGTGGTGTCCCTGAGCGGGACAGGCTGCAGGGGCCCCACTCATTGCCCCCGTCCTCCTACCAGCTCACCTGGACCGGCTTTACCCATGGAGAAGGCTTTGAGGATGGGGAGTTCTGGAAGGTGAGCTAGCCCTGTGGGGTTGGGGGAGGGGGCAGCCTTGGGCCAGGCCTGAGTCGACACTTCCTGTCCCAGGATGAGCCCAGCGAGCAGGCCCCGATGGATTTGGAACTGAAGGAACCTGAGGAGGGGCGTTGCCCTTCCCAGCCCCGAGCCTCAGGTCAGTGGGCAGAGAGGAGCTTGGGAGGGGGTCTCCCATGGATGGGGATCCAATACCAAGTGTCATTATCTGCCTCTAGCCCGGAATCATTGCCCCAGGAGGAGGAGAAGCTGCCCCCCAAAGAATGCCAACCCGGGAATCAAGGTTTGTTTGAGACCAGCACCCGCCCCAGGCTGGGCCCCTCATGTTGTGTTCTGGGGTATTTCTAGTCTGTCATTCAGTTCACTCCCACGTGGGCTTGTCCTGTGCCAGAGGTCCCTTCACCATTGGGGCCTTTCCAGGTTTAGCATAGCTCCACCATTAGGGGTCCTCTTTAGCAGCCCATGTCCTCTACTTGGGAGCCTCACAGCCTTCACTCAGCACCTTCCTGGGGACCCACCATGTCCTGAGCAGGAAGGGCTCCCGTCTCCCCAGACTCCTCTGGGTCCTGTGCTCCCACAGTTTCAGCTCAGACCCTCTCCCTCCCATCCCTCTTCTGTTTCTGGCAGTGTTTTGCTGTGCGCTCGCTGGGCTGGGTGGAGATGACTGAAGAGGAGCTGGCCCCTGGCCGCAGCAGCGTTGCCGTCAATAACTGCATCCGTCAGCTGTCCTACCACAAAAACAATCTGCACGACCCCATGGCTGGGGGCTGGGGGGAGGTGAGGGTCGGAGGCCAAGTGAAGGCACTGGGAGGTGGGGCAGAGCCGAGCTGCCCAGGCCTGTATTGGGGGGATGGTGGGGGATGGCACAGCCACGGAGTGGCAAAAGAGCCACAAGAAGAAGAAGGCAAGTATGATCCGACTAGCATGAGCCTGATGGGATGGTTCAACCCCAAAACATGGGCCCCCAACCTGTGGCTGGTCTCCCTGTGCTGGAGAGGGTGGCAGTCAGCGGCTGTCTCACAGGGCCACTGCTGAGTGCTGCCTCCTGGGTCTGTAGGGGAAGGACCTGCTGCTGCAGTTGGAGGACGAGACCCTGAAGCTGGTGGAGCCGCAGAGCCAGGCCCTGCTGCATGCCCAGCCTGTCGTCAGCATTCGTGTATGGGGCGTCGGGCGGGACAGTGGCAGGTGGGAGCATCGCTCAGGGTCCCAGGGGTGGGGCTCCCCTGGCGGTCAGACCAGGACTCTTCTGTCTAACTCTGTTGCTTGCCTCTCTTTGCTGCCGGACCCAGAGAGAGGTACAGTGCCTGTCCACACTGGCCCTTTCTCAGCATATGGACCAGAAGCACCCACGTTGCCCTCCTCTCCTGCCCCTCCCTGCCCTGCCCACTCATACTTCCATCCTCAACATGCTCAGTCTGCCCTCGGCCAGAGGCCGCTCCCCACAGACACTATCCCCCAAAGCGGAAACTCCCGAGTAGCTGTGAGGGACAGGGAGGGCGTGTTGGGGTGGGGGGGTGGAGTGAGACTCCGGGGAGACTTTGAGGTGCTCCTTCCCTACAGGGACTTTGCCTATGTGGCCCGGGATAAACTCACCCAGATGCTCAAGTGCCACGTGTTTCGCTGTGAGGCGCCTGCCAAGAACATCGCCACCAGCCTGCATGAGATCTGCTCTAAGGCATGGCTCCTTGCACCCAGGACAAGCTGGGGTCGGGCACTCCAGGGTAACGGAGACCTGACGGACCTGCCCTCCGTCTTCCCTCCCTTCTGTAGATCATGGCCGGACGGCGCAATACCCACTGCTTGGTCAACGGACTCTCCCTGGACCACTCTAAACTTGTGGATGTCCCTTTTCAAGGTTAGTGTCACAGCCCTGCCAGGTCCTGCTCAGCTCAGCTTTAGAGGCAGAGCTGGGGTGAATCCACAGGGACATGAGCTACTGGACAGACAGGATCGGAAAATGGGCACCACAAGAGTCAACTCTTGGGCTCAGGAAATTGAGGGACGTGTGGAGGAGGGCCATGGCACCTGGGAGAGAGCAAGGTCTATAACCGTGACTGATCAATAACCGTGACTGATCAATAACCGTGACTGATCAATAACCGTGACTGATCAATAACGTGACTGATCAATAACCGTGACTGATCAATAACGTGACTGATCAATAACCGTGACTGATCAATAACCGTGACTGATCAATAACGTGACTGATCAATAACGTGACTGATCAATAACCGTGACTGATCAATAACGTGACTGATCAATAACCGTGACTGATCAATAACCGTGACTGATCAATAACCGTGACTGATCTAGAACCATGACTGATCTTTCTCTTCTTTCCTGCAGTGGAATTCCCAGCGCCTAAGAATGAGTTGGTACAAAAGTTCCAAGTTTATTACCTGGGAACGTGCCTGTTGCTAAACCTGTCGGTATGTCCTTTAACTCCCCCATGTCCCAGGACCACTGCCTTGACCCTGAAGCCCTGCCCACTGCTGTTTCCTGGTGCCTCCTTTAGCACCCCATGATGCTTTTTTTTTTTTTGAGTCACACCCACCAATGCTCAGAGGTTGTTCCTGGCTCTGCACTCAGGAATTACTCCTGGTGGTGCTTGGGGGACCATATGGAATGCCGGGTATTGAACCTGGGTTGACTGTGTGCAAGACAAACACCCTCCCGCTCTGGCCCCCAAAGCTTTTTTTTTTTTGTCACTCTACCCTTCCACGTTCTGAACCTCTGTCCCAACTGTGCCCCATCTAGCTCATAGCAGAGGTTGGCATCTTCCTGAGCGGGAACCACGTGACTATTGCTGAACTAGCACACAGAGAGGGAACCTCTCTGGGGAGAATCTCCTAGGGAAGCCCTGGCTGGACTGTAGGTGATGGAAACCCCAGCAGCAACCTGGAGTGTGGCTTGGTGTGATAGTATTGACCAGACCGCCAGCATCTCCAGAGGAAGCGTTGTTTAGAGAGCGCTTCGCTAGAGCCTATGCCATCACCCTTTATCCAGAAGGAAACTGAGGCTCCATCAGGACTTATAATCCTAGAGCTTCCATAGTACATGCTCCTTTTCACTAGTTCTTTCACTTAGGAGATGCCCCTGAAGACTACCATATATCACCCCTGCTCCCTGTCTGGTTTCACAGAGGTCACGTACATTAGGGACAAGAGAAACAGGACTTAATTGAATAACCATACAGTAAGCGTGTAATTGCAGATTGCCATTCATTAACAGAAAATAGCAGGTGCTGAGAAGTTTGGTAACAGGAACGTCATCTGTTCTCAGGAGTGAGAAAAGACTTATTTTTTTTAACATTTTTATTATACCACTGTGAGATATACAATTACAACGTTGTTTATGTTTGGAGGTTTCGGTCACATAGTGTTCCAGCATCCGCCTCCACCAGTGCCCATTTCCCACCACCAATGTCCCCAATTTCCTCCCCCCTCCCATAGCCTGCCTAAATGGCAGGTTCTTTATCTCTTTTCTTTCTCCCTCTCTCTCCCTTCCTTCTCCTACACATTGTGGGTTGCACTACGTACACTTGGAAGCCATCATGTGCATTTCTTTTGCCTGTATTTAATGCTCAGTTCTATGTTGGTATCAGCCCTTTCGACATTTATTTACACATGTTCCCTTCTCTGTCTTACCTAACCTCTGACTCCCTCACGTTTGCGGTAATTTCCACTTTTGGTAAGACCACCTGATATATTTATGTCATGCAAATAAATGCAGTCATTCTATGTCTCTCTCTTTCCTTCTGACTAATTTCACTCAACATGATCCTTTCCATGTCCATCCATTTATAGGCAAATTTCATAACTTCATTTTTCTTAACAGTTGCATAGTATTCCATTGTGTAGATGTACCACAGTTTCTTTATCCAGTCATCAGTTCTCTGGCATACTGGTTGTTTCCATGTTCTGGCTATTGTGAATAGTGCTGCTATGAAAATAAAAGTGCGGATTGTGTTTCCGCTGTGTGTTTTTGGCTTCCCAGGGTATATTCCCAGGAGTGGTATGGCTGGGTCCAAAGGGAGCTCAATTTCTATTCTTTGGAGGAATGTCCATATTGTTTTCCAGAAAGGTTGTACAAGTCGACATTCCCACCAACAATGTATGAGAGTCCCCTGAGAAAAGACTTTTTGAGGGCCGTAGATCACCCAGAGGTTAAGGCACTTGGTTTGTGTGCTGCCAATCCCGTTCAGTCTCCGGCGCTTGCATATGGCCCCCTGAGCACCTCCAGGAGTGATCCTGAGTACAGAGCTAGGAGTGAGCTCTGAGCACCTCTGCTGTAGCCCTAGAACCTCACATCCCCATCACCCCCCAAATACAGAGGGGGTGTGGTAATGTGGGATGGAGACTGCATGTCAGGACAAGCCCATTCCAGGCAGAGTAAACAGCGTGTGAGGGACTGTGTGTGGAATGGCTTTCCAGGACACGGGGAGAAGGTGACGCGCACACAGTGCAGCTGAGAGCTGACAGCCAGCAGATGTGTGGGGACTGAAAGCCTCTTTGTGACTTGTTCTTCCTCCTAAGACCTGTGCTGGGCTGCTTGTTTTCAGGAGAGTGCCTTGGCATAATCATTTTCAAATTTTGTAAAGCTCATTTGGCTGTTGCGTGGAGAAAGATGCTCCATGGGGTGGAGGAAGGTGTGAGGAATGCAGTTAGCAGGGTCTTGCCATAGTGACCAGAAATGAAAATGTCTTTGACTACAGTGTTGCTGGAGAGGAGTGTCTAGATTCAAAAGATGTTCAGGACAAAAAAAGATTGGGGCCTGAGCGATAACAAAGTGGGTAAGGCGTTTGCCTTGCAAGCGCCAACCTGGGTTTGATTCCCCGGCATCCCAGTGCCGGCAGTGTCTGGGCCGGCACTAGGACCGCACGGACCTGCACAGCATCCCATATGCCCCCACCCCATCCCCCTATCCTTCCCAGCGCTGCCGGGAGTAAATCCTGAGTGTAGAGCCGGGAGTAACCCCTGAGCATTGCCGGGTGTGACCCAAAAAAGAAAAAAAAAGATGTTCAGACAATCAGGAAACACAAGCTTTGTGTCGGGGATGGGCTGCAGCAGTGGAACACTCACTTTGCACTTGTGAGACCCTCAGTTCATCCCCCTGGTACCATAACAGACGATCCAAAAAAAAAAAAACAGGCCTTTCTGGGTGAGATCCAGAGGCATTAGGAATGACTCTTCGTTCCCTGACATGAAGAGCAGCACCGTTATGTAAAAACAACAGGCCCTGGAAGAGGACCGGGGAGTTCTGAGGCCGAGACTGGGGATTAAGTTTTGGACCAGTAGAGTTTGAGGTACCTTGGAGAAGCTCAGTGGCAAATCTAAGCCAGCTGTTGGATTGTTGTTTTTTTTTTTTTTTTTTTTTTGCTTTTTGGGTCACACCTGGCAATGCTCAGGGGTTTCTCCTGGCTCTTTGCTCAGGAATTACTCCTGGCGGTGCTCGGGGGACCATATGGGATGCCGGGGATCGAACCGGGCCGGCATGGGCCAGCCACGTGCAAGGCAAACGCCCTACCCGCTGGGCTATAGCTCTGGCGCCTGCTGTTGGATTCTTAGAGGAGCGGTATAAGCTGAGAGATTCAAATTTGTAATTGTTTGGTGACTGTATTGTTTGGTAGCTAAGTTTGACCCCTGAAACTGGGTTGCTCACAGTGAGAAGAGAAATGAGGCTAGACTCAGGCTTGACGCTCTCCACCGTGTTTAGTGTTTTGTAGGAGAAGGGAGGGGTGGGGCGGGGCAGGAATAAAAGATTCTAATTCAAGAAGTGATGAGTTAGGCCAGAGTGTACAGTGGGTAATGCGCTTGCCATGTGTCGTCCCAGGTTCCATCCCTGTTGCCTCACGTAATCTCCTGAGCCCCACCAGGAGTGACTTCTGAGTACAGAGTCAGGAGTAAGCTGTGTGTGGCCCCCAAACAAACAACCCAAAAAATGAGTCATGCCAGAAGACCCTAGGGAAGATTGAAAGGGTTTTTGTGCAGATAACTGAAGTGAACGAGACTTGCCTCAGATGACAGAGCAGGCAGATGGTGGATGTAGGATTCAGATCCTGGTCATATTCAGTTGTTTTCTTTTTAAACCAAACGGGCATTAATAACCAGCACTTTACATTTAATGACCTGGGACGCCAGGCTCATTCCCCCCAATCATCTTGTCTTAATGGTCACAAGAAAGGGCTTTTTTGGGGGACAGATTGTACAGAGTGTAGGGCATTTGCCACCTAGGTTCGATCCCTGGCATTCCACATGGTCCCCTGAGTACTACCAGGAGTGATTCCTGAGTATAGAGCCAGGAGTAAGCACTGAACACCGCCAGGTTGGCCCAAAAAATCAAAAGAGAAAAGAACAAATATAGGGGGTGATGGTTATAGGGCAGCAACAGAGGAACTGTGTGGGTTACAGATTAGTGGGTGCCAGGATAAAAGACAATTTCCTTGTAGGCTGATTCCCTGATATGCTTCATCTTATCTACAGACACAAACAAAATAAGGGCTAGACTTTGGAAGACAAGGGTAAAATTAGGAAAAATCATCCTTGTCTTTGGGCTTTGATCAAGAACAATTGCCCAGTTTCAGAAATGAAACTGTTAGTATAGCACTATTGAAAAGTTGGGTGGATTGGGGGCCGGAGTAATAGTCCAGTGGGTAGGGCGTTTGCCTTGCATGCGGCCGACCCAGGTTCGATCCCTGGCATCCCACATGGTCCCCTGAGCACCGCCGGGCGTAATTCCTGAGTGCAGAGCCAGGAGTAGCATTGCCGGGTGTGACCCAAAAAGCAAAAAAAAAAAAAAAAAAAAAGTTGGGAGGATCAAAAAAGACTTCTATATTATATAGCCCTATATTATAATGGATCTTTTATATTGAGAGCTTGTTTGGAGGTTCTAGCAGTCTAGCAGGAGGAGCTCAGCTACTTGTATACCCTCAACCGAAGACCGGTCCGTCTCTATTCTGGGAAGGCCGTCCTCTTCAACGAGTGCGCAGCTTCGGGAGGGACACACATGGAGTGGTGAGGGAGGAGGGAGAACACTGCATAGCCAGCCAGATCAGCCGAATCAACCCTGGTGATCAATGGGGTGACAGATGTCGCAGCCAGATCGAATCTTCTGCATTTTAAAGCCCTATATTATAAAATATCTTTCTATATTATAGGGCCCAGACTAGTTTGCTATTTCCCTTAGGGTTGGGAAAATTAAAAAAAAAATCCAGAAAGCATGGGGCCAGAGTGATAGAACAGTGAGGGAGGGCACTAGCACACAGATGACCTGGTTAATCCCCAGCTTCCCATATGGGTCCCCTGAACAAGGAGTACTTCCTGAGTGCAGAGCCAGGATTAACCCCTGAGCATCACTGGGTGTGACCCAAAAGCAAAAAAATAAAAAAGTCCAGAAAGCAAAGATTGCAATGAGAAATAGGATGTGAAATCCTTTGGGTCAATAGGCAGGTTAGTAGGCAGCTTTATTAGGATAAAGCACTAGACACAAGCACACGTGTTTAAGTAATGTCAGGACCAACCCATAAGGGTGGTAATTAAACAGGGACTAGAAGTTAGGTGCAGAGGTCGGAATTACCGTAGCACAGAATGTAGGTCTTGGGGTAAGAGTCACCATAGCACAGAGGGTAGGTGCGGGGTCAGAGTCACCATAGCACAGAGGGTGGGTGTGGGGTCAGAGTCACCATAGCACAGAGGGTAGGTGCGGGGTCAGAGTCACCAGAGCACAGAGGGTAGGTGCGGGGTCAGAGTCACCATAGCACAGAGGGTAGGTGCGGGGTCAGAGTCACCATAGCACAGAGGGTGGGTGCGGGGTCAGAGTCACCATAGCACAGAGGGGTGGGTGCGGGGTAAGAGTCACCAGAGCACAGAGGGTGGGTGCGGGGTCAGAGTCACCAGAGCACAGAGGGTAGGTGCGGGGTCAGAGTCACCAGAGCACAGAGGGTAGGTGCGGGGTCAGAGTCACCATAGCACAGAGGGTAGGTGCGGGTCAGAGTCACCAGAGCACAGAGGGTAGGTGCTGGGTCAGAGTCACCAGAGCACAGAGTGTAGGTGGGGGTAAGAGTCACCATAGCACAGAGGGTAGGTGTGGGGTCAGAGTCACCAGAGCACAGAGGGTAGGTGCGGGGACAGAGTCACCATAGCGCAGAGGGTAGGTGCAGGGTCAGTCACCATAGCACAGAGGGTAGGTGCAGGGTCAGAGTCACCATAGCACAGAGTGTAGGTGCGGGGTCAGAGTCACCATAGCACAGAGGGTAGGTGCGGGGTCAGAGTCACCATAGCACAGAGGGTAGGTGCAGGGTCAGAGTCACCATAGCACAGAGGGTAGGTGCTGGGTCAGAGTCACCATAGCACAGAGGGTAGGTGCGGGGTCAGAGTCACCATAGCACAGAGGGTAGGTGCAGGGTCAGAGTCACCATAGCACATAGGGTAGGTGCGGGGTCAGAGTCACCAGAGCACAGAGGGTAGGTGCTGGGGTCAGAGTCACCATAGCACAGAGGGTAGGTGCGGGGTCAGAGTCACCGTAGCACAGAGGGTAGGTCGGGGTCAGATTCACCATAGCACAGAGGGTGGGTGCGGGGTCAGAATCACCATAGCACAAGAGGGTAGGTCTGGGGTCAGTCACCATAGCACAGAGGGTAGGTGCGGGGTCAGAGTCACCATAGCACAGAGGGTAGGTCTTGGGGTCAGAGTCACCAGAGCACAGAGGGTGGGTGCGGGGTCAGAGTCACCATAGCACAGAGGGTAGGTGCGGGTCAGAGTCACCATAGCACAGAGGGTAGGTGCGGGGTCAGAGTCACCATAGCACAGAGGGTAGGTGCGGGGTCAGAGTCACCAGATCACAGAGGGTGGGTGCGGGGTCAGAGTCACCAGAGCACAGAGGGTAGGTCTTGGGGTCAGAGTCACCATAGCACAGAGGGTAGGTGCGGGGTCAGAGTCACCATAGCACAGAGGGTAGGTCTGGGTCAGAGTCACCAGATCACAGAGGGTGGGTGCGGGGTCAGAGTCACCAGAGCACAGAGGGTGGGTGCGGGGTCAGAGTCACCAGAGCACAGAGGGTGGGTGCGGGTCAGAGTCACCAGAGCACAAGAGGGTGGGTCTTGGGTCAGAGTCACCATAGCACAGAGGGTAGGCTTGGGGTCAGAGTCACCATAGCACAGAGGGTAGGTCGTGGGGTCAGAGTCACCAGAGCACAGAGGGTGGGTCTTGAGGGTCAGAGTCACCATAGCACAGAGGGTAGGTGCGGGGTCAGAGTCACCATAGCACAGAGGGTAGGCGGGGTCAGAGTCACCGTAGCACAGAGGGTAGGTGCGGGGTCAGAGTCACCGTAGCACAGAGGGTAGGTGCGGGGTCAGATTCACCATAGCACCGAGGGTGGGTGCGGGGTCAGAATCACCATAGCACAGAGGGTAGGTGCGGGGGTCAGTCACCATAGCACAGAGGGTAGGTGCGGGTCAGAGTCACCATAGCACAGAGGGTAGGTGCAGGGTCAGAGTCACCATAGCACAGAGGGTAGGTGCGGGGTCAGAGTCACCATAGCGCAGAGGGTAGGTGCGGGGTCAGTCACCATAGCACAGAGGGTAGGTCTTGGGTCAGAGTCACCATAGCACAGAGTGTAGGTGCGGGGTCAGAGTCACCATAGCACAGAGGGTAGGTGCAGGGTCAGAGTCACCATAGCACAGAGGGTAAGTCCGGGTCAGAGTCACCAGAGCACAGAGGGTAGGTGTGGGGTCAGAGTCACCATAGCACAGAGGGTAGGTGCTGGGGTCAGAGTCACCATAGCACAGAGGGTAGGTGCGGGGTCAGAGTCACCATAGCACAGAGGGTAGGTGCGGGGTCAGTCACCATAGGACATAGGGTAGGTGCAGGGTCAGAGTCACCATAGCACAGAGGGTAGGTGCAGGGTCAGAGTCACCATAGCACAGAGGGTAGCTGAGGGTCAGAGTCACCAGAGCACAGAGGGTAGGTGCGGGGTCAGAGTCACCATAGCACAGAGGGTAGGTGCGGGGTCAGAGTCACCGTAGCACAGAGGGTAAGTGCAGGGTCAGAGTCACCATAGCACAGAGTGTAGGTGCGGGGTCAGAGTCACCATAGCACAGAGGGTAGGTCTGGGGTCAGAGTCACCATAGCACAGAGGGTAGGTGCGGGGTCAGAGTCACCATAGCACAGAGGGTAGGTGCGAGGTCAGAGTCACCAGAGCACAGAGGGTAGGTGTGGGGTCAGAGTCATTATAGCACAGAGGGTAGGAGCGAGTCAGTTATCATAGCACAGGGTAGTTGCAGGAGTCAGTTATCATAGCGCAGAGGGTAGGGCGCTGATCTTGGTTTATCTAAATTGATCCAGCACTGCTTGGAGTAACACCTGAGTTTATTGTGGCTCCCAAAACAACCAAACAAGCAAGAGTGAAGTGGAGAATTACATAGAGAAGGGAGTATTCCAGTTGTATTCTACAGCCTGTTGCTATAGAGATGGGTGGGGCTGATAGTACAGAAGATTGTATACTGGCCTACGACTGATAGGTCGCTTGTCCCCAGCACCATGAGGGTCTCCCCTGAGTGCTGCTGAGTGCGGCTCAACTGTTCCCCCACCCCTCCGTAACAGCGGGGCTGGAAGTGGGGAGAAGCAGCCCCAGGTGCAGAGAGGTGTGGCCTGACGCCACCACTCACTCATTGTCTCCATTTCTTCTTCCAGTATTGCCCCTGCTCCAGCTCCTGGCCCTTCCCTCTTCATCTTTTACAGGTTTTCACTGTGCTGAATCTGCTGTCTGGACTCTGCCCACCCTCTGCCCATTATCGGGCCCAGCTGTTTGCAGGAGGGCTTTCTCGCCAGCTGCCTCTCAGTGTGCCTTTAGCTTTATTTAATGCTAGCTAATGTTTGAACTACCAGGAGTTTACCATTGGCCCCATCTCTTGTTTCATTTTTGTTCCTGGGCCACACCGGCAGTGCTCAGGATTGGCTGCTGACTGTGCTCAGGGATCACTCATGGCTAGGCTTGAAGAACCCTATCAGATGCTGGGAATTGAACCTAGGTCAGCGGTACTGTTCCCACCCCTGCTCCCTGCTAAAGCTGCAGTGTTCATTTCTTCCTTCATTACAGTTGGGTGCCGGTTTGTGCTAGGCACTCCTTTAGGTTCTTGGTATACCTTAATTTGAGGCTGCTACCTGCAGCTACCTTGTATTCTATCCAGAAAGTGCAGATTGAGCAATAGTACAGTGGGTAGGGCGCCTTCCTTGCACACAGCCAGCCGGGTGCAATTCCTGACACCCAGTATGTTCCACTAAGCCCTGCCAAAATGAGCCCTGAGAACAGCTGTTCCCCTCCCCCCTCCCCCGCCAAAGAAACCAAAAATTCCATAGTTTGTAGTATTTTGGAAAGTAACAGTTGTGAACAAAAAAAAATACAGGACAGGGTAGGGAGGGTTGGGAGTGCAGGGCAGGGTAGGGAGGGTTGGGGAGAGGGCAGGGTAGAGCAGGTTGGGGAGTGCAGGGCAGGGTAGGGAGGGTTGGGGAGTGCAGGGCAGGGTAGGGAGGATTGGGGAGTGCAGGGCAGGGTAGGGAGGGTTGGGGAGTGCAGGGCAGGGTAGGGAGGGTGGGGAGTGCAGGGCAGGGTAGGGAGGATTGGGGAGTGCAGGGCAGGGTAGGGAGGGTTGGGGAGTGCAGGGCAGGGTAGGGAGGGTTGGGGAGTGCAGGGCAGGGTAGGGAGGGTTGGGGAGTGCAGGGCAGGGTAGGGAGGGTTGGGGAGTGCAGGGCAGGGTAGGGAGGGGGGGGAGTGCAGGGCAGGGTAGGGAGGATTGGGGAGTGCAGGGCAGGGTAGGGAGGGTTGGGGAGTGCAGGGCAGGGTAGAGCAGGTTGGGGAGTGCAGGGCAGGGTAGGGAGGATTGGGAGTGCAGGGCAGGGTAGGGAGGGTTGGGGAGGGCAGGGCAGGGTAGGGAGGGTTGGGGGGTGCAGGGCAGGGTAGGGAGGATTGGGGAGTGCAGGGCAGGGTAGGGAGGGTTGGGAGTGCAGGGCAGGGTAGGGAGGGTTGGGGAGAGGGCAGGGTAGAGCAGGTTGGGGAGAGGGCAGGGTAGGGAGGGTTGGGGAGTGCAGGGCAGGGTAGGGAGGGTTGGGGAGTGCAGGGCAGGGTAGGGAGGGTTGGGGAGTGCAGGGCAGGGTAGGGAGGGTTGGGAGTGCAGGGCAGGGTAGGGAGGGTTGTTGGTGCATTCATGAATTGGGAGCGCCTCTGTCCCGCCTGTTCACAAACATGATGGACAGCCCCAGCTAGTTTCTCTCGTTTTCCTCACCTCTGCTTATGTGCGAGCGGTCAGGTTCTGCCCTGCAGCTTGTCAGCAGATCTCATTGTCCTGGGGTTCGGGCTCATGATTTGGATTTTCCATTCTGCTGTCACAGGTGTCACAGACTTCTGAGTTCAGGTCAGCCCACCCACTCCCACCTCTCTGCCATTTTTCTTAGCTTTTTCGATCTCACCCAGCTATGCTCTGCCTTCAGGAATTACTCCTGGTGGTGCAGTATGGGATGCTGGGGTCGAACCAGGGTGGGCAGCATGCAAGGCAGATGTCCTCCCCACTGTGCCCTCACTCAGTGCCTGTAACTCTTCCCTGGACCCTTGGGTTCTGTGGCTCACAGTCTGCCCCGCCTCACTGTGGGCTTCTCACCCTGGCACCTGGATTCCTTCAGGGCATAAGCCTGGTGCTGGTGGGGTGAAAAGACTGACTCAGCTGGTTTCTGTTCCTCAGTGGCCCAAGCCCCAGCCCCGTGTGTAAAATGGGTTTGCAACAATCTCAAGACACTGTGCCCAGAGTCTCAGCAGCATCTCTCCCACCAGGGTTCAGGGAAGGACTTTGGGACAGCCTGAGGGACCCTGCAAGATTTGAATCAGGACTTGCTCAGTTTGGACGGGGGAACATTTCCTTGTGAGAGGCCAAGGAGAGTTCATTGGTAGGTAGACACTTGCCTTGCACAGGGCCAACCCGTATTCTGTCCCCGGCATCCCATATGGTTCGTCGAGCACTGCCAGGAGTAATTGCTGAGCGCCAGAGCCAGGAGTAACCCCCGAGCATCGCCGGGTGTGACCCCCTCCCTAGCTTACCCCCATGAGCCCCAGATAGACATTTTCCTCGGTCCTGTCAGTGTTCCTTAAGGGCATCATTCTCCCTTACTTTGTATTCTCCATCTGCCTGGGGGTTTGTGCCAAGATTAAACGTTAATAAAGACTATGTAGATGTTTGAAGCTCAGGGAGCAATAAAATACAAGGCTTGACAGCTCTGAAGAAGACATTTTTTCTGAGGACTTGCAAGTAGTGGCTTTCCAGTTGAGCGTTGATCCAGCCAGAGGGAAGAGGAGCAAGGTCAAGTTAAGGGAGGCCTTTCTTTTTTATTTTTGAACTTCATTTAAACACCATGATTTACAAAGTTGTTCATAATATAGTTGTATTGGACATTCAGTGTTACAACACCAAGCCCACCAACACTGTGACCTTCCTTCCACCACTGTCCCCCAGTTTTCCACCCAACTCTCCTTATCAGGCACAAAATAACTTACTTTATATTGCTTATTACAACAATATGTCCAGTGAGACAGAAAGGAAGGAGAGCCACAGGACAGCGGGTTGCACATGGCAGAACTCTGCTCAAGGGAGGCCTTTCTAGGAAGACACTTGTCCTCTGTGCACAGAGTCCTGGGGGCTCAGGGCACCGAAGGGGCCAGAGGCCTGGGAGCTCGCAGAGACCCCGGCTGTGTTCTCCACGGTGGGTGCCCTTGTTCATTCCTGACCTCTTTGCTCCAGAGCTACAGGGCACCATCATCCCCTTAGCCAGATCATGAGTGATAAAGCAGAAGGGGGTTAGGAAGGAGGGGGTTAGCCGAAGGGTACAGGACCCGAGTCACAGCAGTAAAGAGGAGATCTCTTACCCCGGGCCTGGCAGCACGGACTGAGTGCAGCTATGATTTGGACTTTGTGAGTTCTGAAGAGAGGGAGAAGGGCCAGAGTAAGCCTGACTCTGGAGCCAGGCACCCCTTCTTCGTGTGGCCACAGGCACACTGCATACGCTGCAGTTTCCTTGTCTGTAAAAGGGGGTTAAAGAATTCATTGTGAGATGGTTGGGCTAGAAGTGAGATAATACGCTGTAGCTGGGACAGAAAAGTGAATCTTTCTCAGAGGGCTCTGAAACAAAAACAAATCTTGGGGAGAGAGGAGAGGGAAAAGAGAGGAGGGAGGGGGAGGAGCGGAGGGGGAGTAGAGTTTGGGGATGATGCAGGGCGAGAGTCTATTCTGATGAGTGGAAATGATAGAGTTTATAAACAAAATCCAGTTTAGGATTCCTGCTGAGAAAACCACGTCGCGGAGAGCACCGGGAAGGGGCTTCCGATGGGTTGCTGCAGGAAACGTCTAGCTGGGCAGGGCTGGGAATTGCTCTTTATCCCCAGTGACACCACATTTGTGTCCATGCCTTCCAGGGATCGATGTGATCAATGGGGCCCCTGGAGTCGGTCCTGTCTTCCAGTAGCCGTGAGCAGTGGACCCCCAGTCACGTCAGTGTGGCCCCTGCCACCCTCACCATCTTGCACCAGCAGGTGAGGGTTGGGGCAGGATAAGTCTTGGCTGTGCCTGTGTGCGGGGTCTGGGGGTGCGGGGGCCGCAGTCAATGGCTGTGCCTGTGTGTGGGTATTAGGGTGTGGGGGCCGCAGTCAATGGCTGTGCCTGTGTGCGGGTCTGGGGTGCGGGGCCGCAGTCAATGGCTGTGCCTGTGTGTAGGGTATTGGGGTGCGGGGGCCGCAGTAAATGGCTGTGCCTGTGTGTGGGGTATTGGGGTGCGGGGGCCGCAGTCAATGGCTGTGCCCGTGCAGGGGGTCTGGGGTGTGGGGGCCGCAGTCAATGGCTGTGCCTGTGCAGGGTCTGGGGTGCGGGGGCCGCAGTCAATGGCTGTGCCTGTGCAGGGGTCTGGGGTGCGGGGGCCGCAGTCAATGGCTGTGCCTGTGTGCGAGGTGTGGGGGTGCGGGGGCCGCAGTAAATGGCCGTGCCTGTGTGTGGGGTATTGGGGTGCGGGGGGCCACAGTCAATGGCTGTGCCTGTGCAGGGGTCTGGGGTGCGGGGCCGCAGTCAGTGGCTGTGCCTGTGCAGGGTCTGGGGGTGCGGGGGCTGCAGTAAATGGCTGTGCCTGTGTGTGGGGTATTGGGGTGCGGGGCCGCAGTCAGTGGCTGTGCCTGTTGCGGGAGTCTGGGGTGTGGGGGGCTGCAGTCAATGGCTGTGCCTGTGTGTGGGGTATTGGGGTGCGGGGCCGCAGTCAGTGGCTGTGCCTGTGCAGGGGTCTGGGGTGCGGGGCCGCAGTCAGTGGCTGTGCCTGTGCAGGGGTCTGGGGTGCGGGGGCTGCAGTAAATGGCTGTGCCTGTGTGTGGGTATTGGGGTGCGGGGCCGCAGTCAATGGCTGTGCCTGTGTGTGGGGTATTGGGGTGCGGGGGCCGCAGTCAATGGCTGTGCCTGTCTTGGGGGCCGCAGTCAATGCTGTCTCACTGGAGGTGGCTAGGAGCTGCAGCTGTGTAAAGGGTCTCCCTCTCACAGACGGAGGCGGTGCTGGGGAGTGCCGGGTGCGCTTCCTGTCCTTCCTGGCAGTGGGCAAAGATGTCCGCACATTTGCCTTCATCATGGCTGCTGGCCCTGCCTCCTTCTGCTGCCACATGTTCTGGTGCGAGCCCAATGCCGCAAAGCCTCTCGGAGGCCGTGCAGGCCGCGTGCATGGTAAGTGGGGTGCGGCGGTGGCGGCAGGGCGGCATTTCTCCACCGAGAGGGACAGCTGGAGAGTGACTGTGTCCCTTTGCCCCTGTCTGCAGCTCCCTTACCAGAAGTGTCTGGACGCCCCGCTCCCCAGGCCTCCACCTCCTGCCTCCCCAGCACCCCCTGCTGAGTCCGTGGCCAGGCGCGTTGGCTGGACCGTCCGTAGGGGTTCAATCTCTGTGGGGCTCCCTCAAGCCCAAGCGGCTGGGGCCCACACCCCCTGAAGCCCCTCTGTCTTCCCCCACCTGCTTGCATTATGCCCCCTGGGGAACTCAAGGGTATGGGCAGGGTGGGGCCCTGGGGGCTATTCTTAGGCTACAGCCTCCCCCAAAGCTGCCCCTCCCAGGAGTTGGGGTTCCCTGCTTAGGGGATGGGGAGGGGAGTGACATTACCGGATTGATGATAGGAAACATGGGGAACAAGGCCAGCCTGGGCTCTCACCCGCTTCCAGTAGAGCAGGAGAAAGAGGTTTAGGCCAGGCCCTCCTGGTCCAAGGAAGGGCTGGCAGACCAGGTGTTGGTCACCTCCCTGCTCTCTGGGCACCTCTGCTGTACTGATATCACTAATAAAGTCTGTCTGCCCTGCTGAGCTGTTTCCTGCGCCTGCACCACACCTGCGCCAGCATGCCCGGCAGAATTGCAGAATTCCCAGGGCTCCTGCTTGCCCTGTCCGCCTCCAAAAGAAGAAAACACGGGCTGGAGCAATAGCACAGTGGGGAGGGCACTTGCCTTCACGTGGCTGACCTGGGTTTCCTGAGCACCACCAGGAGTGATTCCTGAGTGCAGAGTCAGGAGTAACCCTGAGCACTGCTGGGTGAGACCCAAAACCAAAAAATAAGAAATTGTGACAGTCACAAAAGGATCAAGTTTCCAAATCTCTTGCCTTTATTTTAGTAGCCTGGAGTCAGGCTGCAGCAGCACAACAGGGTTTCTCATCGGCCAGCGCAGGGCTGTGGCAACAGTGCCTTTCTGGGCTGTCCAGCAGTCCTGGAGCCATGCAGGAGCAGCAGCTTCATGGCCAACAGGTGCTGGACAGAGCAGCAATCCCCCGCCCATGTTTGGCTGGATCCACTCAGGAAAAGTGCCTGTTCCCCCACCATGGGCGGGCTGAGAGCTCTTGCCCTGTATGTTCCTCTCCTCACAGTGATCTTCTGGGCTTTTCCCTCTTCTAGGCAGGCCGGTCTTCTGGCTGACGCTAGCAGTATGAGGGCTGTAGCCGCGGGCTCCAAGCGTTGGAGAGGCTTGAGTCTGGCACCAGGTGGCGACACAGAGCAGGGCTGTCTGAGCGGGCAGAGAGCTGGGCACACAGTGTGGCGAGGCGACAGGGCGTGCCACAGGGCTCTGTGGGCGGGTGGCCCTTGTGGTAGAGAAACCAGAAGGTCTGGAAGAGCTGCGGGTCTCCCGCATGCGGTATACCAGGTCATGCCAGGCGGTGGGCAGTGCATGGGGCAGCCCATAGGTCTCTCGAGCCCGGTAGAGCAGCTGCCAGTGCGGTATGGCTCTGGGCTTGTTGGCCTGTGTCCAGGTTCAGGATGTAGGTCTCGTGGTCCAGAACCACATGTGAACTACCAGAGTAGTTGCCGTCGATGTGGTAGACGCGGTAACCTGCAAGGGGCAAAGGGTTGACTTGGAGAGGGGGAGAGCAAGGTACCCCCACCCGCTGGGTTACAGCCCAACAGCTCCCCACCATCCTCACTCACCAGGGTTAAGGCCAATGTAGGTGGTGGCACTGGGTGCCAGAAAGGCCACAGAGAGGGGCCTGCTTAGAGTCTCTTCATCGTAGAAGACCTCAAATTCATCCACATGTGTGTGGCCAAAGAACTGACCAGCCAAGGTGTTCTCGTACCTGAGCAGACACTATTCTCAGACGGCTCAAGGAAGTGGGGGGAGGCCTGAAGAGGCAAGGGGGCCCCATCCCCCATTCAAGCTGGGAAAGTGGAGATGGGAGATGCTCCAGGAAATGGACCCCCCTGAAACTCTGGATCCACCACCTGCCCCACCCTCCTTCCCACCTGGCCACATTCGGTAGTAGTTCCAGCTCCAGCTCTTCAGGCAGTGTCCGGGGGATGTGGCCAATTATATGCACCTGTGGGGAGAGGTGTCAGGCAGGAGGGGAGCCAGGCTAGGCAGGTTCATCTTCTACAGAACTACACTCTTTGCCAGAGGGGCGCCAGCAAAGGATGATTCTCTAAAAGTAACTGGGAAGAACCCAGAGTGCCATTAGGTCCCTGTGCTCGAGCTCTGCCGGCAGCCTGCTCTTTTTTTTTTGGCTTTGGGGTCACACCCAGCAATGCGCAGCCTCTGTGCAGGAATTACTCTTGGCGGTGCTGGGGGACCATATGGGATGTTGGGGATCGAACCCAGGTCGGCCGCATGCAAGACAGACGCCCTCCCGCTGTGCTGTTGCTCCGGCCCCAGCAGACTACTGGGGGCCTGCTTTACCCCCAGCCCAAGGCCATGCTCCCTTACTTTATCTCCTCGATCCTCAGCTGCCTGAAGCTCCCCCACCAGCCACTGGAGCTGTCCAGCAGGGTCTGTGGAGTTGATTAAGAGCCAGAAGTTCTCACGGGAACAAAAATTCATATTGAGAGAGATGAGGCGGAGGCCAGGCCGTGGGGAGAGAGCATAGAACCCCCCAATTCTGAAACAAAGGGAACGAAGGGGAAGTCAGCAACTTTCTCGTCCTGGTCCCCCACATCCAGGCCTGTGCTAAGCAGTGGAAGGGCAGAGAGGAGCAGAACAGCACCACTAGTTCCCGGAAGCTCAAATACCAGAGGGCCAGAGGGTCTGATTACAGGGCCAAGAGGCCAGGAAGGGTGGCTGAGGGGATGAGGGGCGAGAAGAGGCTGATCTCAGGCCATCAGAGGGGAAATTGGGGGCAGAGTGACAGCACAGCAGGTAGGACATTTGCCATGCATGCGGCCGGCCTGAATTCAATTCCCGGCATCCCATATAGTCCCCGAACTCTGCCAGGAGTAACCCCTGAGCATTGCTGGGTGTGACCCAAAAGCAAAAAAATAAAAAAAAAAGAGAAGATGATGAGACCTATGGGAACTCAGACCATCGGGGAGATGACTGGGACCTAGGGGAGCTGGGAAGAGGAAGGGGAAGCAATTTTGAGAAGACTTACGAGTGAGAGAGCAGCATGGGAAGGGGGTACTGCCACTCGTTGGCAGGGAGGGGGAGTGAAAGGTAGGTCACAGCAGGGAGGTTCTGGGGAGGCTGACTCAGGCAGTCGCTCTAATCCCATGTTCCCTGGTCCCTTTGCTTTCATCTACCTTTCTTTCCCCTCTCTGGGCTTCTGTGGGCCTCAAGTACCTGAGCGTATGAAGGGCTTCCGGGGGCAGCCAAGACTCCCAGGCCCCGGCCATGGCCTCATAGAGCCAGCGGGAGGACTGGTTGCCCTCTATGAAGGGGGTGGGAAGCCGTTGACAGGGGTGCTCTCGTGGTTGCCCACGGCGGGGTAAACTGGCACTGGCCCCAAGAACTTCTTCACCAGGGCCGTGACTGTGGTCAGGGCTCGCAGCTGGTCCTGCCGAGACTGATGCCAGACATTGTGGGCAGGGATGTCTCCCGTCCAGTACACCATGTCGAAAGGGCCGCTGGGCCCAACCCACTCAACAGGCTCTCCAGCGTCCACAAGGGCAGGTCGCACTTGCTGTACTCGCCCAGCGTCCGGCTCGGGGTGGGAGGCTGGCGGTGGGCCTGAGTCTCACGGCAGCACAGGGGGTTCTCACAGTTGGGGTCTGCACCCTCCAGGTAGTCGTGGTCCCAGTGCAGGTCGGTGAGGAAGAGGACCCGGCTGATGGGGGCCCCTGGGGCTGGAGGACGTGGTGGCATTGGGGCTGGCTTCGGCATGGAGGGCAGAGAGATGTTCCACGAGGAGAAGATGTCCCAGTGGCCACAGCTGGAGCCCAGGAGCAGGCCACAGGCCTCAGATGGGCTGAGCACGCGAGGGTCCACACCTCCACCATGTCGTCCTGGAAGAGCCGGACAGCCGACTGGCAAATGGCAGGCGGTGCGATCTTCATCACGGTGCACATCTTGACAGCCACGGAACCCACCCAGGCCACACTGGGCTCCTTCTGGGTTGGGGTGGGGGCAGGCGTGAGAGACAGGGGGTCAGTGACAGATCCAGGGCCCAGACAACGCTTGCTCCCGCTTTTGTCTCTACATGGGCCTGGGCCAGAGTCACTGTCCCCATGTGATTGTGTGACCCAGCAGCACCAGCACTCTCTCCAGCTCTGGCACGGCAAACCTTACCTGGCCAGGCTGGCCTTCTCAGGCACAATGCTCTGAAATTTGAGCTAGGGGTTAGAGGGACACCCACCCAAAGGCAGGACCCCACAAAGTTCCTTCAGCCAGTACTCATCCTAATCCCAGGGGTCAACTCTTTAGGTGGGGCTGGGGAGGTTTTTTTCTCAGCTGTTTTATGTGGGGGGTCACACCTGGCAATGCTCAGGGGTTACTGCTGTCTTTGTGCTCAGCAATTACTCCTGGCAGTGCTCCAGGGACCATAGGGATGCCGGAGATGAAACCTGGGTTGGCTGCATGCAAGGCAAACGCCCTAACCGCTGTGTGCTGTTGCTTCGGCCCCCATAGGGCTGGGGAGTTTGGGCCACACACAGCCATGCCCAGGGCCTACTCCAGCCTCTCTGGAGTGACCTCTGCAGTGCTCCTAGGGACCATGTGCAGTGCAGGGACCATATGGATCGACAAGACGGTGTCTTCAGCCCTGAACATTTATTGATTCTAGGCGCCTTTGAGTTCTTAGCAGTTTGAGGGGACGAGTTGGAGAAGCCTAATGAGAAGCAGGGACAGGAGTCCCAGCGCTGGCCCCTCACCAGCTGAGTGACACACAGGGACTCCGGATGTCGGTAAAAACCGGGACCAAAGCCCCTACGTGCACCTCCTCCACCGGCTTGTTTTGGTCTGGTGCTGGGAGGACCGGCAAGATAGGGGCAAGGTGCTCTTCGGGCACGCTGCTGACCAGGATAGTCCTGCCTGCAGTGACCCCTGAGTGCAGAGCCAAGAGGAAGCCCTGAGCATTGCCGGGAGAGGCACCCTCTCACCTCCCTCAAATCAAAGGTGCCTACGAGCAGGGTGCCCTGGAGGGGCGCAATGGCGTCGAAGGCGAAGGGTGTCTTGCCCCTTAGGCCTCAGCCCCCGCGCCCCCGCCGTGCCAAGCCCCGTCCGCTCACCTTCAGCCCGAAGTCGAGGGCGGTGAAGAGCCCTTTGCAGACCGGGCAGGTGAGGTTCCACCTGCCGAAGGCGTCCCGGAGCTGGGGCACCACGCGCCTGAAGGCGTCCGGCGCTGGGCCGGGGACAGGGTGCGCTGCGGCCGGGCTCCAGGGCAGCAGAGACCGGGCCAGGGCGAGCGCCAGGACCAGGCTCACGCACAGGAGCCCCGTGCTGGGGGGCGCGAGCGACCCCGCGGCGGGTCATGGCCCGGCTTCCCGCACTCGGCGCCTCGGCACGTCCGACCCCTGCTGGTCCTCGGGGCGTCGGGCGCTGCCAGGGGAGGTCGCCCGCCGCCCGCCGCCGCCGGCCGCCAGCTGGGCAGCGCCTCGGCGCCCCGCCCCTTCCTCTTCCTCTGTTCCCCGGCGGCTGTCGGCGGCGGGCACTCGGCGGCTCAGGGCAGCTCCGGGCAGCTCGAGTGGGCGGGCGCGCCCCGTCCGTCCCCGCCCGGCCCCGGCGATCCCTGCCCAGACCCGGCGGCGCGGCGGGGCTTAGGGGCGAGCGCGGCGGGGCTTAGGGGCGAGCGCGGCGGGGCTTAGGGGGCGAGCGCGGCGGGGCTTAGGGGGCGAGCGCGGCGGGCGCAGCTCCAACCGCCCGGGTGGTGCCCGCTCGGAGCCAATCAAGGGGCAGCTGCGGGCCCGCCCCAAACTCCCGGCACCGCCGAGGCCGAGCCCGTCCTCCACGGCACCCGAGGCCCAGACCCATCTGGCCGCGCGATGGGGAGCAGCCCAGAGCGGCGCCTTCTGTCGGTCTTTCACGCTGTCACCTGCGCGCCTGAGTCACTCCGCCTGGGGATGTTTTGAGTCACGCTTGATTCAGGCGAAGGGACTCCCCAGGCGTTCCCTGAACGAGGAAACCGAGGCTCAAGAAGATGAGGCGACTTAGGTGAAAGCAGCCTGAACTTGGCCTTCCACCCCTGTGGCCCCAGGAGGGAAAAACCTGACATTTCCTTGAGCTTTAGCTGTGTTCTCGGCCTTTGCTCACGCCCTTTCTAATTACTGCAAGCAGCCCTGAGAAGCAAGTCTGATGCCATTACGACCTGCGTTTTACAGAGAAGCACCAGGGCGTTGAGTGGCAGAACAGCAGTTAATACCTGAGCTGTCTCACTCCTAGTTAAGTTGCTCCAAGATCAATCCACTGAGCTGCCAAGTGTCTGTCAGTTCTGCCCGCTGTGAAACTTCTTCCAAGATACTCTTTCCTCTCAGTCCCATGGGCATCTTGATGGCAGAGTAGGGAGTTCCGGCAGGTCTGAGCAGGTGGGCAATATGAAGCAGAGAATATACTAAGGCCCTCCGCAGTGTTGACCCAGACAGAGAAACTGCCCGGAAGCACGTCAACCAGGATCCTCACAGTCGGGCCTTCCCAAGGGGCAGAGGGTTGCTCATCCTGAGGAGATGAGACCACACTTGCCAGGACTCCCCTCATCCAGCCTCACCCCGCAGCCGGGAAGAAACACAAAAGAGGGAACATGATGAAAACACTCCACATTGGGAACGAAGGGATCAGGGTGTTGGCCATCTGTCCACTTCTGGGGTCAACCTGCTCAAATAACTCCTGGAGCACCTTTTCTTCCTTTTCTTTCTTTTTCTTGAAACATGCCACTATCCTGTTTAGGATCTCCTGAGTGAATTCTCTCCGTGAAAGAGAAGGATTGGGACAACACAGAGCATTCACTCCTGGTAACAGCAATAGTAGCTTCACTGCAGAATAGTGTGGTGACAGTCATAGTGTGGTTATTGCTAGTGGTGTGGTAACAAACTGTGAGCGTGCTCTAATAAGGAGTGCATGTGATCTTTGTCTCCAGCTCCTGGGATAGACCTCTCAAACCCTTGGGATTTCTTCAGTGATAGAGTATCTTGTTATTTATACAAGTGTCTTCTAGTCATACCCGACATTTTCCTAGTGAAGTGATTTAAAAATATGGTTTTGTCACTTCAGTGTGGGTCTGTTTCTAGAAAGAAAAAGTGATTAGAGGGTGGGAAATATCAGTTCCTCCAAAGAGGGGAGGTGTGTTAGGGACCAAACTCTATAAAAAAGATTTGGAAAACATCTGAGTCGGTTAAATGGGGGCTGGGGAGGCGGTGGCATCCACCCCTCTTCCTAGAAACACCATTCTCTCCTCTTTTGTTATTTTTGAGTTTTACCTTTATAGTTAACCAATTAATATAAGCTGTTTTCTGTGTTCTGTGAGCTGTTCTAGCAAACTGGTGACCTGGGGCACCTGAATTGTTAGGGTGGGGTCTTTCAACTACTATGTGTTGCTTATCTGTCAACTTCTCTGTTACTAAGCAGAGGTAGATGTCACATTTGTTGTGTTTGGGCTGGAGAGATAGTAGTAGCTACAGAGGGTAGGGAACTTGCCCTGCATATGGCTCACCAGGCTCAATCCCCAGCATGGGCATCCCATGCTGCCCATCCCATCCTTTGCATCACCAGGGATAATTCCTGAATGCGGAACCAGAAGTGAGCCCTAAACATCACTAGTTATGTCCAGACCGCCTCCACTTCCAAGAAAAAGACTTAATTGTACAACCAGTTGGTGTCAGAGAATTGGAGAACTGAAAGATGTTAGGGAAAGCATCCCAGAATGGAGGTCAGAAGTAGAAATTGATAGAATGGATTTGAAAACATATGGTTTAGGAAGAGAAAAAGGTGAAGATGCAGAGAGCAAGATAGCTTTGGTGTCTGAGTTGCCACATTGCACCATGGTAGGAAAAAGCAGCTCTGTTAACAATTACTAAATATAAAATTTATGGGGCAGCAAGCACTGCCAGGAGTAATTCCTGAGGGAGCCAAAGTGATAGCACAGCAGGTAGGGCATTTGCCTTGCATGTGGTCGACTTGGGTTCCATCCCCGGCATCCTATATGATCCCCTGAGCCAGGAATAATTCCTGAGTGCAGAGCCAGGAGTAACCCCTGAGCCCAGAGCCAGGAGTAACCCCTGAGCCCAGAGCCAGGGAGTAACCCCTGAGCCAGGAGTAATTCCTAAGTGCAGAGCCAGGAGTAAACCCTGAGCATTGTCAGGTGTGATCCCCAACAAGAAAAGGGAGTAATCCCACAACCAGAGATTTCGGGGAGCCACGGACTCAGGCTGGAGCGAGGAATTGCTCTTTGCAGGAAAGAAAAGTCGTCCTAGGCCTTACCCAGGGTTTCCTCAGGGTTCTTGTCTTTCTCGCAGATAAAGAATTTTGGGAGTTGGCGAGCAGTAAAGTAAAACAGATTTCATTATGGAGGTTTTTAGGATGGGAAAGGAGTAAGGAAAGAGAGAGAGAGAGAGAGAGAGAGAGAGAGAGAGTAACGCTGCAAGGGAGAACGTGGGCTGCTCCAGAGGCAGAGAGCAAGCCTCGACTAATTTCCAAAGGGGGCTTTTATTCTATTCCTTTGGGTTGGAATGCTTTGCAATCTTCTGCTGGGCCATCAAAGGTTGATGGGGGCTAAGGGCTGTGTGGAACAGGTGGATCCAACTTCCTCAGGTCCATTGTTGGTTAATGGGTCCTGCTGATGCAGGTGGGCCTCAAAGGGTGGCTCATGTGAGGCCAGGAGGGGAGAGAGATGGTGGCTTTCTCCCCAGCCGCCTCTGCTGCCCAGGACCCGCTGGGCAGGCCTAGGACTGATAAAGTCTCTGAAGAGCCCCTGTACGGGCGTAGGCCTGAGCCCCACCAGGCTTCAGGGTGCTGAGTGCTCTGACAGTGCTAGTTGGAAATGATCATTCTGGGTGAGAACTGAGGGCTGGAAGTAGGTAAAGGAACAAACATGGGAAGTTTTCAGAACCTGTATTCACTTGATCACTTGATCACTTGAATCCCGTTATTCATCGATTTGCTCGAGCGGGCGCCAGTAACATTTCCATTGGACCCTATCACATGCCAATGTAGCCCAATGGCATCTGGTTGATTCAGGAAAATGAAGAGCCTCAAACCATTCCTTCATGGTCTTGGCAAAGAAGTCTGACCATCTTGTAGGTGGGCGGCCATGTGATCTTTTGACATCCCATGGGATGCAGTCGGTAACGGCTCTAGTCCAGCGGTCATCTCCAAATTGCATTACATGTCCAGCCCATCTGATTTTCTATGCCTTGGCAAACAAGACAGAGTCCCTGATTCTGGAATAGAGATGGAGGTTGGAGCTCCGATTCCTTCTCTCACTTGAGTGAGGCGTGATATTCCAAGCATAGCTCTTTCGATTCCTCTCTGGGAGACCACGAATAACATTCTCATCCTGCTTTCATAGGGCCCAGGTCTCTGAGGCATATGTTAATGCAGGGAGAACGGTGGAGTTGAAGAGATGTGCCCGGAGCCAGAGGTTCTTTGTCCTTTTAGCTATTTCTTCGATGCCTTTGAAGGCATTCCATGCTGCTCTCTTCCTCCTGTGCAGCTCAGGTTTTAGGTTGTTCATCATGTTGACTTCTCGACCTAGGTACACATAACTGCTGCATTCAGAGATGTCTGTTCCATTGAGAGTGAATGGGGCCTCTGGAACTAGTTCATTTTTCATGAACATTGTTTTGTTTAGATTCAGCTGTAGACCTATCTTTCCACATTCTCAGGTCGAAGTCAGCCAGCATTTGTGCCGCTTGGCTAATGCTTGGTGTTATTAGAACGATGTCATCGGCAAAGCGGAGGTGGTGTAGTTGCCAACCATTTATCTTCACTCCCATTCCTTCCCATTCTTATTGTCGTATGATGTTCTCGAGGGTGGCGCTGAAGAGTTTTGGTGAAATGGTATCACCCTGCCGAACCCCTCTTTTGACATCAATGATCACTTCTCTGTAGAATGGTGAGATCCTGGTGGTGAATCCGTAATACAGCTCATGAAGGATCTTGATGTATTGGGTATTGGGTTTGAATGCCCTGTTTGGCTAGGACTTTGATGACTGCTTCAGTCTCCACAGAATCAAAAGCTTTCTTTAAATCAATGAACGTGAGACAGAGTGGCATCTTGTACTCTCTCCTTTTTGTGTCTTTCTCTCTCTTGGCATTCTTTGCACAATCATGGAGGTGCTGAACCAGTCGGTTGTATTCTTCATCGTTGTCGCCAATGGTGGTATCTTCCCATGTTGCTGCAATGGTGCCAAAGAGTTCCCAGTTGGTGGTCATTCTGAGAGTTCTCTTCTTAAATTTTGCAACCTTTTCTCCCTTTGGCGTGAAGTATAATTTTGCACGAAGGAGATGGTGGTCCAATCCTGTTCGGAATTTTGGGACGACAGCAACATCGGTCAGGCAAAACCGTCGATTGAAGATGATGTGGTCAATTTCATTGTGGAACTGTCCACTAGGGGATTCCCATGTCCAATGTTTCACTTCAGCCTTTTGGAACTGTGAGTTCCCATGAATGGTCTTGGTGGACATGGTGAACTCAGATAGTCTCTCACCCTGTTTGTTCCATTCTAGGCCCTGGGTCCCAGTGTGGGAGTTCTTCAGCCGATCTTCTCGGTCGTATCTTGGCATTAAAATCACTGACTATGATCTTGTAGAAGGTGCGATCTTTTTTTATAGAACTCCTCCATTTCCATGTAGAATTTCATCTTCCTTGTATGTGGATGTTGGTGCGTAGACAACGAAGATAGAAATTGCTTGCAGTGGGCCACATCTCTACATATCTATTTATTTATACTTGTAAATGTATATGATTTAAAAAACTATTTGGAGCCATGCCTAGTGTGCTCAGGGGCTTACTCCTGGATCTGCACTCAGGAATCACTCCTGACAGTGCTCAGGGAACCACATGCACTGGCAAGGATCCCACAAGGTCAGTCGCACATAAGTCAAGACCTTTAATTTCTGTGCTTCCCAGTCCCTGTGACTATATTTTGTCACCTTTATGCCAGAATTCCCAAGCATTTTCTTTTTCTTTTTCTTTTTTTTTTTTTCCTTTTTTGGGTCATGCCCGGCGATGCTCATGGGTTACTCCTGGCTCTGCACTCAAGAATTACTCCTGGCGGTGCTCAGGGGACCATATGGGATGCCGGGGATCAAACCCAGGTCAGCCGTGTGCAAGGCAAATACCCTACCTGCTGGATTATTGCTCTGGCCCCTGGAATTCTTTAGTATCTTATTGGGCAGTTTGTGACAACAGCCATCTCACAAAATTGGTGTCAACAGGAGTAAAGCTATGTTGCTTCATGGTAGAGATAGCTCCTAGTTTTGCATGTCTGTAACCCAGCCTATACAAATGAGAGCATCTGAGTAGGAGGGACTTACTTAACCAGAACTGCTGCTTGCAGACTGAACAAGTGCTGTGGTCAGACCCAGTGTCCTTCCACAGGTGGGAAGTTTGTGATACAGAGAAAGGGGGCCTGAGGGACAGCACAGCAGGGAGCACAGCGGGGAGCACAGCAGGGAGGCTGTTTGCTTTGCTTGTGGCTGACCCAGGTTTAATCCCCAGCACCCCGTATGGTCCCCAGAGGACCACCAGGAGTAATTCCTGAGTGCAGAGCCAAGAGTAACCCCTGAGTATTGCTGGGTGTGACCCCAAAAAACAATAATAATAAGAAGAATAAATAAAATAGGGGGCTGAAGTGATAGCACAGCAGGGGGGCATTTGTCTTATATGCAGTCAAGCCCGAGTTCCATCCCTAGTATCCCATATGATTGCCTGAGGACCGCCAGGAGTAATTCCTGAGTGCAGAGCCAGGAGTTACCTCTGAGCATTGCCAGGTGTGATCACCCCCAGAAAAGCGAAAGAAAAGAACCACCCAGGAACCGTGTATAGGCACGGGTTCTGCATGCCATTGGTGACTCGTTCCTTCTCAGCTCGGTGAGCTCCCTGGCGCTCTTGGTGTGGTCAATGTCTGCCTTCCTCAACTCTCCGCCCCTTGGGGAGGTCAGTGTTTGCTTTCCTCAACACTGCATGAATATTTCTGCAGCCCACACTTAGTAGCGGTGATGGCAAAGACTATTTTCCGCTGCCTATTGATGTTGGTGTTGAGTACTTGTAAAATATGCTGGAACTTCTCTAGCTTTCCTAGGATCTAGACATCCCTAGAGACAGCATGCAGCCTCCTGTGGACATGAAACAGTTTTTATCCTTTGTATTGGTAACTAAAAGCACCTCTTCCTCTGATGTGGATGAATGACACTATTCTGTAGGATCAGATTCTGAGACAGGTTAACGTGGAAGAGATTTAGTGGAAAGAGCTGCTGGAATCCACATCTGGCGGAGAACAGGGAAGGTGATAGGATGGTTATTCTCAGTTACCACCTCAGCATCCACCTAAAGGGGTGTTCTAACACTGGATGACTCTTGAGGATAGTCCAGAACTGGGATACAGGGACTTGCTTTATTTGGGGGAATCTTACAAGGCATTGAGCACTCAAAGGTTTCTCTTGAGGGCCCTCTAGCAGCCCAAAGATTAAGTCCTTCATCTCTGATGGGAGTCTCAGGCAAATTCTCAGTGTCATCTTAGTTCATTTCTTGTTTTGGGGGTCACACCCGGTGATGCTCAGGGGTTACTCCTGGCTCTGCACTCAGGAATTACTCCTGGTCGTGCTCAGGGGACCATATGGAATGCTGGGGATTGAACTTGGGTTGGCCATGTGCAAGGCAAATGCCTTACCCACTGTACTATTGCTCCGGCCCCTTTATTTCTTCTTCTGTTCAGAGCCGTTTGTTTCTTCATATAGTCTTGGGAGCAGCTGTTTTAGTGATTCTCCTTCATGGTGGAAAGTTAGAAAAGGAATGCTGGTGGGAAAAAATTGTGGCTCACTGCAGCTAATCCCAGAACATCCATGGGGATCCCTGTCATTTCCCTGTTCTACTACACAGCCTCAATTTCCTTTATCCGTCACTAATACTGTTAGGGAAGAAAAACAGCAGGCAGGCTCAATAAGCCACAGGGCTTCCATATTGCTATGAAGAGTTACCGAGGGCGCAACATCACCCCCTTTTGGCCTTGGAAAGGACATCTGGGCAAAAGAAAAACAGCAGCCTATCAGCGGTATCTATGGGAACTGCTCAGGTGCGGGCAGGGGCGTACTAACATTTAGAACATCCCAGAGACATATCAAATAACTTGTCTATGCAACTTAAGTTGTGTTTCTCCTTGAGCTATGTTTTTCTTTGATTTTTTGAACTTAAGTACGTGGGGATTATAACGCAAGTAATGCCTATATAATCTAAAGCTTCCCCTTACTCGGAGTCTTGCCTTGGCCTGCGTGCCTAAGAGCTTGACCCCAGCTAGCTGGCTTAATAGACTTCGCTTGCCTTTTGCATTACTGGCTGGTTTCTTTGTGATTCCTAAGAACTTGCGACTCCGGACCCTAACAATACCTTGTCTGATCTTAGTGACAAACCTGATGGTGTGACCTATAGTTTTACCTGTGTGGTGTTTGAGCCTGTGCCAAGTGTCTTTTTGCCATCTAAGCAGTGTAGAGTAGTACCAAGAGTCTCCCAAGTGGCCTGGCAGGATGCCACACTCTTCCCTGTGTGTCATTTGTGTAATACCCATCCCGTATTTGATTATTGTGGTCAAGATTAGTTCTATTGCTGAGATGGTGACACCACTTTTTGCCTGCTGGTCCCTTCACACAAAGTGCCTAAAATCAGGGGTATATTTTTTGTGTGTGTATTTGGGGGTGGTAAGGCACACTTTGTGATGCTCAGTGCACATAGGGACTTCTAATGGTTGAATCCAGATCTCTCACATGCAAAACATGTCATTCCAACCCTTTTGAATTATATTCCCGAATCTTTTTTTTTTTTTTTTTTTTTTTTTTTTTGGTCACACCCAGCAAATCTCAGGTGTTACTCCTGGCTCTGCACTCAGGAATCACTCCTGGCTGTGCTTAGGGATCATATGGGATGCCGGGGATCAAACCTGGGTAGGTTGTGTGCAAGGCAAATGCCCTCCCCTCTGTGCTCAGGTGCTTGTTCCAGGATCCTTCAGGTTTAAAAGTTTTATTTTTTGTAATGGCAGGAATTGAACGAAGGCAAATGCTCTACTGCTGAACTATACCACCAGTCCCAAGGTTCCTAAAGTTCTTAAGCAGCAGCCTTACTCTCTCTCTCTCTCTCTCTCTCTCTCTCTCTCTCTCTCTCTCTCTCTGTTTATGCATTTTTTTCCCATTGGGAACCAAAATCTTAGGCACATAGATCCTTTAGGTATGTAGAGGTAGGAAACAGAAGTTTCCCAGTGAATCATGGGAGTGATGGTGAGCAGACTATTATTACTTTCTCAACTTGGGTCCAGACTTGTACTCTGTCCATTGGGAACACAGTGCTAGATCACTAGACTAGATCACTAGACATCCCGTTGTTCATCGATTTCCTCGAGCGGGCGCCAGTAACATTTCCATTTGACCCTTCAGGGTCGGGAAGATACACATTTTTATTACTGGTTTTGGCATATTGAATACACATCGGACAGCTTGCCAGGCTCTGCCGTGCAGATGGTATATTCTCGGTAACTTGCAGGGTTCTCTGAGAGGGGTGTGGAAGTAAATTGCGTGGCCACAGAGCAGCCGCACAAAGGGGAGAGCTGGTATCTGCTCTGCCTGGGGTATCTGCAACACAGTGCTATTTTGGTTATTTTATTTTATTGTCTTGGTTTGGGGCCCAGGCCCAGAGTTGCTCATTAGGCCTTGGAGGTCACTCCCAAAGGTACTGGGTTAGGGTGGAACTTAGGCATCTCACATAAAACATCATGTGATTCAGTACTTTGAGCTAATTCCCTGGCCTTGTTTTATTATTATTGTAAGTGTCCATTTTCCACATATGGACTTCCTCCTCGTCAGAACTCCACCCAGCAGACCAGCCTATCACAGCCCGGCTCGGCGCTGCATAAGCGGCCGTGCGGTTCATCACTAAATGCTGGATTTTGAGATGACTACAAGAGTATGCTACCCGCACGGCAGAGCCTGGCAAGCTATCCGTGTCGTATTTGATATGCCAGATACCAGTAACAATTATAGACCTCATTCCCATGACCTGATGGAATGGTTTGAGGCTCTTTATGTTCCTGGAGCAAGCAGGTACCCTTGGGCTCTACTTGCATGAGACAGGACATATGGAGATGTTACTGGGGCCCGCTCGAGCAAATCGAAGATGAACGGGAAGACAGTGACAGTGACAAGTGTCAGGGATCAGACCTAGGGCCTAAGGTGAAGGTGGTTTTAAGGAGATCAGTGGTGACTGGAGAACAAGTAGGGGACCAGAGCACAATGTCCTACAGGTGTCCAACCTAGGTGTGACCTCTGCCACCCCAGGGATATATCCCTGGATCTCCAGAGTACCATCAGGGTCATCGCAGGGCCTCCTGTGGCCTTGGGGTCTGGCACTGAATCTAGTTGGCTAAGAATTGCTGAGAATGAGCCGGGGTCCAGGAGTCACTGTGAAGTGGACATTACAGGCCAGAAGATTGGGGGCCAGAGTGATAGCACAGTGGGGAGGGTGTTTGTCTTGCACACAGCCAGCCCAAGTTCGTTTCTCAGCATCCCATATGGTCCCCAAGCAGCACCAGTAGTAATTCCTGAGTGCAGAGCCAGGAGTAAGCCCTGAGCATTGCCAGGTGTGACCCAGAAAGCAAAAAAGGCAAGATGATCCTTGCCTTCTGTGTGTTACTTTTTTGTTTGTTTGAATTCTTGGACCACACTCAGCAGTGCTCAGAGGTTACTTCTAGCTCTGCACTCAGGAATCACTCTTGACAGGCTTGGGGACCATATGGGATGCGGGATAGAATCTGGGTCAGCCCCCTGCAAGGCAAAACCCTACCTGCTGTGCTATCGCTTTGGCCCCTCTATCACTTCTAAGTTTGCTCTTCATCTGTGCCCTGGCCAGGCCCTTTCCATCGCCACTGTGTGTATCAGGAAGTCCCCGGGAACTGAGCTATGTCATGTACCCAGTGATCCCATAGTCATGTGCCTACTTTACTGAAATAGCAGGTCCTTGATCTGAGGTGACGATATCCCATGACTTTTGTGCAAACACTGTAGGGCCTAGTTAGCAGGAGGACCTAATTAATGCCTGCGTATTATTCCTCCCAAATTGTTTCGCTGCTGAGAGAAAGGACTCCCGTGCAGTCAACTTGCCTCAAAAATGCTGGCTGGTCTCAGGATGGGGTTGTTTGCTGGGAGTTCTGCTTTTGTTTCTGCTGTGAGGAGATTAGAGCTCTGTGTGCTGGCAAAAGCTAGGTCAGCCTTGGTTGTCAGATGTGCTATTATTGGACCTGTGCTAGTGGGTCAGTGGCTAATGGTTATGTGCCACCTAGCGTCTCTTTAGGGAAAAACCATCACTTCAATGCTGTGGGTGAGCCCAGCCCAGCAGGGACATTTTCTATTTTAGTGTTGGCCTGTGTAAGGTCCAAAATGCTGGCGCCAACTGTCGCAGCTTATCCAAGAAGCTGACCCTAGGTGGAGATGTGCTTGTGCGAGGTTTGCTAGAGGGTGGTCTGAGAACGTCACCTGGGAAGGAAAGTCAGAAAGCGGCATTGGACAGAGGGAGAGGGATCAAACCTAGGTCTCCAGCAAGCCATGGATCTTACCATTGAAACACATCTTCAGCCCAAGGAATGGTTTTGATGTGTTCTCCGCAGAGGCTTAAGGAAGTCAGCAGTGAATAGCGCTGAACCTAAGATGACCCTTCAGAATCATTCTAAGCTGACGGAGGTGGTCGGGGCCTCCCGCTCTCTACCAGCCACAAGACACCTCTCTTCAGGGAAGCTGGCCCTCGCGAGGTGCAGCCCTCAGAAGGGCCCTAGAAGCCATGATCCCACAACGGGGACATTCAGACCTTCATCCCTGAAGAAACACTCTAGTCCCTGTCACAGGCTCGTTCCCAGGTCTCTCTCAGAAAAGGGCACAACGGTAGCTTGGATGACTTGGAGCCAGTCATTAAGAGATGACCTTGGGGTGGGGAGGGTGTTGGCGAGATTGTTAAAGTTTTAAAATTTTTCCTCTGGAGTTTAGAACAGCTGACACCACTTTGGAGGCTTCTAAACGGAAGGACAATGTGTCAGTCTTGAGGAAGGGCAGGGGAGTTAGTGCTTGAAAGATTTTTTTTTTACACAACCCTGACAGCCTATAAAATGGGGTTTGCACGGTTAAGTAGGAGTCTAGCTAATATGGGCTAATCTGATCAGGCATTTTCTGGGGGTACTATGTGACGTTTGTCAGGAACCTTTTCAAATTGTATGCTGATAAACACCTGACCTCCATTGCTTGTGAAACAGCTAATTAAGCCCTCCAGCGTCAATTTTACATTGACAGGGAAAGGTCTCCCTCTCATGGACATTTTTGGAATTGCCAGAGAACTAGGAACCTGTCAAAACCAGGGAGCTGACCCTGAGGAAGTCTGACACGGTGACTCCAATAGTGGTTTCAGAGTCCTCAGATGTAGGACAGTGGCTAAGGCCATGGTTGACCTTTAGACTTAGACTCCGCTGATATAATGCTAACTTTGGCCCTCCCAATCATGAGACCTTGTGCAATTTGCAACATTTTCTGAGCTTCTCTTTCTTTTTGGTGCGATAAATAGATAACAAGAGCACAAGGCTAGCATTAGGACACACTATGATAGGGAATACTTAGACTTGGAAGAAGTCTGTAACATCTGACACAAATCCATTGTCAGGGAGAAGAACTCTGCCTGCAACTAGGTGACATTCAAAGGGAATAGTCTTGGAAACACACCCCAGGATGTCGGGAATAGGACACATGTATTTAACAAATAAACCTTTGCTCCTATTTGGCCAGGCAATACTTCATTTACCCTCCTAATACACATGTACAGGTGTACACACACACACACACTTCCCCCCACATACACACAGACGCATCCACACCCCAAGCACCCCCTACATACACACACATATATGCACATACACCCCCCCACACATGTATACACACACTCCACGCACAGACACACATGCCCCCCAAACACCACCGCGCATACACATTTATGCACACACACTTACACACATATACACACTCACAGACACACATGGACACTCCCACACATGCATAGACGTATACAACACACCCAAACACACATACACGCATGCACACATATACACATGCACACATACACACATGCACACATACACACATGCACACATATACACATACACACATGCACACACATGCACATACACACACTCACACACAAGTACACACATAAACACATATACACATACACACACTCACACACATGCACATACACATGCACACATACGCACATAGATGCACACATACACACACCCCACCCCATACACGTCAAAATTTTTAATGAATTCAGAATCTCTAGAAAAGTCATTTATTATTCATGAAAACTCACAAGACCTTGTTTTCCTCATCAAAGAATTCATTCAATAAACCAGTTCTCTCCCACAAGAAGAGAAGAAGTTATGAGGAAAATATGACTTAGAAATGTCTCTCTCTTGTTCTACCTAAGCAAATAGTGAGCCTTTCCTGTGCCCTATGCACTGAGGCCAGGAAATGGAGTTTAAAATGAGAACATGCACTTATGGTTTGGCGGAGCCATTCTGGATGGCTGAGTTGCATTGGTTTCCTGACGCATGTGCTTAGGTGGAGCATGGGAAACCCCAGCCCTCCCCTCATCAACATTGATGACTAAGACGGAGCTTGAAGAACAAGAAATTAGACAGAGGAGGAGGTAGACACACCAAGGTTTGTGTGACCTCAATTCTTTTTATTTTGTTTTGTTTTGTTTTGCTTTTTTGGGGTCATAGCTACCTATGCTCAGGAATTACTCCTGGCTCTGCACTTGGGAATTACTCCTGGCTGTGCTCATGGGGCCATATTATTGTAGGCAGGCAGACAGGGGGGCACCACATGGCAATAAAATTCCCGAAGAAGAGGAGATCCAGAGCCACACCTGATTGAAAGCCTGAAATCAAACTTGATAAGACCATTATCAACAATAGACCCTGGGGGAAGGGAAGGCCAAAAGGGAATGTGTGAAGCCCATAGGCCACTGACCCTTTTAAAGGCTTTAGATAACTAACTCTCCTAAGGAAGATAAATCAGCCTTCCCGCCCAGCACCCAGCTCACAGAAGACCACTCCCAAAGTCTAGCCCCCTTGGCAACGGGGCCCTAGCAACCGAGGTTAAAGCCCCATATGGGAGTAACTTGGGGAAAAATCTATAAAAGCCGTCCTAAACAAAGGACGCGGCGCACACATGCTGCCTGGGCACACATGTTGCCTGCGTGCACATGCTGCCTGAGCACACGTGTTGCCCGCATCTCCCCTCTTGAGATGTGTACTCTCTTACTTTCTCTCCCCCTTCCCTCTCCAAAAACCTCCTTAATAAAACCTATTTTACTTCACTGCTCGTCGACTCCTGAAAATTCTTTTTCTGCGAGAAAGACAAGAACCCTGAGGCAGACCTGGGTAAGGCCTAGGACTGACTTTCCTTTCCTGCAAAGAGCAATTTCTCGCTCCAGCCTGAGTCCGTGGCTCCCGAGAAACCTCGGGTGGTGGGGATCAACTCCCATGCCTAGAGGTCAAGCGGGCATCAGGTGTGGCTTGACGGCCACCTCGTGGGGCTGGTGGGGCTCAGGCCCACGCCGTGCAGGGCTCATCGCAGACTTTATCAGTCCTAAGCCTGCCCAGCAGGTCCCGGGTGGCAGAGGCGGCTGGGGAGAAGGCGACCATCTCTCTTCCCTTCCGGCCTCACATAAGTCACCCGTGGGGTCCACCTGCTGAAAGAAGGCAGAAACCCCCCTTTCCCAACCAGGGCAGGCCTACTCATGGAAAGTTACCAATTTAGGGCCTGAGTGTCCTTTTCATCTTGAAGTAACCTTTTTGTTACCTACAAAAGGCCTAGAACAAATTCCTGTTAGAGGTTATGAGACCCCCGCCCAGAATCTACTATCTGGCCTGAATTGCCTGGATTGCATTCCTGCACGTACGCATAGCCGTTGCTGACCCATGATCCCACGCGTGTATCTAGGCGCACCAAATATAGAAAGAAGTATTAAGAATGATCTGATTGGTGGGAAATGGTTACTTGGTACAAAGTGATTGGCTGCCTGCGCGCAGACCTTGATGTAATATTTTAAATTGAAAGAATGGCCCCTCACCCACAGAACACAAAGACAGGAACCAGAGGTAACTGATAAAATGCCAGAGGTAACTGATAAAATAATGGCTCAACCGAAAGTAACTGATAAAATGATAGTTCGACAAGAGCACAGCAGGAAGAGCCTTAAGCAAATAATTCCAGGGAGGGCTACAAGGCAAACATTCCCGAGGAGGTCGCGTCTGATGTCCCCCTCTGTATTTGGTACGATACCTGACTGGTGGGTGATGGTTACCTGGTGCAGAGTGATTGGCTGCCTGCGCGCAGACCTCGATGTAATATTTTAAACCTATTGGATAGTTATGTGCGGGCTTTTCTGTAGCGGGAATTATTCCTTAAAAGATCGTCCCTGGAAGGGCTCGGGGCTCTTAGCCACTGACCGTTTGGGGGTCACGCTATGAGCCCGAGTATACTCGCTTATTAATAAAACCCTTGCTTTTGCATAGGACTTGGTCTCTCAGAGTTTTCCTTGGTAGGTGCGGCGTTCCTAGGCTCCCAGTCAGTCACCCCATCGGGTGGCCAACCCTTACAAAATCTATTGGATGGTTATGCGCGGGCTTTTCTGTAGCGGCGGGAACTATCTCTTAAAAGATCCTCCCTGGAAGGGTTCGGGGCTCTTAGCCACTGACCGCTTGGGGTCATGCTATGGGCCCGAGTATACTCGCTTATTAATAAAACCCTTGCTTTTGCATAGGACCCGGTTTCTCAGAGTTTTCCTTGGTAGGTACAGCGCTCTGAGGCTCCCAGTCAGTCACCCCATCGGGTGGCCAACTCTTTCACTGCAACAATATGGGTTTGACATATGCAAGGCAAATGCCCTCCCTGCTGGACTATGGCTCCAGCCCCCAAATTATTGTATTTGTCAAATACAAAAATTGTCAAAATATTGTATGCTATTTCCCATGTATAAAATGCTTAGATACTTTTGTTCTCAGGTGTGTTTCCCCCATCTCCACAAGTGCCTTGTTCAGGAGCGTAAAGGCTGGGAGTTGGCCCTGGCAATTAGCATTTGTTTAGACCTGGGCTAGTTGTGTTTACCTGGAGATCTGCATATGAGTGCTGGTTTTTATCATTTTAAAGCCCCATCTTACTCTCATCCACTGTTGGTGGGAGTGCCCTTTGGTCCAGTCCTTTTGGAAAACAATATGGACATTCTTCTGTAAACTAGATATTGAGCTCCCATTTGATCCAGCAATACCACTTCTGGGAATATACCCTAGAGACCCAAAAACACATGGCAGAAACACTATCTGTACATTCATTGTTGCGCTATTCACGATAGCTAGAATCTGGAATCAACCTAAGTGCCCGAGAACAGAGGACTGGCTAAAGGAACTATGGTACATCTATACTATGGAATACGATGCAGCTGTTAGAAAGACGAAATTATGAAATTTACCTGCAAATGGATGGACAAGGAGACTATCATGCTGAGTGAAATTACTCAGAAGGAAAAGGACAGATATAGAATGACTGCATTCATTAATGGGATATAAATAGATACCAGTGTTTTACTAAGTGTGGAAAATAGAACTCACCATTGAATATACACAAAGAGACTTAAATGATAAACTCTAAATATTTGCAGGGCTAGCCACAATGTGTAAAAGAAGAGGGAGAGAGATGCAGAGACAGGGAGAGAGACAGAGAAAGTGAGGAAATGGGGGTACCTGCTATTGAGGCAGTATGGGGGTGGGCGGGAGTGGGTGGGGGTACATTGGTGGTGGAAATGGGGTGCTGGAATACTGTATTACCAAGAACCAATTATGAACACCTTTGTAATTGTATGTCTCATGGTGGTATAAAAAAAAAAGAAAAAAAGAAGAAAAGCCCCTTCCTGAAAAGAGAAAGAGAGAGAGAGAGAGAAAGAGAAAGGAATATAGAACCTGAAATAGAGGCAGGCTAGGGGAGGGGGTAGGGAATCGGGGACATTGGTGGTAAGAAATGGGCTCTGGTGGAGGGATGGGTTCTGGAACACTGTATGACCGAAACCCAAATATGAACATCTTATGAACATCTTTGTAATTGTATATCTCACGGTGGTATAACAAAATATATATATTAAAAAAAAAAAATAGCCCCTTCCTGGTGGGCCCAGCTTGGGTTTTTTGGCACCTTGGAAGTAAGAAAACTTTCCTTTTGGAGAAGAAGCATCCATCTTGACCTGAGTGCGTGGTCTGGCTCCAACCAGAAATTGGAAGTTTGGGGGCTCTCCTGACCTTGGATTGTATTAGTGATGCAGGTGGACCCCATGGCTGACTTATGTGAGGCAGGAAGGGGAGAGAGATGGTCGCCTTCTCCCCAGCCGCCTCTGCCACCCGGGACCTGCTGGGCAGGCTTAGGACTGATAAAGTCTGCGATGAGCCCCTGCACAGCATGGGCCTGAGCCCCACTAGCCCCACAAGGTGGCTGTCAAGCCACACCTAATGCCCACTTGATCTCTAGGCACGGGAGTTGATCCCCACCACCCGAGGTTTCTCGGGGAGCCACGGACTCAGGCTGGAGCGAGAAATTGCTCTTTGCAGGAAAGGAAAGTCAGTCCTAGGCCTTACCCAGGTCTGCCTCAGGGTTCTTGTCTTTCTCCCAGAAAAAGAATTTTCAGGAGTCTACGAGCAGTGAAGTAAAATAGGTTTTATTAAGGAGGTTTTGAGACACAGATACACCCGGCAGAGCAGAAACCAGCTTTCCCGTTGCGGGCGGCCACAAATTGTTGTGAATATTCTACCCACTCCTCTGAGAGAGCCCCACAAAGTAATGAGAGTATAGCGCCTGCACGGCAGAGCTTGGCAAGTTGTCCAATGCGTGTTCGATATGCCAAAACCAGTAACAAAAATGTTTATTTTCCTGACCCTGAAAGAGCCCTTAATACTGCAGCAGTAAGAAAGGCAAACAAGAAGTGCCTGATAAAATTTCATGGCCACCCTAGGCTGCCAAAACGAAGAAGGACTAAAATGACTGTCTGTTCTTTCAATGCATGTACGCTGGCATCGGAAGCATATATTGAGGATCTGATGGTGCAAGCGCAAAAGATCAAATCGACATCATTGGTCTGACTGAGATGAGGAGGCGTCAGTCGCATCATGCTGTATTTGACACCAGAGAAGAATTGTTCCTTGGAACATCGCGACGAAAGAGGCGTCGGTGGCATTGGTGTCCTTGTCAACACAAACATGGCCGTCAACACTGATTCATTTGAATGCCTAACAAACCGGATAGGACGATTACACTTGAAGAGATGTGGGCCACTTCCAGCAATTTCTATCTTCATTGTCTATGCACCAACATCCACATACAAAGGAGATGAAATTGAGAAATTCTACATGAACCTGGAGGAGTTCTATAACAAAGATCACACCTTCTACAAGATCATAGTCGGTGATTTTAATGCCAAGATAGGACCAAGAAGATCGGCTGAAGAACTCCACATCGGGACCCATGGCCTAAAATGAAATGAACAGGGTGAGAGACTATCTGAGTTCATCATGTCCACCAAGACCATTCATGGGAACTCACAGTTCCAAAAGGCTGAAGCGAAACGTTGGACATGGGAATCTCCTGGTGGACAGTTCTACAATGAAATTGACCACATCATCTTCAATCGATGGCTTTGTCTGACCAATATTGCTGTCGTCCCCAAATTGCAAACAGGATTGGACCACTATTTCCTTCATGCAAAATTCTACTTCCTGCAATGGGGAGAAAAGGCTGCAAAGTTTAAGAAGAGAACTCCGAGAACGACCACCAACTGGGAAGTCTTTGGCACCATTGCAGCAACATGGGAAGATACCATCATTGGCGACATCGATGAAGAATACAACCGACTGGTTCAGCACCTCCATGATTGTGTGAAGAATGCCGAGAGAGAGAAAGACACAAAAGGGCGCTTGTCTTCAGAAACTCTTGAGCTCATTCGCCAACGTGGCAAGCCGCGAGCCTCTGGAGACCAAATGCTAATGTCCAAGCTTGCTAAACGGTGCAGAGAAGCGAAAAAAGAAGACCTCAAAGACAGAAGAGCAGAAATACTGGAAGATGCAGCAGAAGCCGGAAAAGCATTCACACCGCCCGCCTGTCATTCGCCAACTATAAGACCAAGATGACTGCCCTTCGATGCCCTGATGGAACTATTACATCTTCCAGAAAGGCAATGGAGAAGATTAGCCATAGTTTCTACTCAAATCTCTTTGATAGCCACATCCACCTGCCCACATACCAAATTCCACAGGATGGATATGCCATTCTCAATGTTCTCCCTTCTGAAATCTGACATAACATTTTGTCAGTAAAGAAGGGAACAGCACCAGGCCCAGACAAAGTCAGACCAGAATACCTGAAGAATCTGCTGTTAGTACTCATCAATACACTAGCTCAGCTCTTCACACGCTACCTGTCCGAATGCAAGGTACCCTCCCAATGGAAAACCAGCAGGACAGTTCTACTGTTCAAGAAGGGGAGACATTCATGGCATCGGCAACTATCGCCCCATCTGCCTGTTGTCCGTCATCTACAAGCTGTTTACCACGAATCATCCTGAACAGGATTAGCAGAACACTAGATGAAGGACAACGGTTGCAGGACTCCCTAAGGGCCGCTGCATCTGCTCTGGATTGCCTCCCCCCCAAATCACTCCGTAGATAAGGGGGGTAGTCTAAATGTGGCAGTTTATCCGACCATGTATGCTGTACTAGCTGGTATAAATATTCTCCCATGCTATCACAATCATCGTGGGACTAGCTAGATCTTACCAGCATATTAGCCTGGCCACGTAAGGACACGTAAGTAATTAGACCAGAGAGAAATGCTGTTTGCTTCCAAACAAACAAGCATGGCTCCCTGATAAAATATAAAACTACAATGAAATAGAGGAGACTTGTGAAGGCTTGGAGAAATATTTAACTGGCATTGGTGTTGATCTTTGGTACAGTGACATGCCATCTCAGAAACCCCCTTCTCTACATTTCAAAGGCATTCTGGCTCAAAACATTAGCACAGTAAAGGCCCTAGGTGAGATGCAGGGAGGGACTACCTGAGGGCATTGGACCCTCCCTGCTTTCCATAACAATGGGAGGAAGGTCTGAGTTGCGGGGGTATAAACTAGCCGGTTCCCGCTCTCCCGGGCTTCTTCTTCCAGGTGGGATCTCGTCTTGTGAGCGTTTATTCCCCTTGGAAGTTTCACACGTGGTGGTCGCCATCTTGGCCTACACGTGGCTGGGGTTCTAGCCTGGAATCCTAAGCATCGGGTTTTTCCTTTTGCTGATTTGTATGCCTGAACCTGTGATAAGTAAAGCCTTCTAAAACCGCATCGGATTCCTGAGTGTCCATCCATTTCTCGCCCGGCGGAGGTAGAAGGGAACTTCGCTTCCCGGCACTGTCGGGGACCCGGCGGGGCGCCCGACAGACAACCATGCGAGCAAGCTGGCTTACGGAAAGGATTCAGCACAATCGACCATATCCACACTGTAACCAAGCTCATTGAGGTTTGTAGGGAGTACAAGATGCTGCTCTGTCTCACGTTCATTGATATACAGAAAGCCTTTGATTCTGTGGAGACTGAAGCAGTCATCGAAGACCTAGCCAAACAGGGTGTTCAAACCCAATACATCAAGATCCTTCGTGAGCTGTATTACAGATTCACCACCAGGATCTCACCATTCTACAAAGAAGTGATCATTGATGTCAAAAGAGGGGTTTGACAGGGTGATACCATTTCACCAAAACTCTTCAGCGCCACCCTCGAGAACATCATGCAACAATTAGAATGGGAAGGAATGGGAGTGAAGATAGATGGTCGGCAACTACACCACCTCTGCTTCACTAATAACATCGTTCTAATAACACCAAACATTAGCCAAGCGGCACAAATGCTGGCTGACTTTGACCGAGAATGTGGAAAGATAGGTCTATAGTTGAATCTGAAGAAAACTATGTTCAAGAAAAATGAACTAGTTCCTGAGGCCCTATTCACTCTCAATGGAACAAACATCTCTGAATGCAGCAGTTATGTGTACCTAGGTCGAGAAGTCAACATGACAAATGACCTAAAACCTGAGCTACGCAGGAGGAAGAGAGCAGCATGGAATGCCTTCAAAGGCATCTAAGAAATAGCTAAAAGGACAAAGAACCTCTGGCTGCAGGCACATCTCTTTGACTCCACTGTTCTCCCTGCATTAACATATGCCTCAGAGACCTGGGCTCTACAAAAGCAGCATTAGAATGCTATTTGGGTCTCCCAGAGAGGAATCAAAAGAGCCATGCTTGGAATATCACGCCTCACTCAAGTGAGAGAAGGAATCCGGAGTTCTGACCTCCATCGCTATTCCAGAATCAGGGATGCTGTCTTGTTTGCCAAGGCATCGAAAATCAGATGGGCTGGACATGTAATGCGATTTGGAGACAACTGCTGGACTAGAGCCGTTACCGACTGGATCCCACTAGATGTCAAAAGACCACGTGGCCGCCCACCTACAAGATGGTCAGACTTCTTTGTTAAGACCCTGAAGGAACAGTTTGAGGCTCTTCATATTCCTGAATCAACCAGATACCATTGGGCTACATTGGCACGTGATAGGGTCCAATGGAAATGTTACTGGTGCCCGCTCGAGCAAACCGATGAATAACGGAATTCAAGTGATCAAGTGATCAAGGAGGTTTTAGGAGACGGGGAGGGGAGAGGAAGCGAGAGTAATGCGCTCAAGGGAGAATGCGGGCTACTCCAAAGACGGAGAGCGAGTAAGAGAGAGTACACATCTCAAGAGGGGAGATGCAGGCAACACACATGCTCAGTCACCACATGTGCTCGGCCACATGGACTCAGCAGCATGTGTGTCCATGCAGCATGCTGGGCGCTGTCCTTTGGTCAGAACGGCTTTTATGGATTTTTCCCCAAGTTACTCCCATATGGGGCTTCAACCTAGGTTGCTAGGGCCATTGCCAAGGGGAGTAGACTTTGGAAGTGGTCTTCTTTGACTGGAATGCTTTGGAGTTTTCACACATTCCTTTTTGGCCTTCCCTTCCCCCAGGGTCTGTTGTTGATAGTGGTCTTGTCAAGTCTGGTTTTGGTTTTCAATCAGGTGTGGCTCTGCATTTCTTCTTCAGGAATTTTTATTGCCATGTGGCGCCCCCTGTCTGCCTGCCTACAACAATAGCAGAGTTTGTTTAATTATTGCTGATAAGCAAAAGTCTTTGGAACTGTGCTGAGCTCATGAATTTTGTTCATCTGCAGCTGGCCTTTGAAATTATAAGACCAGTGCTCTAAGACCTGAGCTATAGTGACGTAGGTGGGCCTTGTTGTAGGCAGGCAGACAGGGGGCGCCACATGGCAATAAATTCCTGAAGAAGAGCTCCAGAGTCACACCTGATTGAAAGCCCGGAACCAAACTTGATAAGACCACTATCAACAATAGACCCTGGGGGAAGGGAAGGCCAAAAGGAATGTGTAAATCTCCTGAGGGAGATGAATCAGCCTTCCCGCCCAGAACCCAGCTCAAGGAAGACCCCAGAACATTCCAGTCAAAGGGGGATAAAAGCCCATTCAAAGATCAATTGGGGCTCTCCGCCTTTGGAGCAGCCCGCGTTCTCCCTTGGCGCGCGTTACTCTTTCCTTTCTTTTTTCTCCCTCCCCCCCTCACCTAAACCTCCTCAATAAAACCTATTTTACTTCACTGCTCGTCGACTCCTGAAAATTCTTTTTCTGCGAGGAAGACAAGAACCTTGAGGCAGACCTGGGTAAGGCCTAGGACTGACTTTCCTTTCCTGCAAAGAGCAATTCCTCGCTCCAGCCTGAGTCCGTGGCTCCCCGAGAAACCTCGGGTGGTGGGGATCAACTCCCGTGCCTAGAGATCAAGCGGACCTCAGGCGTGGCTTGACGGCCACCTCGTGGGGCTGGTGGGGCTCAGGCCCACGCCGTGCAGGGGCTCATCGCAGACTTTATCAGTCCTTAGCCTGCCCAGCGGGTCCCGGGTGGCAGAGGCGGCTGGGGAGAAAGCGACCATCTCTCTCCCTTCCTGCCTCACATAAGTCACCCGTGGGGTCCACCTGCAACATTTTGGCGACCGCGGCAGGACGGTGCAGTGAAGTCCCCCCAGAAGGAGGTAATCCTTGAAAAATCTGCGTAGAAGGTATGCTCCCTTAAAAATCTCTAGGGGGACGGGGGAGGAATGTGATAACCTCTGTGTGAGTGAGTGTGTGTATGAGCACCCTGATAGGTCCTCCTATCAGGCGTGAGTCTGTGGCTCCACGACCGGCACCCTTAAGGTCCCACAAAGGTTACGGAGCCCGAGTGGGCTGTCTGCTACGAAGAACATATGGTCTATGGTGGCGCTGACATAGAGGTCGGCCGCAAGTCACAACTGCTGAGTCCACTACGGCTAAGTTCTTCACCGGTAGACAAGCAACTGAATGGTCTCTGTAAAGAGGCACCCCTCCTTTGTCTGTCTCGCGTCACCTATCACTGTGGGAGGGGTGGGAGGAAACCCACTAGTGAAAGATTCTAGAAAACCAAATTACAGCTAGCAGTCCCCTTTCTCTCTCCTCGTCCCAGAATAACATAGGGAAGAAAACCGGCTAGGATTAAAAAAAAACACCAGGAGGTCAATTAGAACGTAAAGGAGGCCTCTAGCAGCTTTAGCCCCAGGCAAAGAAAAAAAAAGGGTAAAAGGCAGCAAGGCAAAACCCAGTGGAAGGCCCAGTAAACTAAGCCAAAGCAGCAAGGCAGAACCCAGTAAGGGACCCAGTAAATGTCGCCAAGGCAGAAATTAAAATTTATTAAGAAGTCCAGCAAATGGCAGAAAGGCAGAAAACTTAAAACCTAATGAAAGATGCAGCAATGTCAGCAAGGTTGAAGAAGGCAGCAACCAACTAAGGCAGAACTTTTTCCTCTATCTCTTGGAAACCCACGACAGGCTGGTCCGGCTCCACACGCAGGTCGTGGTCGTGGTGGATGCCGGGGAAGGCCCCAGGGACGCTTGGGGTAACTCAGAGGTCACTTATGGAGACGTCCATGGTCAAAGTGGACCCCTGACTTCTCCTCGGGGCTGGGGGCCGCGACGCTGCGCCCCCTCCCGCGAGTGTTTCTCCTCGGGGCTGGGGGCGCGCCGCGCCCCCCTCCCGCGAGTGTTTCTCCTCGGGGCTGGGGGGCCGCGACGCTGCGCCCCCTCCCGCGAGTGTTTCTCCTCGGGGCTGGGGGCCGCGACGCTGCGCCCCCCTCCCGAGTGTTTCTCCCTCGGGGCTGGGGGGCGCGACGCTGCGCCCCCCTCCCGCGAGTGTTTCTCCTCGGGGCTGGGGGCCGCGACGCTGCGCCCCCTCCCGCGAGTGTTTCTCCTCGGGGCTGGGGGGCCGCGACGCTCGCGCCCCCTCCCGCGAGTGTTTCTCCTCGGGGCTGGGGGCCGCGACGCTGCGCCCCCTCCCGCGAGTGTTTCTCCTCGGGGCTGGGGGCCGCGACGCTGCGCCCCCTCCCGCGAGTGTTTCTCCTCGGGGCTGGGGGCCGCGACGCTGCGCCCCCTCCCGCGAGTGTTTCTCCTCGGGGCTGGGGGCCGCGACGCTGCGCCCCCTCCCGCGAGTGTTTCTCCTCGGGGCTGGGGGCCGCGACGCTGCGCCCCCTCCCGCGAGTGTTTCTCCTCGGGGCTGGGGGCCGCGACGCTGCGCCCCCTCCCGCGAGTGTTTCTCCTCGGGGCTGGGGGCCGCGACGCTGCGCCCCCTCCCGCGAGTGTTTCTCCTCGGGGCTGGGGGCCGCGACGCTGCGCCCCCTCCCGCGAGTGTTTCTCCTCGGGGCTGGGGGGCTGCAACCCCTCCCGCGAGCGGTTTTTTGCATTAAGAGTTTTGCCAAGGAACCATCCTGTTTTAGTTCTTTCCTTCTTTCATAGGTTGCTGCCAGAATACTTAAAATATGGGAAATTCTGCCTCTATACCCAAGGAGTCCCCCTTGGCTTGCCTGTTGAAACACTGGAAGGACCTACAACTAGAATGTCTAAGCAAGGCACGGCTCAAAGACCTTTGTAACAAATCGTGGCCTAACTATAAACTAGAACACGGGGAAAAATGGCCAGTGAATGGTAGCTTGCAATACAACACCATCTTGCAGCTAGATCGCTTCTGCAAGAGGCAAAGGAAATGGGATGAAACCCCTACATTCAAGCCTTCATGGCACTGTATCAAGCCTCAAAGGAAAAGGGCGGCCGCATCTTCTATGCAGATGCTACAGGGGAAAAAGAACCAGAACCAGATCCCATAGACGACATTCTAATGATGTTTCCTCCACACGGAGGTCCGTTTGGACCCCGGGGGGCATCAGTCCCTTTGGAGGGGCCGCTGGCCCCACCGCTGGCACCGGCTCAGGCTTTGCTACCGCCGCTGCCGCTGCCGCCTCCGCCTCCCGCAGCTGCTGGCCCAGGCTCAGCCGCTGCTACCGCCGCAGCCTCTGTACCCTACTGTGCCCCCGGTGTCGGCTCCCTCCCTGCCGCTGGCTCCCCTAGAGTCCGTAAAGACTCAAGAAGTCTGGGCTGGTACCGGTCACGCCTCCCTGCCTAAACTATCCCCGGCAATCCGAGGCTCTTCTAGCCCAAGGTCTCCAAGCCCTAGAACCCCCCAAAATCGCAGGGGGTACCAAAGAGCGCAGCTCCTCCCCAGAAGAGATCAGTGCAGAGGAGAGTAGTAGTAGCAGAAGAGCTCGCACAAACCGCAAGGGAAGTAAGGGGCGCAGCCTCTCCTCAGAAGACCAGGCTGGTCCAGAGAAAAAAGTTATTAGCAAAGGAGCTCACAAACATCATAGGGAAATTAAAGAGCACAGTTCCTCCTCAGAAGACGAGGCTGGCGCAGGGAGATAACTGCAGAAAAATCTGCTGCCACTCCAAAGAAACTTTAAAATGTCTCCCTCCCTCGAAAACTAGTCTAACAGGGCGTACTCGAGTAAAGTCTCTTACCACCCAAAACCAGAAAAAAATTCTTCCTCTAAGAGAAGTGCCAAATGGGGAGGGAGGAATAGTAAAGGTTCACGTACCCTTCACCATGGGCGACCTACACCGATGTAAGCAGCAGCTAGGAAGGTTTTGGGAAGATCCCTCAAAGTTTACAGAGGAATTTCAAACTCTAACTTTTAACTTTGAGTTCACCTGGGATGATGCACAAATAGTTCTGTCCAATTGCTGCACCCCAGAGGAAAAAACACAGATTATAGCAGCTGCGCAGGTTCATGCAGACGAGCTCCATGCAACTAATAGAGACCTCCCCGTGGGTTTCACGGCAGTTCCCCTAACAAACCCTGGGTGGAATTACCAAACTGAAGAGGGAAGAAAAATGCGGGATTACATGATTAACTGTTTAATAGCTGGGATGAAAAAGTGCGTTACTAAGGCGGTAAATTATGATAAGCTAAAGGAAGTCATGCAGGAGAAAGATGAAAATCCCTATAAATTCCAGGGAAGGCTAATAGAGACAATGAAAAAGTACACAAATATAGACCCCCAATCTGAGGCAGGGAAGGTCCTAATAGCCTCCTACTTCATAAATCAGTGTGCCTTTGACATAAGGAGGAAGCTCCAAAAAGTCAGCCATGGGACCCCAAACCCCTCTAAGCCAGCTTGTTGAGATTGCCTGCAGTGTATACAATAACCGAGAGCAGGTTGAGAAGGCCGAGAGAGCCCAAAAAGATCGGTTCAAACGACAGCAGGCTCGGTTGGTAGCAGTTGCTATCGGAAAAACCCTGGGACCTCAAAGTAACCCTAGAGGCAATGTCTCAGCAAGAAGACCCGGAGAGAAAGCCGAAAGACCTCAAACCTGGAGGTCTGAAAAGGAGTGTTATGAATGCGGAAAGATGGGACACTGGAGAATAGACTGTCCTGACCTGCGTCCACCACCTGGGCCATGCCCTAACTGCAAGGAGGAAGGCCACTGGAGAAGGGATTGCCCTCATCTCCGAAGGGGGAGGTGGGCTTCCCCTGCTCTTGAGGCCCCAGTGCAAGAAGACTGAAGAGGCCCGAGGTTGTCATCGGCTCCGAATTCCAACCTGAAAATTACAAAAGCTGAGCCTCGGGTTACCTTTGACGTCGCAGGTAGGAACATTAATTTTTTAATTGATACAGGAGCCACCTACTCTGTCCTTAGCCAATCTCCAGGACCTCTCTCGGCTGACTCATGTGAAATTATAGGGGTAGATGGGGTCCCCATAAGGAGAATATTTACTCAACCTTTAAGCTGTAGCTATGGTGACATAATTTTCGCTCATGCCTTTCTAATTGTCCCAGAGTGCCCAACCCCTTTACTGGGGAGAGACATAATGCACACTTTGGGCAGCACCCTCCAGCTTTTCCCCTCAAAGGAGAAAATTTTTATAGCTGTCTTAATACACAGTCCTGACATAGATCTCTCAGAAATCCCCTTAGAGGTTAAAAATGCTGTAAACCCTGTGGTATGGGATCAAGGAACGCCTGGGCGTGCCTTAGAGGTGACCCCAGTGAAAATTAGTCTCAAAAAAAATTGTAGACTACCCCCACAAGAAGCAGTATCCTATTAAACCTGAGGCTAGAAAAGGGTTACAGCCCCTAATAAAAAAGTTTTTAAAACATGGACTAATAATACCTTGTCAGTCACCCTGCAATACTCCTATTCTCCCAGTTAAGAAGTCAAATGGTGAGTACAGGCTAGTACAGGACCTCAGAGCTGTTAACGAAGCAGTGATACCAATCCACCCTATTGTGCCTAATCCATATAATATATTAAATCAGGTTCCCAGCAACTCAGCCTGGTTCACTGTACTGGACCTAAAGGATGCATTTTTTTGTATTCCCTTGCACCCTGACTCCCAGCCTCTCTTTGCTTTCGAGTGGACAGATCCGGACACTAATGAAACACGGCAGTACACCTGGACTGTCCTCCCTCAGGGCTTCAGAGATAGCCCCCACATTTTTGGAAATGCATTGGGAAGGGAACTTAGAGAGTTGCAGCTAAAGGATGGAGCTCTTCTGCAGTATGTAGATGATATTCTTATATGCAGCCCAACAAGAGAAGCCTCTATCAGCCACACAATTCAGGTTTTAAACTTTTTTGGGAAAACGTGGGTATAAAATCTCCCCCTCCAAGGCACAAATTGCCAAGCAAAAAGTTAAGTACCTGGGATATATACTTACCCCTGAAGGCCGAACATTATCTAGTGATCGCAAGGAAGTCATTCTAAAGCTCATGCCTCCAAAAACAAAAAAACAATTAAGAGCTTTCTTAGGAATAACAGGATTCTGCAGACTCTGGATCCCCAACTATGGAGTTATAGCAAAACCTCTTTATAAGGCCCTAAAAGGAACCGATCTTGAGCCCCTAAACTGGGATAAAAACTGCCAATTAGCATTTCAAAACCTGAAGGACAAGCTGGTTGCAGCCCCAGTCTTAGCAATACCTGATCTAGAGAAGTCTTTCACATTATATGTAGCTGAAAAACAAGGAACTGCACTGGGCCTATTAATTCAAAAGTTGGGAGAACTTCCCTAGACCCGTAGCCTACTTATCTAAGCAGCTAGACAGTGTGGCACAGGGCTGGCCCGGGTGCCTGCGAGCAGTAGCGGCAACTGCCCTGATGGTAGAAGAATCCATGAAACTCACTTTAGGACAGCCACTAGAGGTTCTAACTCCCCATCAGGTCCAAAGTGTGCTGGGTGCAAATAAAAGGCCATCAGTGGCTGACAGGCGGGGAGACTAACAAAATACCAAGCTCTGCTCTTAGACTCTCCAGAAGTAACTCTCAAAACTTGTCGGACCCTCAATCCGGCAACCCTTATCCCCTTGCCTGAAGACACCCATGGAGCCCTAGATCACAAGTGTGTAGAGGTAATTGAGCAAGTATATTCTAGCAGGCCTGACCTAAAAGAAACTCCCTGGATAATCCAGATGAAACCTGGTTCACCGACGGTAGCAGCTTAGTTCATGAGGGAACTCGAAAAGCAGCGTATGCTATTGTTAGCCTTAGCAAAATAGTGGAAGCAAAAGCCTTACCAGGGGGAACTTCAGCCCAAAAGGCAGAATTAATTGCTCTCACCAGAGCCTGCCAACTGGCCAAAGGGCTAAGAGTAAACATCTACACCGACTCTAAGTATGCATACTTAGTCCTACATGCGCATGCTGCAATATGGAAAGAGCGAGGATTTTTAACCGCTAAAAACAGTCCAATAAAGCATGGGGAAGAAATTTTAAAGCTACTGGAGGCTGTACAGGCCCCAAAGGAAATAGCAGTTATACACTGCAAAGGACATCAAAAGGGAAACTCTGAGATAATCGAAGGAAATCATCAAGCAGACACTGTGGCCAGGAAGACAGCTCTCAGTTCCTGTTCCATCATGGGGTTAATACCCTATTCAGAAAATGTTTTATCAAAACCAAAATATTCTATAGAGGAGGAACAGTGGGCATTAGAACGAGGTTTCCAAAAGGAAGTTAATGGGTGGCTTATTAAACAAGAAAAACTGCTTATTCCTGGGCCAATGCAGTGGAAAATCATTAAGGGACTACATGAAGCTTCCCACCTGGGAAGAGATGCCTTAGCAACACTAGTAAAAAGTGTCTTCCATGGAAAGGGACTAAATAAAACAGTAAGAGAAGTAACTCAAAACTGCGCTTTATGTACCATTAACGAACCTAGCGGAAATCCCAGACCCCCTCTCCTAGCACCACCTGTCCAGCACCGAGGAACTTACCCAGGGGAGGATTGGCAGCTTGACTTCACAATGATGCCAAGCTGTTCAGGGTATAAATATTTATTAGTCCTTATTGATACCTTTACTGGATGGGCAGAGGCCTTTCCAACCCGCTCTGAAAAAGCCAGAGAGGTATCCAAAGTGTTGCTTAAGGAAATAATCCCTAGGTTCGGCTTACCTAGGTCACTACAGAGTGACAATGGACCTTCTTTTATCTCTAAAATCACCCAGGATTTAGCCTCTGCCCTAAAGATTAATTACCAGCTTCATACAGCCTGGCACCCCCAATCCTCGGGAAAAGTAAAAAAATTCAATCATACCCTTAAAAAAATATTAGGAAAGCTGTGTCAGGAAACGTCTGAGTCGTGGCTTTCCCTCTTACCAATAGCTCTTCTCAGACATAGAATAGCACCAAGAGCAAAACTCCAACTTAGTCCTTTTGAATTACTATATGGCAGGCCCTTCCTAACCACTGATTTCTTATTAGATTCAGAAAGCTTAGAGCTAACTAAGTATGTCGTGAACCTGGGGCAAGTACAGCAGGCAATTAAGGAATATGGAAATGTGGTTCTGCCCCACCCAAACAAAGAGCTGCCTCCCAATAAAGTCCAACCTGGCAGCTGGGTTTTATTAAAAACCTGGAAAGCGGGGGTCTCCTTCAGATCAATTGCTACCCAAGTGGAAGGGACCTTACCAGGTCATTTTAAGCACTCCCATGGCCGTAAAACTAAGTGGAATTTCTAGTTGGGTTCATCTTTCCAGGATAAAACAAGTCCCACCTACATCAAACGGTGACAAGACTTGGGCAGAGGACAAGGCCACCTACTCCTGTGAACCCATCGAGGATCTGAGACTGCTTTTTAAGAAAAGCTAAGAAACACTTCTCATCAAAGAGCTAAGTATGATGCCCCTTTGCCTAAGATCACTACTACTAGTGATAATCAGCACGCGTCCAACAGAAACAGGGCCTAACACATTTTTACAATGGGCCCATCAGTATGCGAAGGAAAGAAATCAAAGTGCATGCTGGGTGTGTGGGCTTATGCCCCTCTCCAGTACCTCGGGGTTACCCTGGTGGGTGTCTCCACTCCAAGGAACAGACTGGGCATCTCTTCAGGAACTAATAAGTCTTTACAAAAAGCTGTTTATTTTCTCAGACTCCTCCATCACCAGGTCAAATGTAAGTGAATGGCCTGGTGTTTTAATGTCCATAAATGAGCCTGGACATAATGTATCCTTTTCTATTTATCAAACCCAACAACTAGCAGACCATGCCTATCCAAAACTACAACAAAATGCATCCAAAATTATAATGCCTTCCAAAAAAAGTAAATTTACTGAAGAAGGGCTTTACCAGGTATGGGACCAGTATATGTGGATGACTCCCTCTACTGGAATGCTAAGTAAAATGGCTCCACTATGCTGGGAACAAAATTGGTCATCAACCTCTAAGTATTCTACCCGTTCCCTAAACATGGGATGGCTCCAGCCCTTCATGTGCAAACGCATCCAAATCTTACAAACCACCGACTGGTTTGCAACTGATTGGGAATTAAGGCCAGGAGTTAGATGGCTAGCACCAAACGGTACTAACTGGCTGTGTGGGCAAAACCTTTGGCCCTGGCTCCCGCCTGGCTGGAGTGGTAGATGTACTTTGGGTTTTGCTTGGATGCAGGGAAGACATACGCAAATGCTCTATCCCCAAAAACCAGCCAATTACCAACAAATGGTCCACCGTTGGACTAAATCTGTGTTTCACTGGTATGATCATTTGGGATTTTTCCTTGCCCCTCAAATAGGAATAGAAGATGTTGCACAGCACGTCGAAACACTAACTAAATATATGCAAAAAGCATTAAATGACACCCATAATAGCCTTTCTCTTATAAATTCAGAAATGTCCCAAATGAGAAGGGCAATCCTCCAAAATAGAATGGCCCTAGATATACTCACTGCCGCCCAGGGGGGACCTGTGCTGTCATTAAAACTGAGTGCTGTGTGTACATTCCAAACTACTCTTCAAACATAACCAACTTTCTAAATGACATGAAAGCACAGGTACAGTCCTTCGAGGATTCCTCCCCAAGCCTATGGAACAAAATCACATCGTGGTTCGAAGGAGAATGGTCATGGGTAAAAAGTTTATTCTTCTCCATCTTTATGATTCTAGGACTAGGAATGGGACTGTGCTGTCTCGGCTCCTGTTGCTTTAACTTTTGTCTAAATACTCCAAAAATGATGTTTTCTAAAATTGTAAATTACTCAGCCCTTTCCAGGGCAGAGCAGGGTTTTTACTCCTCCAGGGCCTCATCATAAAGGAAGTAACATTCCTTAAAACTCATTAATCTGGTCTTTGTCTTGCAGATAACAAACTCCAGGAATCTAACCTTCATTCATTGCCTGGGCCCCAATTTAAAACTAAGGTAGTAAGGAGATTTCACCCCTTGTAGGCAGGGTCTACAAGCCCCTCTTGTCAGCAGGAAGCAAATACAGAAGACGGACCTTCGACCACTTTCCCCTTAAAGATTTAAGGGGGTGAAATCTCTAGGGGGATTGTTGTAGGCAGGCAGACAGGGGGCGCCACATGGCAATAAATTCCTGAAGAAGAGCTCCAGAGTCACACCTGATTGAAAGCCCGGAACCAAACTTGATAAGACCACTATCAACAATAGACCCTGGGGGAAGGGAAGGCCAAAAGGAATGTGTAAATCTCCTGAGGGAGATGAATCAGCCTTCCCGCCCAGAACCCAGCTCAAGGAAGACCCCAGAACATTCCAGTCAAAGGGGGATAAAAGCCCATTCAAAGATCAATTGGGGCTCTCCGCCTTTGGAGCAGCCCGCGTTCTCCCTTGAGCGCGTTACTCTTTCCTTTCTTTTTCTCCCTCCCCCCTCACCTAAAACCTCCTCAATAAAACCTATTTTACTTCACTGCTCGTCGACTCCTGAAAATTCTTTTTCTGCGAGGAAGACAAGAACCTTGAGGCAGACCTGGGTAAGGCCTAGGACTGACTTTCCTTTCCTGCAAAGAGCAATTCCTCGCTCCAGCCTGAGTCCGTGGCTCCCCGAGAAACCTCGGGTGGTGGGGATCAACTCCCGTGCCTAGAGATCAAGCGGACCTCAGGCGTGGCTTGACGGCCACCTCGTGGGGCTGGTGGGGCTCAGGCCCACGCCGTGCAGGGGCTCATCGCAGACTTTATCAGTCCTTAGCCTGCCCAGCGGGTCCCGGGTGGCAGAGGCGGCTGGGGAGAAAGCGACCATCTCTCTCCCCTTCCTGCCTCACATAAGTCACCCGTGGGGTCCACCTGCAACAGGCCTCACTTTAATATGTTTGAAATGCAGTCTGGAATTTAAACACAGCACATCAGTTTTGATGGCAGCACAGGTTCCTCCCTGAGCAGCAATGAGTATATCTAGGGCCGTTCCTCCATGTTTTGGAGGATCGTCTTCCTCATTTGGGACATTTCTGAATTTATAAGAGACAGACTACCAATGGTGTCATTCAATGCATTTTGCATATACTTAGTCAGGATCTCAATATATCGTACAACATCTTCTAATCCTATCTGTGGGGCAAAAGAGAAAACCTAAATTATAGTACCAGTGAAACACTGACTTTGTCCAGTGGTGGACCATTAGCAGGTGGTAATTAGCAGGTTTATGCAGTTGGAGCACCTGTGTATGCTTTCCCTGCATCCAGGCAAAACCTAGAGTACATCTACCACTCCAGCCAGGTGGGAGCCAGGGCCACAGGTTCTGTCCACACAACCAGTTTGTACCATTTGATGCCAACCATCTAATTCCTGGCCTCCTTGCCCAGTCAGTCACAAACCAGTCGATGGTCTGTAAAATCTGTACGTGTTTATACATGGAGGGTTGGAGCCATCCCATGTCTAGGGAATGAATGTGATACTTGGAAGATGATGGCCAATTTTTTTTTTTTGTATTTAACATTTTATTATACCACCGTGAGATATACAATTACAACGTTGTTCACGCTTGGGGGGTTTCGGTCACATAGTGTTCCAGCACCCCGCCCTCCACCAGTGCCCCTCAGCCACCACCCATGTCCCCAATTCCCTCCCCTCCCCACATCCTGCCTAAATGGCAGGTTCTTTATCTCCTCTCCTCTCCCTCTCTCTCTCTCCTCCTTCTCCCACACATTGTGGGTTGCACTACATACACTTAGAAGCCATCACTTGCATTTTTTTGTCTGTATTTAATGCTCAGTTCTATGTTAGTATCAGAACTTTAGACATTTATTCACTCATGTTCCTTTCTCTATTTAAACCAACCTCTGACTCCCACACACTTGTGGTAATTTCCACTTTTGGTAAGATCACCTAGTATATTTATGTCATGCAAATAAATGCAGTCATTCTATGTCTCTCTCTTTCCTTCTGACTAATTTCACTCAACATGATTATTTCCATATCCATCCATTTATAGAAAAATTTCATAACTTCATTTTTTCTGACAGCTGCATAGTATTCCATTGTGTAGATGTACCACAGTTTCTTTATCCAGTCCTCAGTTCTCGGGCATACTGATTGTTTCCAGGTTTTGGCTATTGTGAACAGTGCTGCTATGAAAATAAAAGTGCGGATTGTGTTTCCGCTGTGTGTTTTTGGCTTTCCAGGGTATATTCCCAGGAGCAGTATGGCTGGGTCAAAGGGGAGCTCAATTTCTAGTCTTTGGAGGAATGTCCATATTGCTTTCCAGAAAGGTTGTACAAGTCGACATTCCCACCAACAGTGTATGAGAGTCCCCTTTTCCCCACATCCACGCCAGCACTTGTTGCTTTTACCCTTTTGGATATGGGCCATTCTCTGTGGTGTGAGGTGATATCTCATTTTTGTTTTGATTTGCATCTCTCTGATGATTAGTGATGATGAGCATTTTTTCATATGACTTTTGGCCATTCGGATTTCTTCCTTGTCAAAGTTTCTGTTCATCTCCTCTCCCTATTTTCTAATGGGGTTGGCTGTTTTTTTCTTATATAGCTGTACCAGTGCCTGATATATCCTGGATATTAACCCCTTATCAGATGGGTATTGGGTGAATATTCTTTCCCATTCCGTCGACTGTCTTTCTATCTTGGTCAATGTTTCTTTCGAGGTGCAGAAGCTCTTCAGTTTCATGTAGTCCCATATATTTATATTTTCTTCTAGTTGCTTTGTTAATGGTGTTTCACCTTTGAAGATGTCTTTAGCATTGATGTCGTGGAGGGTTTTTCCTATATTTTCTTCAACGTACTTTATGGATTCAGGTCTGACATTGAGATCTTTAATCCATTTTGAACTGATTTTTGTGCAAGGTGTTAGACACAGGTCCAAATTCATTTTTTTACATGTAGCTGTCCAGTTTTCCCAGCACCACTTGTTGAAGAGGCTTTCCTTACTCCAGTCTGGACTCTTTGCACCTTTATCAAAGATTAACTGATCATGTCTTTGAGGGTGGGTGTCAGGATACTCAACTCTATTCCATAGGTCCACCGGTCTGTTTTTATTCCAGTACCATGCTGTTTTAATTACTGCTGCTTTGTAGTACAGTTTGAGGTTGGGAAAGGTGATGCCTCCCATCTTCTTCTTCCCAAGGATTGCTTTAGCTATCCGTGGGGGCTTATTATTCCATACGAATTTCAGAAGTGTTTGGTCAATTTCTTTAAAGAATGTCATGGGAATCCTTATAGGAACCGCATTGAATCTGTACAAAGCTCTAGGGAGTATTACCATCTTAACAATGTTAATTCTCCCCATCCATGAGCAGGGAAATGTGTTTCCATTTCCTCGTGTCCTCTTTTATTTCTTGAAGCAGTGTCTTGTAGTTCTCTTTGTATAGGTCCTTTACACACTTGGTTAAGCTGATTCCTAGGTATTTGATTTTCTGTGGCACAATTGTGAATGGAATCGATTTCTTTTTTTTTTTTTTTATTTTTTATTATACCACAGTGAAACATACAATTACAAAGGTGATCATAATTGGTTCTTGGTAATACAGTATACCAGCACCCATCCCTCCACCAGTGCCCCATTTCCACCACCAATGTACCCCCCCCCCTCCTGCCCACCCCCATGCTGCCTTAATAGCAGGTACCCCAGTTTCCTCTCTTTCTCTCTCTGTCTCTGCATCTCTCTGCCTCTTCTTTTACACATTGTGGCTAGCCCTGCAGATATTTAGAGTTTATCACTTAAGTCTCTTTGTGTATATTCAATGATGAGTCTTAATCTGCCATTACCATTTCCCACATTTAGTAAAACACTGGTATCTATTTATGTCGTATTAATGAATGCAGTCATTCTATATCTGTCCTTTTCCTTCTGACTAATTTCACTCAGCATGATAGTCTCCATGTCCCTCCATTTGCAGGTAAATTTCATAACGTCATCTTTTCTGACAGCCGCATAGTTGGAATCGATTTCTTAATATCCCTTTCTTCTCTTTCGTTATTTGTGTATAGGAAAGCCACCGACTTTTGGGTATTGATTTTGTACCCTGCCACTCTACTATACCTATCTATTGTTTCTAAGAGTTTTTGGGTCGAGAGTTTAGGGTTCTCTAGGTATAATATCATGTCATCTGCAAATAATGATAGCTTGATTTCTTCCTTGCCTATCTGGGTGCCCTTAATGTCCTTTTTCTTCTCTGATTGCTATGGCGAGTACCTCCAGTACTATATTGAATAAAAGAGGTGAGAGAGGGCAACCTTGTCGTGTTCCTGATCTTAAGGGGAAGGCTTTCAATTTTTCCCCCATTGAGAATGATACTCGCTGTGGGCTTTTGGTAGATGGCTTTGACTATCTTGAGGAAGCTTCCTTCAATTCCCATTTTCTGGAGGGTTTTAATCATGAATGGGTGCTGGATCTTGTCAAATGCTTTTTCTGCATCTATCGATAGGACCATATGGTTTTTATTTTTTCTCTTATTGATGTGATGTATTATGTTGATTGATTTGCGAATGTTGAACCATCCTTGCATTCCCGGGATGAATCCTACTTGGTCATGATGTATGATCTTTTGATGAGTCTTTGGATTCTGTTTGCTAGTATTTTGTTGAAGATCTTAGCATCTGTGTTCATCAAGGAGATTGGTCTGTAATTTTCCTTCTTTGTATTGTCTCTCCCTGCTTTGGGTATCAGGGTGATATGCGCCTCGTAGAAGCTGTTTGGGAGTGTTTCTGTTTCTTCTATTTCCTGGAAGAGCTTGAACAGGACTGGCAGTAGGTCCTCCTTAAAGGTTTGGTAGAATTCGCCAGTGAACCCATCTGGACCTGGGCTTTTGTGTTTGGGCAGACTTTTAATTACTGTTTCAATTTCCCCGATGGTGATAGGCTTATTTAGGTATTGAAGGTCTTCTTGTTTCAATCGTGGGAGGTTATAGGACTTCAGGAATTTATCCATTTCTTCTAGGTTCTCATGTTTTGTGGCATACAGGTTCTCAAAATAACCTCTGATGATCTTTTGTATTTCTGTTTTTTTCTGTTGTGATGTCACCATTTTCATTTCTGATTCTGTTTATTTGGGTTCTCTCTTTCCCTGTCCTTACAAGTCTTGCCAGTGGCTTGTCGATCTTGTTTAATTTTTTCAAAAAACCAGATCTTGGTTTCATTAATCTTTCGGATTGTTTTTTTTTGGTTTCCAGGTCGTTGATTTCCTCCCTAAGTTTCACTATTTCCTTCCTTCTGCCTGGGTTGGGCTTCCCTTGTTGGTCTTTTTTCTAATATTTTCAGCTGTGAGGTCAGGTTATTTATATGGGCCCTTTTCTTCTTTTCTGATGAATGCTTGCAGAGCTATGAACTTTCCTCTTAACAAAGCTTTTGCTGTGTCCCACAAGTTCTGATAGTTGGTATCTTCATTGTCATTTGTTTCTAAGAATCTTTTGATTTCCTGTTTGATTTCTTCTATGACCCATTTGTTGTTCAGCAGTGAGCTGTTTAGATTCCAGGTGTTTGGTTTAGCTCCCTGCTTCTGTGTATGGTTCACTACTATTTTCAGTGCATCGTGATCTGAAAAGATAGTCGACACAATTTCAATCTTTTTTATTTTATTGAGGTATGCTTTGTGGCTCAGTATATGGTCTATCTTGGAGTATGTTCCATGTGCACTGGAAAAAAAAGTGTATTCAGCTTTTTTGGGATGAAAAGCCCTGTATATATCAACCAGCTCTCTTTCTTCTATTTCTTCCTTCAGGTCCAGTATTTCTCTGGTGAGTTTCAGCCTCGTCGATCTATCCATAGTCGATAAGGCAGTGTTGAAGTCTCCGACTATTATTGTGCTACTGTTAATGTCTTCTTTGAGGTCTATTAATAGTCTTTTTAAGTATTTTGCTGACCCCTCGCTTGGCGCATATATGTTTAGCAGTGTGATTTCTTCCTGGTATACATACCCCTTAATTATTAAGAAATGGCCTTCATCGTCCCTTTTGACCTTTTCAGCCTGAAATCTATATTGTCAGATACAAGTATGGCCACACCCGCCTTTTTGGAGGGGTTGTTTGCGTGGAGAATGGTCTTCCAGCCTTTGACTTTGAGTCTGTGTTTGCTCTGGTTATTCACATGTGTTTCTTGTAGGCAGTAAAATGTTGGATTCAGTTTTTTAATCCATTTTGCCACCCTGTGTCTCTTAATTGGTGCATTTAGACCGTTGACGTTGAGCGAGATTATTGTCATTGGATTTTGTGCCATCTTTCTGTTTAACCTCGTTGTGGTTTTGGGTTGTCTTGTTTTACAATAGACCCTTCAATCCTTCTTTTAGAGTTGGTTTTGAGTCTATGAATTTCTTGAGTTGTTGTTTATCCATGAAGTTGTGTATCTTTCCTTTGCATCTGAAAGTAAGTCTAGCTGGGTAAAGAATTCTTGGTGAGGCCTGGAGTTCATTGAGTCTTTTCACTATATCCCACCGTTTTCGGGCTTGGAGTGTTTCATCTGAGAAGTCTGCTGTAAATCTCAGGGATGCTCCTTTGTATGTGATTTCCTTCTTTGATCTTGCTGCTTTCAGTATTCTATCTCTGTCTATCGTTTTTGTCATTTTAATAAGGATGTGTCTTGGAGTATTCTTATTGGGGTTTCTTTTAGCTGGTATCCTTCGACCTCCTGTATCTGGTAGCATGCTTTCTTCAGTTCGGGAAACTTTTCAGCGATGATGGCTTTGACAGTATCTTCTTCATCAGGGTTTTATTCTTGACCTTCTGGCACCCCAATGATGCGTATGTTGTTCCTTTTGGCTTCATCCCTATTTTCTCTGGTAGTCTGTTTGTTGATTGTGAGTCTTTTTTCCATCTTCTGGTGTTGTCTACAGAATCTCTGAACCTCGTCTTCGAGATCACTAATTCTTTCTTCAGTAGCTGTTACTCTGCTTTGGAGGCCTTCTCCTGTGTTTTTCAGTTCACTTACCTCATTTTTAATATCTGTCATTTCTGCTTGTACTTTGGTCTGAAATTTACTCAATTCTGCTCTCAATTCCTCTTGTACTTTACTGAGTTTGTATTCCATTGTTTCTTTTATTTCCTTGTACATCTTTAACAGTTGCTTACGAAATTCCTTTTCAGAGAGGTTATATAGCTCATCGTTATTGCTGGACTCATCGGTATTAATAACTTCAATCGTAGAGCTTGAAGGACTTTTGCGCTGTTTTACCATAATGACTATCGTAGGTTGAAAATGAGTGTCCTGGGTGACTAGTCAGTAAAGTTAGTAGGTGTCTGAATTACTTTGCAGCTAGGGACGATAGCAAAGAGTGTAGGGGACAATGCTCAATGTTATGTCAGGTAGATAGAATATAATTCCCAGCGGACGCTAGTGCGCCCGCACGGTTTTGAATTTTGAGGTGTCTGTGGGTGGTTCCGGTGTCAGGGGTCAGGGTGGAGGTCTTGCAGTGGGAGTTCCTGCGCCAATGGGTGGGGTGGGTACCCTCCTCAAAGCTGGAGCCGTTTCTCCTGGAGCCCAGTGGTCAGGGGCTGCCGCCCGAACGCACACCTGGTGGGAAGAGCGCAGGGATCTGCTGGGCGTCGGGGCTGGATGGCGCCAGAGGGAGTTCCTGCGGATGATGGCCAATTTTGTTCCCAACATAGTGGAGCCATTTTACTTAGCATCCCTGTAGAATGCTAAATGTAGAGGGAGTCATCCACATGTACTGGTCCCAGACCTGGTAAAGACCTTCTTCCAGTATATCTAACTCTCTTGGAAGGTATTATAATTTTGGATGCATTTTGTTGCAATTTTGGATAGACATTTGTCGGGGAATGCCGCCGGGGTCCCCAACAGTGTCAGGACAGAGGTTGTCTTCTACCTCCGAGGACGCCGGGAGAACAGATGAAAACTCAAGAGTCCGGTGCAGTTCCAAAAATGGCTTTTAATGGTACAAAAGCTCTTCCACAGCACTTCAATATAATGAACAAACTTTAGCTCTGGTCTGAACTTAGACCATACAAAAGAGCCTAAGTCTCCCCCAAAGAGAGAGGATCTCACCCGAGCTGAGTCCTACCCAGAAGGAGCAATAGGCCAAAGAACAAAAAGCAAAAGGCCGAGGAGCCAAAAAGCCAAAAGCCAAAAGCTAAAAGGCCCAAAAGGCAAAATGTAAAAGTGAAGGGGCCTCAAGTCAGCCCCTTAAATACACCAAAGTAATTCAATCTGGAGGGTCATTTCAACAAAGAACTCTAAACAGAGTGTAGTGCCACACCCTATTGCAGGTATAAACAAAGGTTATGCCAAGGACTAAGGAGATTATCTCTTATGTAAAACACTGGAGAGAGAGAGGGCTGATAGAAAGTAATACATCTTAACTTCATGAGCTTCATGTAATCTAGATGGTACCCACAAGGTCCTTCTTATTATTATCTGCACCAGGGTGATTCTGAGTATCTTGTTCTCGTGTACTGAAAGGGTCACACTCGCCTGTTTAGAGCAAACTAGTATGATCCTTCCTATAGTATTCCTATAGTCTCAGTGTAGCCAGGGTGGTAGTCTCCTGGTAAATTCTAACTGTCCCACGCTGGGTGCAGTGGGTATAAAGAGGAGCTGTGCCCAATCTAGAAAACATAGAAGTCTTAGTAGATGTATAAGTCAGAAGTTATTCAATCAAGGTGACTTCTGTAACTGCCACACCCTCTAGCAGTGTTTACATAGAAGAGAAGTCTCATTAGAATGAACCTTGACTTAAGTAGATTAAGCTGGGAGTGGGCAAAACAACAAAACTCCCAGAATAGCTAAACCTGTCCTCCAACAGACATTGGTTGCTAGTCATTGCTTCTGATTAATAGAAAAAGACATATGATGTCCAGACTCTCATGGATATAGAAACACCAGGCCATTCATTTACTTTGGACCTGGTAATAGAGATGTCTGAGGAAAGAAATAGCTTCTTGTAAAGGCCTATGAAATTCTGAAGAGATGCTCAATCTGTTCCTTGAAGGTGGGACACCCGCTAGGGTAGCCCTGAGGTGCTAGAGAGGGGCATAAGCACACAAACCCAGCACACACTCTCGCTTCTTTCTTTAGTATACTGGTGGGCCCATTGTAAGAATGTACTAGGCTCTGTATTAGTAAGAGCAAGTTTAAATAGGGAGGCATCATACTTAGTTTTTGATAGAAGTGTTTCTTAGTTTTTCTTAAAAAGGAGTTTTAGATTCTCTGTGGAATCACAGGAATAGGTGGTCTTGTCTTCTTTCTAATCTTGTCACAGCTTGATGTAGGTGGAACTGGTTTTATACTGGAAAGATGAACTCAACTAGAGATCCCACTTAGTTTCACAGCCATGGGAGTGCTCAGGATGACTTGGTAAGGTCCCTTCCACTTGGGTATCAATTGATCAGATGGGGACCCCGCTTTCCAGGTGTTTAGTAGGACCCAACTGCCAGGCTGGATCTTACTGGGAGGTAGCTCTTTATTTAGGTGAGGCAGAACCACATTTACATACTCTGTAATTGCCTACTGTACTTGCGCCAGGTTTACAACATACTTGATTAGTCTAGGCTTTTTGAGTCCAATAAGAAATCAGTCTATAATGAGGTCTATAATTGTTACTGGTATTTGGCATATCAAATACGACACGGGTAGCTTGGCACGCTCTGTCGTGTGGGTAGCATATTCTTGTAGTCATCTCTAAATCCAGCATTTATTGATGAGCCGGGCTGTGATAGGCTGGTCTGCTGGGTGGAGTTCTGAGGAGGGGGAAGTCCGGATGTGGAAAATGGAGGCCCTCATGGAGTGGGGGGTCCGTCTGACTTGTTGTCAGGCTCTTCTGGGGTGGTAGGCCAGGGCTAGAACCCACCCTCCCTCCCAGGTGCCTCATGAACGGCTGGGCACAGGAAGAGCCAGTAGCAGCTCTGCCCCATGTCTGTGAGTCTCTGGATCAGCATACCTGGGCCGGATTTTAAAAAAGACTGCTGCAGGGTGGGTCTCAATGAGGCGGGCTGTGATAGGCTGGTCTGCTGGGTGGAGTTCTGACGAGGGGTAAGTCTGGATGTGGAAAATGGAGGCCCTCGTGGAGTGGGGGGGTCATCTGACTTGTTGCGAGGCTCTGCTGGGGTGGTGGGCCAGGGCTAGAACCTGCCATCTCTCCTGGGTGCCTCGTGAGTGGCTGGGCACAGGGAGAGCCAGTAGCAACTCTGCCCCATGTCTGTGAGTCTCAATTATAGACCTCATTCCCATGACCTGACGGAATGGTTTGAGGTTCTTTATGTTCCTGGAGCAAGCAGCTGCCCTTGGGCTCTATTTGCATGAGACAGGACATATGGAGATGTTACTGGTGCCCGCTCGAGCAAATCGATGATGAATGGGAAGACAGTGATACAGTGATACAATGATAAGAAGTCAGTGGTTAGGAAGGATCTGCCACACAGTAATTCAAAGGGGCTAAGCTGGAGTTTTGCTCTTGGTGCTATCCTATGTCTGAGAAGGGCTATAGGCAAGAGGGAAATCCACGATTCAGATGTTTCCTGACACAACTTCCCTAATATCTTTTTAAGGGTGTGATTGAATTTCTCTACCTTCCCCGAGGATTGGGGATGCCAGGCTGCATGAAGCTGATAATTAATCTTTAGAGCAGTGGCTAAATCCTGGGTGATTTTAGAAATAAAAAAAGGTCCATTGTCACTCTGTAGTGACCTAGGTAAGCCGAACCTAGGGATTATTTCCTTAAGCAACACCTTAGATACTTCTCTGGCTTTCTCAGAGCGGTTGGGAAGACCTCTGCCCATCTGGTAAAAGTATCAATAAGGACTAATAAGTACTTATGCCCTGAGCAGTTAGGCATCATTGTGAAATCAAGCTGCCAATTCTTTCCTGGATAAGTTCCTCGATGCTGAGCAGGTGGTGTTAGGAGAGGAGGTCTAAGATTCCCACTCGGCTTGTTGGTGGCACACAAAGCACAGTTCTGGGTCACTTCCCTTACTGTCTTCTTCAGTCCCTTACCATGGAAGATAATGTTTACTAATGCTGTTAGGGTATCTCTTCCCAGGTGGGAAGCTTCATGTAGTCCCTTAATGATCTTCCACTGCATTGGTCCAGGAATAAATAATTTTTTCTTATTTGGTAAATCATTCATTAACTTTCTTTTGAAAACCTCCTTCCAATGCCTATTGTTCCTCCTCTGCAGAATATTCTGGCTTAGAGGAAATATTCTCTGAATGTGGTATTAACACCATGATGGAACAGGAACTAAGAGTTGTCTTTCTGGCTACAGAATCTGCCTGATGATTTCCTTTTACAATTTCAGTGTCCCCTTTCTGAAGTCCTCTGCAATGCATAACTGCTATTTCTTTTTTGGGGCTTGCCTGTACTGCTCCAGTAATTTTAAAATTTCTTCCCCATGTTTTATCGGACTATTTTTAGCAGTTAAAAATCCCTGTTCTTTCCAAATGACAGGATGTGCATGTAAGACCAAGCAAGCATATTTAGAATCAGTATAGATGTTTACCAGCCTATCACAGCCCGGCTTGCGCAGCGCTAAGCAGCTGCGCGGTTCATCAATAAATGCTGGATTTTGAGATGACTACAAGAGTATGCTACCCGCACGGCAGAGCCTGGCAAGCTACCTGCGTTGTATTTGATATGTCTAATACCAGTAACAATTATAGACCTCATTCCCATGACCTGATGGAATGGTTTGAGGCTCTTTATGTTCCTGGAGCAAGCAGGTGCCCTTGGGCCTCTACTTGCACGAGACAGGACATATGGAGATGTTACTGGTGCCCGCTCGAGCAAATCGATGATGACCGGGAAGACAGTGATACAGTGACAGTGATAGATGTTTACTTTTTTTCTCTTTTTGAATCACACCCAGCGGCGCTCAGGGGTTACTCCTGGCTCTGCACTCAAGAATTACTCCTGGCGGTGCTCGGGGACCGCCAGGGGATCAAACCTGGGTCGGCTGCGTGCTAGGCAAGTGACCTCCTCGCTGTGCTATCGCTCCGGCCCCTAGATATTTATTCTTAACCCTTCAGTTAGTTGGCAGGCTCTGGTGAGAGCAATTAATTCTGCCTTTTGAGCTGAAGTTCCTCCTGGTAAGACTTTTGCCTCCTGGTAAGACTGTTAGGGTCAGAGAATCTTATCCCCTTTGAGAGACAGAGAATCACATGGGAATGCATTTAACAAAGCAGAGTTTATTAGACTGGCTCTCCAGGGTCAGGCTTCCACACCGACATGCAGGTCCGATCAGGCAGGCAAGACCTGGAGCTTCCTTAAGGGGGATCTTATATAAGCTCCTACTGACGGTTACAGCAGAGCCCACACAGTATATAGCCAATGAGTTTGTAACACCACATACCTCTCCAGCCTATCTATTCGAAGGTACATTACTTCTTAACATATAGGCAGGCATGTCTTGCACATACACGGGATCATCTCCCTTGACCTGTCCACATTCTACAGGCCCATCCTGTTTTATCTTATCCTGGCCCAGTATTCTGGGTGGAAGGGCACCAACACCTGGGGTGGAGGGGCATATGTACTGGCTTTACTGATCTCTGCTAGGGGGATTCATTCCCCCTTTTCTTTGGGCTACATTGAGGAATCTTCCTCAAGTGGATGGAGAGCCTGGTATTGCTGGTGGAGGACCAAAAGTTGGACAGTGTTTTCAAGTGCTCTTTTACAAACCCAACCAAAACCTGTTTAGGATCCAGGGCCCTAGGGCAACAAAGAGGAGCAGAATGGCTAGAGGCCCAGCTATGGATGAGAGGAGAGTCACAACCCAGGGTGACCGATTAAACCAGGATTCAAACCATCCTTCTTGGGCTTCTTGCTCCCTCTTTCTTTTGGCCGATTCTTCCCGTAGTTTAGCCATGGAATCTAGTTTGGTTCACACTACCCAGTTGCTTTGCATTCTGATCTGTTTTTACCATGGCAGCTTTCCCCAAGGCTGCAGTCCCTGCTATTACCAGACTGACAGCTATAGGAATGAGTACTGGGACTCGTTTCTACCTGGAGAGCCCTAAATGTTGGCATCCCCCTTCACGGCACTATATGGGCTAGGATACACATAAATGGGACTAAACCTTCCCTGTTATTATGGAAGAAAACAAGCATGGAGTAAGACCAGAGGACCAGAGGTGCGGGCAAACCAGGAACCCTCCCAGGACACCAACAGATCAGGAGACTGTCATTGAGCCCAAACATAGACGTCGGGCTAAATTGGAACTTTACCATTCATGTTCCTCTGAATTAAAGCATGTCCTAGTTCTCTGCAGGTTTCCTAGAGTAGCGGCCACTTGCCCCACTCACAGGCTTATCAAGAACAGGCTCAGGAGTGGCAGCAGGGTCCGAATGTCCTTAGGATCTTCTTTTGGAGGGTGGATCCATCTTTCTCTAGTTTGGGAACTTCACTGCCATGGGGCCCTTTCCTATCTATCTATCCTCATCATATTCCTTTTTAGAGATTTCATCACCTTATATCTTTAAGGGAAAATGGGTGAGTCCATCTTCTGGAGCTACTTCATGCTGACAAAGGGACTGTAGACCCTGCCTGTGCAAGGGGTGAAATCTCCTTACTACCTCAGTTTAAATGGGGCCCAGGCAATGAATTGATCGGATTTGCCAAAGTTATCATCATCGTTAAGAAAAGATCAGATCAACTGGGCTAAGAACATTACTTAGGCCCTGGAGGAGTAAAAAGTTTTCTTTGCCCAAGTGAGGGCAGAGCGGTTTGCTGTTTTAGAAAACACAAATCTTAAGGTAACACAAACTAAAACAAACATAAACACCAAGCCATCTCTCTGGCTTTTTGTACAGCATAGAAAATCCTTGGCCCTTCCATTGAAGGTGTCAATAGGAACCAATAGATATTTTTTGTAGAGCTAGAATCTGATCTTTACAAAAGTTATAGAAACATGGTTTTCTCTCCACCTTCACTTTAACTTTGCCAAATGACTTACTAAATAAACGTAACTTGCTCTTTTGCATAAACACAGTAAGACTGGAGAACTCTCCATTTAGGGCTCCCGTTACTACTAAGAAGTCCTGGGGATTGGCTAAGACAGAGCAGGAAACACCAATGATGATATTTTAATGCCTTTACCTATCACATCAGGGCTATCCCAGGCTTGGCCATAACATGAACATCAGGTTCCACGATGAGTGGTGGCCTTAGAACTTTTTACTGGGTTTCCAAGAGCAGAGAATGACCACTTCCCTCTTTGGGGTAAAAGCCATTTCCTACTGCAGCAGCCTTCCATATTGCATGGTCCAGGCAGTTGTCCATCATCACAGATTGGCAGATTCCTTGTTCTCCATAGCAGAGATGATTGTTGGTTCTTCCTTGAGCTGGCCTGCCTCCAGGGTCTGCCTGAGGTTTGTAGGGTTCTTGTAACTGTTCCTGTTATAACTACATGCTCCTGTCATTTAGACCAATCCCTTTGACTCCTGTTTTCCCTGCAAGAGGGCCTTTGGGTCCCATAACAGTCTTTCCTGTTTGCATGAGGGGTAGACCCTATTGCAGAGAGGAAAATTGTTGTTTGGATTTATGCAAACCAACACAGTGCCCTGAAACATCAAAAATGTACAGAGAGAAAAGCATATATTTCACTTTACTCACAATAAAGTGTAAAATACTGGTTTGCTGTTGGACCTACTCAAAAGAAGCATAAAGATCTATAGAAATAGAGCATGCAGTTTAACAATATCAAATAACAATACAGTTTAATAATTCATTTAACACCATGTCAGAACCTTAATTCTCAATTTTTAGGAGCACTATAACAGAAGCCCATACCATTTGTTTAATATTTTTTCCATAGATTTCACCAAAAAAGTACTAGAACAATTCTTTAAATAAGAGCTTCATAGTTTCTTTACTCAAGATTCTCAGACTTCTACATGTTATTTTACATTCATTCTGACCTGTAACTCTCCTTCATTTTTTCCAAAACCAGCTTCACTTTAACAGGATTCCTTTCCTTCTACTGATATCTCCACCCATTATCTTTATTACTTAAAATACATTACCTAGATTCCTTATTGTCAGACCCTACCAGTCAACCGTCCTTATTTACTGGGCTTAAAACAGGCTGATCTCCCAAATTTGGAAACAACTTGCTAATTAATATCTCATCTAGCATTTTTATTTTCAGAAGAGGTCTTGAGGTTGGTCTGGGATTCCACAGGGAAAGCCTGATATCTTTAAAACTTTTTACCAAGGCACAATGGTGTGGCTTTAGACTATCAGAGTGAGGTCTGAGATTACCTCATTACTAACTCTTTGCAAAGTCATTTGATCACTTGATCACTTGACATCCCGTTATTCATCGATTTGCCTCGAACGGGTGCCAGTAATATTTCCATTTGACCCTATCGCGTGCCAGTGTAGCCCAATGGCATCTGGTTGCTTCAGGAATACGAAGAGCCTCAAACTGCTCGTTCAGAGTCTTGACGAAGAAGTCTGACCATCTTGTAGGTGGATGGCCATGTGATCTTTTGATGTCCCGTGGGATCCAGTCGCTAACAGCTCTAGTCCAGAGGTTGTCTCCAAATTGCATTACATGTCCAGCCCATCTGATTTTTGATGCCTTGGCAAATGAGACAGCGTCCCTGACTCTGGAATAGTGATGGAGGTCGGAGCTCCAGATTCCTTTTCTCACTTGAGTGAGGCGTGACATTCCAAACATAGCTCTTTCGATTTCTCTTTGGGAGACCCAAATAACATTGTCATCCTGCTTTCGATTCCTCTTTGGGAGACCCAAATAACATTGTCATCCTGCTTTCGTAGGGCCCAGGTCTCTGAGGTGTATGTTAATGCAGGGAGAACGATGGAGTTGAAGAGATGTGCCCAGAGCCGGAGGTTCTTTACTTTTTAGCTATTTCTTCGATGCTTTTTTTTTTTTTTTTGCTTTTTGGGTCACACCCGACGATGCTCAGGGGTTACTCCTGGCTCTGCACTCAGGAATTACTCTTGGCGGTGCTCGGGGGACCATATGCGATGGCGGGGATCGAACCGGGCCTGCAGGCCGGCCGTGCAAGGCAAACACCCTACCCGTTGGGCTATCGCCTCCGGCCCCTATTTCTTCGATGCTTTTGAAGGCATTCCATGCTGCTCTCTTCCTCCTGTGCAGCTCAGGTTTTAGGTCATTCATCATGTTGACTTCTCGACCTAGGTACACATAACTGCTGCATTCAGAGATGTTTGTTCCATTGAGAGTGAATAGGGCCTCAGGAACTAGTGCATTTTTCATGAAATGAAATTCAGAATGAATGTTTTCTTCAGATTCAGCTATAGACTTATCTTTCCACATTCTCTGTCAAAGTCAGCTAGCATTTGTGCCGCTTGGCTAATGTTTGGTGTTATAAGAACGATGTCATCAGTGAAGCGGAGGTGGTTTAGTTGCTGACCATCTGTTGCAGGACTCCCTAAGGGCCGCTGCATCTGCTCTGGATTGCCTCCCGCAAATCACTCCGTAGATAAGGGGGTAGTCTAAATGTGGCAGTTTATCCGACCATGTATACTGTACTAGCTGGTATAAATATTCTCCCATGCTATCACAATCATTGTGGGACTAGCTAGATCTTACCAGCATATTAGCCTGGCCACGTAGGACACGTAAGTAATTAGACCAGAGAGAAATGCTGTTTGCTTCCAAACAAACAAGCATGGCTCCCCTAAAACTACAATGAAGTAGAGGAGACTTGTGAAGGCTTGGAGAAATATTTAACTGGCATTGTTGTTGATCTTTGGTACAGTGACATGCCATCTCAGAAACCCCCTTCTCTACATTTCAAAGGCATTCTGGCTCAAAACATTAGCACAGTAAAGGCCCTAGGTGAGATGCAGGGAGGGATTACCTAAGGGCATTGGACCCTCCCTGCTTTCCATAACAATGGGAGGAAGGTCTGAGTTGCGGGGGTATAAACTAGCCGGTTCCCGCTCTCCCTGTCTTCTTCCCTGTGGGATCTCGCCTTGTGAGCGTTTATTCCCCTTGGAAGTTTTTACACGTGGTGTTCGCCATCTTGGCCTACACGTGGCTGGGGTTCTAGCCTGGAATCCTAAGCATCGGGTTTTTCCTTTTGCTGATTTGTATGCCTGAACCTGTGATAAGTAAAGCCTTTTAAAACCGCATCGGATTCCTGAGTGTTCATCCATTCCTCGCCGGCCGGAGGTAGAAGGGAACTCGCTTCCCGGCACTGTCGGGGACCCGGCGGAGCGCCCGACAACCATCTATCTTCACTCCCATTCCTTCCCATTCTAATTGTTGCATGATATTCTCAAGGGTGGCGCTGAAGAGTTTTGGTGAAATGGTATCACCCTGCCGAATCCCTCTTTTGACATTAATGATCACTTCTTTGTAGAATGGTGAGATCCTGGTGGTGAATCTGTAATACAGCTCACGAAGGATCTTGATGTATTGGGTTTGAACACCCTGTTTGGCTAGGCCTCCGATGACTGCTTCAGTCTCCACAGAATCAAAGGCCTTCTTTATCAATGAACGTGAGACAGAGTGGCATCCTGAACTCCCTACAAGCTTTAATGAGCTTGGTTACCATGTGGATATAGTTGATTATGCTGAATCCTTTTCAGAATACAGCTTGCTCACACAGTTGTCCTTCATCTAATGTTCTGCCAATCCTGTTCAGGATGACTCTCGTGAACAGCTTGTAGGTGACAGACAACAGACAGATGGGGCGATAGTTTCCAATGTCGTGGATGTCTCCCTTCTTGAACAGTAGAACTGTTCTGCTGGTTTTCCATTGGGAGGGCACATTGCATTCAGACAGGTAGCGTGTGAAGAGCCGAGCCAGTGTATTGATGAGCACTGAAGGCAGATTCTTCAGGTGTTCGGGTTTGACTTTGTCTGGGCCTGGTGATGTTCCCTTCTTTACTGACAAAATGGCATGTTGGATTTCAGAAGGGAGAACGTTGGAAATGACATATCCATCCTGGGGAATTGGGCAGGTGGACGTGGCTATCAAAGAGATCACTGTCACTGTATCACTGTCTTCCCATTTATCATCGATTAGCTCGAACCAGCACCAGTAACATCTCCATATGTCCTGTCTCATGCAAGTAGAGCCCAAAGGTACCTGCTTGCTTCAGGAACAAACATAAAGAGCTTCAAACCATTCCACCAGGTCATGGGAATGAGGTCTATAATTGTTACTGGTATTTGGAGTATCAAATACGACATGGGTAGCTTGCCAGGCTCTACCGTGTGGGTAGCATACTCTTGTATCACTTATTTTCCGTTGATCATCGATTCGCTCGAGCGGGCGCCAGTAATGTCTTCATTTGTTGGGAATGAGGTTCATTATTGTTACTGTTTTGGCATATTGAATACACCACAGGTAGCTTGCCAAACTCTGCCGTGGCTATGAATATAAAAAAAAGGGAAACAGAGGCAAATCCTCTGGTCTTGGTACTGCCAATTAGGTTTTATAATAAATTATAAACTTATTATATAAATATAATAGTTAAGCCCTACTTTAAAATAAAGTTCCCCTTAAAGTAATAAATTATTCACCCTGGTCATGATACAATAGTTATTTGTTCTACTAATATAGAAGTAAAATGGAAAAATGTTTTGGATAACACATGGTACGGATCCTGTAATATCAAGATCCAGGGGAGCTGTTTGTGTTTTTCCACAGGATAAGGAAGATCCAATTTGGGTACTGGAAAGATTGGCGCTTCATCCGTCAAGATGACAAGAGAGCTGATCATTTTGACGTTACTGATGAGTCTGCAGCAGAGCTTCGGGAAGAAGGAATGACTTTGGGTGATAACCAGGACATGGCCAATGTCAGTGCCAATATGAAAAGTTAAACAACGAAAGCAAAATGATTGCGAAATATCTTGCGGCAGTTGGTTGCAGGAAACGGAGGACTTGTTATATCGGCAATTGATGGACATTGTTGCTCTTAACGCCACCCAAGTTGAACCCATTACCCTTGGGGATTTTACTGAGTGGATGTTTTCCGCCTTTAACTTCTTTAAGGAATGGGTGGGGGTGGGAATTTTTGGTGCAGTTTGCTGTGCTGGCATGTTCCTTTGCCTCTGGTTGTTATGCAAACTTAGAACACATCATGCCCAGGATAAAGCTGTAATCATACAGGCCTTGGAGCAAGGCTCATCTCCCCAGCTTTGGCTTGCTAGCCTCAATAGAGATCTTTGAACATGGTCTTGGCACCAGGAGGTCTTGTTGCCATTGCACCCTGAAAGACATGTTCAATAGCACGTTGCAGCCTTTGTATTCCTTAGGCTTAGTGCCATTGCACAAGGAAAGGTGTAACACTGTTGTCTCTTTCTCTAGGCAACCACCCTCGATCGGCTGGTGCTGAAGAAGTATTGGCCTTGATCGGGTAGATGCCTAGGTGTCTTTTATAAAGACAAAAAGGGGGAGATGTTGGACACCATTTTGTGCTAGAAGTCATTTTACCTAGCACGGGGGCCTCTTTAGCCATTACTGACTCCACCCACTGCCACGTTGCCTTCCCTCCCTGTGTTTCGTGCATGCGCAGGGTCCTGTGTCCCGCGCATGCACAGGGTCCCTGGCATGGTGTGATTTCCGGCTTTGTCCAATTAGGGCATGTTTCATCAGCTCATACAAGCTCGTATGAGCTCGTACGGCCTGTGCCAGCAAATGGGAAGTGGACACGCCGACCAGTGCTGTATAAAGGCAGCTTGCGCAGAGGGTCGGGGTCCTTTTCGCCATTTTAAGTCTCAAACTTCAGGAGCTCCAGTAAAGCATGTTCTAAGAAGAATCCTGTTGTGGTCGTTCTTCACCACGGGCAGTCGAGGGTGTCCCACAGGTTCCCACCACGTGTTGAAGCCCAACAGAGAATGGAGAGGATGGAGAAGCAAAACGCCAAGGGAAGCCGAAATGGCAAAAGAGAGCTTCTTTTTTCTTGCAGCTTATTTTTTAGATAGAAATCCGCCAAAACTGGGCCCATCACCTCTGGGGGTCCCGGAAGCAGCCAGATGAGACTGGCCCACCACACTAGCCGCCACCTTCGCTGTCCGGATGCTGGGATGCTACCTCAAGACCAGATTAACAGAGCAAAACCAGTTCGAGCCCAGGTAGGCAGCTCCCAGAAGCGGGAATCACTGGGAATTCGTCAGATGGAGTCAGGGGTCGGCCCTTCCCCCTCCATTTTGTCGAGCCTGGTGGCCCCACCGAAGAGCTGTCCCGGGCGACCAGCCATAGCTTGATCACTTGATCGCTTGATCACTTGAATCCCGTTATTCATCGATTTGCTCAAGCGGGCACCAGTAACATTTCCATCGGAACTACTCTTGTAGTTATCTCTAAATCCAGCATTTATTGATGAATCGCATGGCCACTTGTGGGGAAGTCCGGATGTGGAAAATGGAGGCCATCATGGAGTGGGGGGGGGTGTCGTCTGGCTTGTTGTGAGGCTCTGCTGGGGTGGCAGGCCAGGGTTAGAACCTGCCATCCCTCCTGGGCACCTCGTGAGTGGCTGGGCACAGGGAGAGCCAGTAGCAGCTCTGCCCCCATGTCTGTGAGTCTCTCTATCAAAGAGATCCGAGTAGAAGTCACAGATCTATTTTTATTCCAAATTATCCATGACTTCTACTCGGATCTCTTTGATATCCATGACTTCTATCAAAGAGATCCGAGTAGAAGTCATGGATAATTTGGAATAAAATAGACCTGTGGACCTATGGAATAGAATTGAGTATCCTGACAACTAGCCTCAAATACATGAACAATTAATCTTCGATAAAGGAGCAAAAAGTCCGAAATGGAGTTAGGAAACCCTCTTCAAAAGTGGTGCTGGGAAAACTGGGCAGCTACATGTAAAAAATGAATTTGGACCTCTGTCTAAAACCATGCACAAAAAATCAGATCAAAATGGATTAAAGATCTCAATATCAGACCTGAATCCATAAAGTACATCAAAGAAAATATAGTAAAAAACTTCCATGACATTAAAGCTAAGGACATCTTCAAAGAAGAAATATCACTAACAAAACAACTAGAAGAAAAGATAAACATATGGGACTACATGAAGCTAAAAAGCTTCTGCACCTCAAAAAAACAATACTAAGATACAAAGACAGTCCACAGAATGGGAAAGAATATTCACCCAATACCTATCTGATAAGGGGTTAATATTCAGGATATATCAGGCACTGGTAGAACTTTACAAGAGTAAAACAATCAGCCCATCAAAAAATGAGGAGAAGAAATGAACAGAAACTTCAACAAGGAAGAAATTCGAATGGCCAAAAGACACATGAAAAAATGCTCATCATCATTAATCATCAGAGAGATGCAAATCAAAACAACAATGAGATATCATCTCACACCACAGAATCTGGCACATATCCAAAAGAGCAAGAACAAGTGCTGGCGTGGATGCGGGGAAAAAGAGGACACTCATCCATTGTTGGTGGAAATGTCAACTGGTACAGCCTTTCTGGAAAACAATATGGACATTCCTCCAAAGACTAGAAATTGAACTCCCATTTGACCCAGCCACACCACTCCTGGGAATATACCCTGGGATGCCAAAACATGCAGCAGAAACAGCATCTCTACTTTTATATTCATAGCAGCACTATTCACAATAGCCATAATCTGGAAACAGCCAGAGTGCCCGAAAATTGATGACTGGTAAAGAAACTATGGTACATCTACACAATGGAATACTATGCAGCTGTTAGGAAAAATGAAGTTATGAAATTTGCCTATGAATGAATGGACATGGAGAGGATCGTGTTGAGTCAAATTAGCCAGAAGGAGAGAAACAGATATAGAATGACTGCATTTATTTGCTTGACATAAATATATATATACATATATACATATTATGATACCAATATCCAAGGTCAGGAGAAACGTGGACCAGGAGACCTTGCCAAAGTTAGAGACTACCACAAATGTGTGGAAGCAGAGGTTAGGTAAGACAGAGAAGGGAACAGTGTGTCAATAATTGTCGAAAGTCTATTACCACATAGAACTTAGTGTTAAATACAGGCAAAAAGATATACATGATAACCTCTAAGTATATGTATTACAATCTACAACATGTAAGAGAGGGAAGAGAGAAAGAGAAAAGAGATGGAGAACCTGCCACATAGGCAGTTCAGGGGAGGGGGAGGGAATCGGGGACATTGGTGGTGGGAAATGGGCACTGGTGGAGGGATGGGTGCTGGAATGCTGTATGGCCGAAACCCCAACATGAACATTTTTGTAATTGTTAAAAAGATAAATAAATATATGTAAAAAAAAGAAAGAAAAAGAAAATAAGATAGGCTGGACATGTAACGCGATTTAGAGGCGACCACTGGACTAGAGCCATTACTGACTGGATCCCACAGGACGTCAAAAGATCATGTGGCCACCCACCTACAATATGGTCAGACTTCTTTGTCAAGACCCTGAACAAATGGTTTGAGGCTCTTCGTATTCCTGAAGCAACCAGATGCCATTGGGCTACAGTGGCACGTGATAGGGTCAAATGGAAATGTTACTGGCACCCACTCGAGCAAATCAAGGAATAATGGGATGTCAAGTGATCAAGTGAGAGATCCACACTTGCTTGCCTGGATGCAAACAGCATTTCTCTCTGGTCTAATTATTTAGAGATCCAATGTGGCCAGGTAAATATACTGGTAAGATCTATCTAGTCCCACGATGATTGTGGTAGAATGAGAGAAAATATTTATACCAGCTAACATAGAATACATGGTAAGATATACTGCCACATAGAGTCACAGACTCAAACTGTTTTCTTGCCCCTATTTCTACAAAGTGGCTTGCAGGAGGTAACTCCAGGTAAGATGCAGAGGCTTTCTTTCATTTTTTTTCCCAAAAGGAAAAACTCAAGAGAACTAAAACTCTGGAGAATTAAAAATCAAAGATTAGCATTAGAGCCCTCAGTTAAAGCTTATACGTGAAGGTCAGGAAAGGCCCCAGGACAGCAAGTCTAAAGATGAAAAGTAGAGAAGACAGAAAATTCCAAGTTCTGTGCTCCAGGAAGCAAAAAAGAGTAAAGGGCGCTGGGGCGGAATGAACTATCTCACACAAAGATTTCAGGAAAATGTCCCATTTTTCAGAGTGGAAGCCTGAAGGTCCTGAATGCTGCCCAGAGCAGATGGAAAGAAACCCATCATCCAGGTCTAGCTCTGCGACACTCGCAGCAGCAACAACAAAGGGAAGATTCTATAAGAGAAGACAGGAAGGAAGAACTGCCTGCAGATGACTCGGAAGGACAGAACAGCACGATCTTGTTAGCGCTGAAACTTAACGGCCATGCCCTCACGCCTACAACACACCAAGGAAAAAAAACACTTGCCACTGGGAATGTTGCACCACATCTGCAGGGGCCGGCTGAGGAGTTGAGATCTCAGAACGTCCCTTCTGAGTAGTTCAGAGGAGCAGTTCAGCAAGACAGGTGAGAAAAAGAAAAGGAAGGTCTGACAGGCTTTGCAAGCCCACAGATGAGGCACCCAGGGACACCGAAAAGCAGGGAAAGAAGAGCCGGGTGGGAGCAGCTGGCAGATGGGCCAACGGGAGAGAACCTTTTGCCAGATCAATGAATCGCGTCCCTCAGGGACTCAAGGGAGATTGAAACCAGCGAAAGGAATGTCTGGGCTACGGGGCTGGGCACTTGCCTTGCATGCGACTGATCTGGTTTGATCCCCAGCACCCCATGTGGTCCCCCAAGCCCCAACAGTAGTGATCCCTGAGCACTGCCCAGAGTAAACCTTAGGCTCCACCAGGTGTTACCAAAACAAACAAACAGAAAACAAAAAATTAAATTACAAAATAAAACCAGTGAAAGAAAATTTCAAAACTAGGGCTCTTTCATTTTTAACAAAATAAAAGTTAAATGAAAACAAGACCATCACTCACTCCAAAAAGATCAAAAAGCTTTATAAGAAAGCCAGGTGAGGGGGCCTTAGCGATAGCACAGTGGGGAGGGTGTTTGCCTTGCCTGTATCAGACCTGGTTTGATCCCCAGCATCCCATATGGTCCCCCGAGTCCCACCAGGAGTGATTTCTGAGTGCAGAGCCAGGAGTAACCCCCTGAGTATCGCTGGATACCTCCCAAACAGCCAGGAGGTCATACCATAGCAGTCACCCATTGTAAGCAGTATTTAGAGACGCCGAGTGCTCTGTACCACAGAACTAGGGAAGGGCATCTTGAAAGAAGCATTGGAGACTGGGGCACATCTCAGCGTGCCCCAGGGAAAGGACATCATCTGTCGCCGGTGGGGGAAGAAAATAGAAAAGGAACTTAGGGAAGGAAACTATAAAACTTGTTTGGAGATAAAACTTGTTTCCAGATAAACTATAAAACAAGTTTCCAGATAAAACTTGTTTGGAGGTGATGGAGGTTGAAACCAAAAGGGAACATTGGCAGTTGCCTCCAATAACCTAGAGAGAGGAGAAGGGGGATGTCAATGCATCTAGGTCACAGGTCAAGGAGGGCGTTCAGCACCCACATTTTCTCACCGTGGTGGAGACTGGGGTCTCAGGACAGGGAGGCCACTGCATCAGACAAGGATCCATTAGGGACAGCGGGTTTCTTGCACCCAACTTTCACAGCCTCACAGCAGGCAGGGATCCGGGCTTTGCCCCCAGTAACTCCTGGCCTCAGAAGCAGCTCAGGGGGGATACCCAGACCCCAAAACAAAACAAAATTAAATGGGATTCATTTTGAAGTTTCAATCTTGTGATAAAATTTCCTCCATAGACCTCCCCCCCTATGGCCCCTATGGCCATAGGGTGGCCATAGGTGGGCTTCCCCATGTGAAAGGGGAGAGGGGCTGGCATCTGAGTCATGAAACTAGATCCATGGGCAATGTGACAGAAGGAAAAGCAAGGCAAGGCGGGGGGCGGCCCTCACCCAGCGGCAGAACCCAAAGCAGCCAGCACCAGACTGTGCCACAGGCTGCCCCGAGGTTACAAGGCTCAAGCCCTGGGGGGGCAGATGGGAGGGCCTGAGGGGACTTGCTGAGTGGATAAGTCAGAAGGGGAAGACATGGAGGGTTTCGCTGTGTGGAATGTGAATGAGCAAAGCCAAGGACCAGCCCACAGAACTCCCAGTCTCAGGCAAACTGTGAGGCAGACAGGGGGTAGGAGAGACGGGAGGGTGGAGGAGGGTCTCCTTGCTGGTGGGAGTACTAGGTCTTTTGACACCTCTCATGAAGCTGAACCTTCCACAGTGCACGCCAGTAATCGCCCCCGCCCCACCATGCTGGTATGTTAATGGTATAACTCACTTCTGAGAAGATTTCCCACATCTGCTGTGGGTTCCCTGAAGTGACTTACTAGCAAAGCCCACAGCTGTTCCCAGGCCCGTCTTAGCAGCCTCGGGAGGTCCCTTCTGACCAGAACCTTCCAGAAGGCAGGACAGCCCCCACGAGCACCACCATCTCTCTGCAAAGGCACAGGCTGGTGCCTCAGGTCTCTGCCCCTCACCACACACATGCTGGGAGGCTGTGGAAGGGGGCACCATGAAGGACCATGGGCCTGTCCCCACAGAGATCTCGAACCCGAGCGGGGAAGCAGGTGAAAGTGCAGCAGGTGGGGGTGGGGTGCGGCAGGGTGGGGGGCATTTTTCAGAACTTGTTTTCCTGTGGCTGGTTACAAACCCTCTGCTGCTCCCTGAGGTGTTGTGACACCCCACCCCTGAAACTGACCTAGTTTGTGCCTGTGCCTCTAAGGGCCCCTGGACCCCGGCAGAGGCTGGGAAGACAATGAGGTGAGGAAAGAGGGGCATGAGGCAGGGACTTAGGGCCCCCAGCCCCCCCAGCTCCCCATTCCAGAAAACCTTCCTCCTCTCTGCTCTCTGCCACTCTCACTCACCCCAGCAGAGGCCCTGTTCCGTGAATCGAAAGGGCCTTGAACCCCTGCAGGCCACACACTCCGTCTCCAGCCAAAGCGAGGGGCGCCCAGCCCATACAGCCCCAGAGCTGTGCATGGAGATGCTTCTGGATTCTTCTGGATTCTTCTCTGCGGCCTCTTTTCTGCCCCAGCCTGGGCCCAGGGGCAGCTGCGCCTCATCCTGAGGGAAGACACGCATCCCAGCGTCCTGCCTCAGCCACACCTGGGCACCCATCACCCTGGCCAGCTCCGATCTATTTTCCCATTCCAGCTGCAGGGTGAGCACACAGCCAGGGCCACCTCTGCTGCTCACAGATCCCCCTTTCCCAAACTCTCTTCCCTTGGGGTCTCCCTTCCTCTGGTCACAGCACCAACATGGGGGAGGGCCAGCTGGCAGGGCGCAAGGAAAACTCTTCCTGAGGGTCTCATAGAAGAGCACAAGGCCTGGGTCCCTCACCTTCTCACCCTCTGCCCACCACCACCCCCAGTGGCAGAATCACCCAGAAAATGCCCTTTGTTACTGAGCAATCAAGTCTCAAGACAACACGAGTCGCCCAAGAATTATTTCACTCTTCACCAGCGAAATGGGATCTGGCAAGTGGGAGCAATGTGTGTGGAGTTGAGCCTGGGGGCTGGGGGCTGGGGTGAATGGGGATGGGATCAGCTCTGCCGGTGTAGCCCCCACTTCAGGCCCCCGGGGACTGCACACCCTGGTTGGCTGCACCAGACAGGGGAGAACAAGGTCCCTCTGGCCCCACTGTCTGTCATGACACCCACATGCTAGCTCACAAGGCAGAGATGCATTCACGGAAGAATCCAGCTATTATATGCAGAGCTTTTTCATCCCCAGTGTGGCCTCTCCAAAGTCCTGGCTTCAGAGCCCAGGATGGACCAGGAAGATGGTTCAGTGGTCAGTGGTGGGTGTGTGGCAGTTATAGGGAACTGAGGTTGGTGGTTGTTTGTGTTTTGGTTTGGGGCCACAGGTGCTCAGGGCTTACTCCTGACTTACCTTTAGGGATCAGTCCTGGCAGGGCTCAAGGTCCCAAGGAGCAAACCTGTGTCCATCGCATACACGACCTTTTCTGCTAGACTCTCTCCAGCCCTGAGGTCCAGCTTTAAATCCAGCTTCCCCAGCCCCACCAGGTGTGGCCTGGGACCTCTCAGGCTTCCCAAGAGTTGAGCAGAACACTTCCTTGCGCTTCAGCCACTGGTCCATTTGACTAAAAACACCAGAAGTGGTCCCAGACCCCCTGTGTACTGCTTGGGAATAAAGCTACTCCTCTCCAAAAGCACAAAACCAGTGAGACCCACTAACACAGGTCAGGACTGGGGCTGGGACTCCTCACACCTAACAGAAACTTCCAGATGGGCCTCGTGCTCAGCAACTTACTGGTCCTCTGAGCCAGCCCATGTTACTTCCCAGAGACTCTTCTGGGAAGACGGAAAGGGAATGATGTGGGCTGAGATGCCAGCCCCTGGGCCCCGGAGATGCGGGGCTGCTGACACCCACCATGAATGGGGCTGCACAGCCTGACCTGCCCAGACACTGCTGTCCCTCCAGTCTCATGTCCAGAGATGGCTGCTCAGAGGTGAGAGCAGCATCTCTCTCCTAGTCTGGCCCATGTGTAATGGTCACTGGCTGGAAAACAAAAGCTTCCACAGAAAGGGCTTTGTGTTCTTTTGTGTCCTAAATAAAGACATAAAACAGCTGCCTGGCTAATAGTGTCTCTCAAGGGGCTGGAGCCATAGCACAGTGGGGAAGGTGTTTGCCTTACATGCGGCAGACCCAGGCATCCCATATGTTTCCCCAACACCCCAGAAGTAATTCCTGAGTGCAGAGCCAGGAGTAACCCCTGAGCATCACCGGGTATGACCCAACAACAAAGAAAAGAAGAAAAACAGAAGAAAATCTCCTATACAGCTCCCGACACTAGCCTCAGAGGCGACTAGGGTGGAGGCGCAGGTCCCAACTTGGGGGAGAACAGCCCCCACCACTGTGGAGAGCTGGGGGTCTCTTGGGTGCTGGTTGGCTCAGGCTCTCAGCCCATGACTGCTGTGTGCACTGTGGGGCCAGCAGGCTCCATTCAGCCAACAGTAGAGTCACGCATCCGTTCATGTGGGTCAAGCTCCAGACCAGCCCAGGGTAGGCTCCGGGACAAGGCCATGGCCAGGAACAGGAGACAGGGTGGAGCAGAGCAGCCGCTATGACCATGGCCCCAAGCAGAAACCCGGCTCGATACCAGCCTGTGCCCTTGGCGTCTGCCGCACCGGGGAAAGGGCTGACAGTGGACAGAGGCCCACAGCAGGCAAGAGGCAAAACCCTAAACTCAGGCGCCAGGGAAAGGGGAACCCCAAGTCCCACAGCCTCATGGGCTCATTCCAAGGGCATCATGCTCCAAGAAAAGCATGTCTCCCAAGCAGTATTCAGGGACTCTGGGGCCACGCCTAGCTATACCCAGCCAATGAGTGGGAGAGGTCAAGGCCCTGTGATTCAAGAGTACTGGGCTTAGGGGGCACCTTGGTAGGGGGCCATCTGCAGGGTGGCACTTGGGCCCTTGCACCCAAAGGCAGGCATCCCTAACCCCCTGAACTGTCTTCCCGGCCCTGGGATCTGTTTCCGGACAGACACACACCTGGGTGAGAAGGGACTTAAGTCTGAGGCCCAGCGAAGGCTGCTATTAGGACACAGTGCAGCTGCTCAGCCACGAAACTGCCTACTCCCACCCCTGCCCTGGACTCTCACCCTGGTCACTTCTCTAGGGCTCAGAGTCAAGAGTAGGATGGGGTGAGAGAAAGCCCAGAGCTCAAACCACTCAGGGTCTGTGACCCGGAACCCCGCCAAAGCACTGGGCATGAGTTTATGGGTAGTGGTGGGTAGTGCCCGACCCAAGGCTGTAGCAAAGGCAGGTGCTAGCCACAAACCCACCCACCACTTTAATCTTTGATCTACGTGGTCTCGCACGGTCTGGTGCAGGACAGGACCTAGTAACCGTCAAGGGAGAAAGGTTGGTGTAAGATGCAGGAACTAAGCGTGACGGCTAATTACAGGAGTGAATCACAGATTTCAGCCTCTTACACAGAGCCATGAAAGGAAACAACCCTCCACGGGAAGCAGCCGGGCATCAGAGGCATCGCAGGAGGAACCCAGAGAGGCGGCTCCGCAAGCTGGAGGCAGGAGCAAAGCGGGCTCGTCCTCTGGCAGGGTCAGAGTTGAACCTCACTTCCTCCATGCATGCAGAGGACACACACAAGCAGAGCGGCCCCTGAACCAGGACACCCCCTTTCTCCTGCAGAAAGCACCCACCTTCAGTGAACCCTCTGGCCAGGTTCCCTCCCAAGCATAGGGAGGCGGCTCCTTGATGGCCTTCAGAATTGTCTTTGAGACAAAGAACAGGGGAAGCATCAACCTGCACAGTCATTGCTGCCACACAGAGTCCCTTGAGCACCACCAGGACAGATCCCTGAGCTCAGAACCAGGAATAAGTCCTGAGCACAGATAGGTGAGGAAAGGAAGGATGGAAGGGAGGGAGGAAGGAAGCAGGAGGGAAGGAGGGAGGGAAGGAGGAGAGAGAGAGGGAGGGGAGGAAGGAAGGAAGGAAGGAAGGAAGGAAGGAAGGAAGGAAGGAAGGAAGGAAGGAAGGAGTGGCGGGAGGGGAGGAGGGGCAGGCCGGCAGCTTCACTCCTCAGCATCTTCCTTTCTAAGGCTCGTGCACACTGTGGGCTGCAGCTTGCATTGGGTCCTCACCATGGCGTCACCCCCCAGACACTCACCATGACTTCACCACCTGGTGGTACATCTGAGCAGGCACATTCTCCTGACACAGGAACCCCAAAATGCAGTGATGGGGTTCACACCTGGCCAGGGTGAAAGCCCGGCCACACAGGTATATGCAGGCACTTTAGCACTGAGGCTTCCCATTGAGCCACCAAATAGATCTTGGTTTCAATCTAGCAGCTCCTAGCCACAGAGTTTGGGGGCTCTTCCTCCAGCTAGGCCTCTGGAGGCTCCCTACAAGGGCCGGATCAGTCATTGGACCACGGTGGTGGCGCAGGGACAGGGACAATAATAAAGATAGTCTGAGTGGGGGTCGTGGACCAGAGACAAGGGTCAGAGGGCTCATGGCTCCTGACTGCTGAGCCACACCTCACCTGCAGGGATAGGACTAACAGCCAGCTTGGACAGATGTCAGGAGACGTCTCCTGATGGAGAAGCTTCCAGAACTCTATGGTGTTGATCCTCCCTGGGGCTGGTGCATGGGCATTCCAGTGACTTGATCCATCACAGGCCCTTGCCTGGGGCCACTCACAGCCTGACTGTCCTCCTGCCAGACGTTCTGTCCACATTGGGGCCTCTCAGGGAAGGAGTCCACCTGTTCCTTCCCACACCCAGGTCTCAGTAGAACTTCCGGTTGAGCTTATGGGGGGGACACGCAAATAGCTGCAGCTCTGAGATGTGGGGCAGCCCCGGAAACAGAGGTGCCTCTCAGAGAACACTCAGAGCTTGGGAACCAGGACAGCTCCTGAGGGCATTTTCCCGGCTCTCAGCCTTGGTCTCCCCGTCTTGTGCCAGAAGCAGAATGGCAGACCAGGGTCCAGAGCAGATGGACAGGGAAAGGCTCTGCAGGGCCAGGCTCCCTGCAGGGACGTGGGGTGCTCAACCAGAAAGGCTGGGACCATGAGAAGCGAGGAAAGACTGAGGCCAGAGTCAGGCCTTTGGAGACCAAATCCAGGTGTGGCTTCCCACCCCCTGCATCAGCAAACCCTTTCTGCAAAGAGAGACTGTGCCCCTGTGGGTGGGTAGGCTAGCCCTGCACTCTCTGCCCCAGTGGTACCCTGGGAGCAGGGAACTATGGCTGCCTCCCGGCCTGAGGTGGTGCCGGGGAGCTGGGAGCGTGGCTGCCTCCCGGCCTGAGGCTTCTGGAGTTTCCGTCCGTGGTCGGAGCCATGATGACCCCTCAGAGCTGCACATCTGCTGAGGGTTTGAGGTGGAGGAAAGGGGAACTGGGCCAGTTCCCACCTCATCAACTGTGACCACCCCCTCCAATCACCCCCTGCCAAGGGAAAAGGTCCACACTGAGGCAAAGGAGAGCCCGAAGTGGGAGCGGGGAGGGGACTTCACGGCCGTCGCCACAGCACAGGGTGCTGCTCTGTCTCCGGCTCTGTTCTCTTCCTTCCTGCTTCCTTAATCTGCGCTGCCAACTCTAGGGCATTTTAAGGGTCAGCAGCATGGGCGCTGACCTGTGAACTAGAACTCTGGACGCTCCAAGCAGCATCTTTCTTGGCGGGCTGCGGTGTGTGAATGTTTCCAACGTGACGCGCTTCCCTCCCGATGCTAGACCACAGTGCCTGGAAAACAAAAGCTTTCACAGAAAGGTCCTAAATAAAGACATAAAGCAACTGCCTGGCTAATAGTGTCTTTCAAGGGGCCAAAGCGATAGCACAGTAGGGAGGGCGCTTGCCTTGCATTCAGCCAACCAGGGTTCCATCCCTGGCATCCCATATGGTTCCCTGAGCACTGCTAGGAGTAATTCCTGAGTGCAGAGCCAGGAGTAACCCCCTGAGCATTGCCAGGTGTGACTCCCCCCAAAATAAAAAAATTAATAGAAAGGAATAATAATAGTATGCCTGGGATATAAATTTTTTAAATGTATCATACTGAATAATCAGATACCACTAATGTTTTCTAGTTAAAAATATATAGAAGAATGTTTCCTATTTACAAATATATTCTTATTAGATTGTATCCCTATTTTGGGGGGGTCAAACCCTGAAATACTCAGGGGTTACTACTGACTCTACATTCAGGAATTACTTTTGGCAGTGCACAGGGAACTATAGGAGATGCAGGGATCAAACCCAGGTAGGCCGTGTGCAAGGCCCGTGACCTACCTGCTGTACTATTGCTCCAGTCCCTAGAATTGTATCCTTACCATAATTCCTTTATTAGAATTTTGCTGTAGAAACAGCAAAACACAACTACCTCCACCCACCAAAATACCTCATGGAACTACAAACAGTCATGGAGATAGTTATCCTTAGTTTATATATTATTTCTAAGAACATTATGTATTAGTCAATCCAAAATCTACTTGAAAGATCACTTTAGGGGGCCAGAGTGATAGTACAGCCCAGCGGGCATTTGCCCTGCATGCAGCCTACCCAGGTTTGATTTCTGGCATCCCATATGGTCCCACGAACACCACCAGGAGTAATTCCTGGGTGCAGGGCCAGGAGTAACCCCTAAGCATTGCCAAGTGTGACCCAAAAGCAAAATGATAATGATGATAACAATAACAATAATAATAATAGTATATCTCTCTCAATAAAGTTCATTGTGCGGTGCATGCGGGGAATCTCCCCAGGCTGGGCACCAGGTGGACAATGCTGAGGACAGGAAGCAGGCGCACTCTTCACTCTCCCAGGGCCTGAGCATGTGGGTCCTTGAGCGACACCTGAGCCCCAGGTACACGTCCTACCCACGGCAGGGCTGGCTTCTCAGAACTATCATGCAGCTCCCATCCACTACTTCCCTTTTTGATTTTCCGGAAATACCTCAGAGATTTGCGCAACCTGCCTAAGGCCACGCAGCAGTGGAGCTGGACAGGTCAGCTCTACCCATGGGGCTCTCCTCACAGCTGGCGTCCAGTTCTTCAAGTCCCTTGGAGACATCCCCTCAGCACTGGGACGATAGCAGTCACCTCATACGTGGAAGACTCCATCGAACTGACAGACCCGTCTGCAAATGATGGGTTCTAGTGACAAAGTACAGTTTCTACTCACAGAACCCCAGGGGCACCCTTCCTTGGCATTGAGGAGAGGCCTGAGGGTCACTGGCACAGAAACTCCTTGGCCAGTGCTCCCAATGGTGGTTGGTCAAGTTCTTCAGGCATGCAGGATACCTGTCACCAGCTTTGCTCAGCCACCAAAGAATGGCATGACTGAAAAAAAGTCTCTCAGGTTTGGGCAAAATATTCTAGAAAGTTCCATCTCACAAAATAGGACATTGCTGACATTTGGTTTCAGTCACTTGAATATTACCTCATTCACTCTGACCAACTGCCACCAAGATATTCCAAGGGATCTACAGGTGAAAATAAAGTAAATGGGGGCCACAGAATGAAACCAGGGGGACCAACCATTAAGTCGGGTGTCACAGGGAGGTAACAAGGTTGGAAGTGAGCCCCTGTTAGAAAATTGAGTGGAGAGGCCGGAGCGATAGCACAGCCAGTGGGTAGGGCATTTGCCTTGCACGCGGTCAACCCAGGTCCAATCCCTCAGCATCCCATATGGTTCCCAGCACCACCAGGAGTAATTCCTGAGCGAAGAGCCAGAAGTAACCCCTGAGCATTGCCGGGTATGACCCACAAAGAAAAAAAAAGAAAAAGAAAAGAAAATGGAAGGGAAGGGCTATTCTAGAAGGTGGGGAGCAGGGGAAAGGGGAGAGAGGCTGGTCTTAGTGCTGGCCAGAAGGAAGGTGGGGCTGTAAGGAACCCATGTGGCCAGTGGCCAGCCATGTGATGCCCTAGGAGCTTTCCCGAGTGGAAGGACCCTGCACCTGGGGGTCTTTCTCTCCTTTTACCGAGCTGCCATCATTTCTATGGCTCAGAGCCTGCTGTGCTCTGCCATCTACATCCCCAGGCTGCCTCTATCCCCAAAGGAGGGTGGAGCCTCCTGTGATGGGGGCATCAGCTCACCACAGAGGAGCCTTGGGAGCCTTCTGTGGGCTCTTACTGAGGGCAGCTCCTGACGGCCTCACCCTCTCCCAGCTCACGTTCCGTCTGCTCTGTGGTACTGGGCCATCAATCCTGTGAGCCAAGCTACAGGTTCCACACAGGTCCCCAAGAATGGGGAACCCTCTGCCCAGTGGTGAGGTCAACACCCAGGCTGGTGAGGGGACATGGCCATGACTCTGGCAAGAGGAGCCTTAGTCTTCTTGGCTCTATGCCCAAGTGAAGCAACTTGGGCCAACATTAGTCCAGGAGCACATAGGAGACTGGCCTGGAAAGGGCCCAGTCACAACTGCCCAAGTCTCAACAAAACTAGAAAGAAAGAAAGAGACAGAGAGAAAGAGAAAGAAAGAAAGAGAGAAAGAAAGAAAGAGAGAAAGAGCGACAGAAAGAGAGAAAGAGAGAAAGAGAGAAAGAAAGAGAGAAAGAAAGAGAGAGAGAAAGAAAGAAAGAGAGAAAGAGAAATAGAGAAAGAAAGAAAGAGAGAGAAAGAGAGAAAGAAAGAAGAGAGAGAGAAAGAGAGACAGAAAGAGAGAAAGAAAGAGAGAAAGAAAGAGAGAGAGAAGAAAGAAAGAGAGAGAAAGAGAGAAAGAGAGAAAGAGAGAGAAAGAAAGAAAGAGAAAGAAAGAAAGAAAGAAGGAAAGAAGGAAAGAAGGAAAGCAAGGAAAAGGAAAAAAAGCTAGTTTCACTTGGCAGCTTGGGGGAGGCCACACCTTCATCACATATATCTGGGCTTCATCATTCTTGCATAAGCGCTTTTCAGAAGGGCCAATAAAGTGTCTCAGATAAAGTTCCTTCCATGCTGAGCACTGTTTTAAAAGTCCCCAGGCAAAGTAGCCTTTGGATGTCCCCCTGCCCCCCAAAAAAAAAAAAAAACCCACCATTTATCAACCTTTGCCAGGAGCTCGACAAGTTCTCGGTGACTGCCAACACACACCCCTGAACACGTTTCCATCAGTGTCTCGGTCATGCGGGGCTTTACCCACTGAAATCCACTGCCCCGAAGCTCTCTCCTTCCTCAGTGGTGCAAGGCCCCTGGAGGCAAACCCCTCCATGGCGGAATCACTCCCTGAATCCAGAAAGTTTCTTCCAGCTCTAAAAAGGAGGCTCTGCTCCAGCTGCCTTCTGCCTTGAAACTCACTCGGGTGTCAGCAGTGTCCAGCGCCAAGGCCTCATGATAAACAGCTCTACTGAAAAATAAACACCTCCAAGGCAACAGGCCAAAGGCATCCAAAAGGCTCGTGTGAGGAAGGCAGAAGAGAAAGACCAAACCTGGGCTTCCCACCACTAAGTCTCGGAGCTTCACCAAAAGCCTGCCAGCTAGAAGGGTCAAAAGACTCAGGAAGTGCCAGGCCTCTGCCCACCAGATCCTTTGGGACCCTTGAGCTACTAAACCCCCACCAGTCCCCAGTGCAAGAGAGAAGCAATAATCTGTGAGTCCTGTTTACTCGACCACAATGTCCCATGTGCAGAAGATTAGCGAGATACTGTCTGTCAACAGGTGATGTCCTCCCAGATAGGATACTGGGTAAATTTCAGGGCTGTGGTCTCATGAAACCTCAGTGGCCACTGACCAGTAGGAACCCCCATCCAAACGCTGGGGTCTGTCCAGCAGGAGAGCAGAATGCGAGGTGCGGGGTGAGGAGGGGTTCACTGGGTTCACAGGAGACCGGGGAAGAGAGCAGAGACATGTTTACCCGAGGAGCAGTGACAGGGGCAGGACAGACTCACCCCTGCCAGGAAATCGTGAGAAATCAAAGTCAGTGTGAGCTGATGCTTCTTCGAGAAGCTGCAGCAGAGCCCCGTTGCTGAGGGACCCGAGACTGAGCGACTGAGCGCACCCAGCCCACCGTCCTCTGCCCTGCGCAGACCACGTGAGTGTCTGTTACCTTGTTCTCGTTGCTTTCTTTCCTAACCCACTCTCACTTCTTCGTTTTCCCATCATTGCAATGTCATTGCATTTCCTAATATTTTAGAATCAGCAAGACGAGATCGGGCGCAAACTCACATGGGCTGTCATTCATCTCATCATCTCTAGATCAGCATAACTCTGCCATCTCTGCCCCATCCCCAATTGTAGAATAATTGGAATCTCCCAAAGTATTGGGGGGGGGAACAAAACCAAAACAAGATCTTGCCGACAGGAGCGCCTGTTCAGTGATTCAAGCACATGTTTTGTCTGCGGCTGACCCTGGTTCCATCTCGGGCACCACGGGGGCCCCCCAAGCATGGCCAGACACAGCCCTGGAGAAACCCCAATACCACTCGTTGCTGCAAGACCATACACCCTCGGGTCCCTTGCATTGAACCCCAGATGGGTTGGTCAAAACTTACAGGGGTGGGGTGTCCCCTAGGTCTCTGAGCACCCTAAGTGCTCCAAAGAGAACTTTGGAGGAGGCCAATGTGTGGAAACTGATCTCCCTCCTGCTCTCAAAGACCCTCCCGGTACAGCATTGCCACATCTGAAGCTCAGCAGATCCTCAATGAAGGCCCGCTGGTGGTGGGGGAGGAGCCAGAATTCCAGCAAAGGTCCCAGTGCTCTGGGGCTGCTCCAGGTCTCTAGCAACGAGCTCTGGTCATTTTCCTGCTGTGCTAATTTCTTTGTCCATACAGCAGCCTGGAGGCCACTTCTCTACCCACACCCTCACCTTCCTCCCAATCCCAGTGGCTTGAGCTGGCTTGGAGCTCAAGGGGCTGATTCTCTCCCTTGCATCCTGAGGGTCCCAGCAGAGGTTTTCTGGCTTTCCATTTGGAGCAAGGAAACTAAGAAAGTTCGTGGGGTAGGACTAGGAAGCCACCATCCCCAACTAAGAGAGTTGGGGCTGGTGCAATAGCCCAGCGGGTAGGGCGTTTGCCTTGCATGTGGCTGATCTGGGTTCGATCCCGGCATCCCATATGGTCCCCTGAGCACCGCCAGGAGTAATTCCTGAGCAAAGAGCCAGGAGTAACCCAAGTGTCACCGGGTGTGACCCCCCCAAAAGAAAGAGAGGGCCGGATTGGGAAGTCACCATTCCCCACCACCACCACCGGCAACACATCCAAGAATGTGTCTGTTGGGTTCCTTTAACAAACACTTGTGCTGCTATTAAATAAGTTCCTGGCAACCTTGCTTTTCTGATCTCTGCTTTTCAGATAAGAGGTGGTGCCTGAGTACTGCAGGAGCAAGCCCTGAGCACCACCAACTATGGCTCCCAAACCAAACACAAGTAATCAATGGAATAAAATGGGAGAAGCTGAGGCGTGCAATAATAAGCTCGTCCAGAGTGAAAATTCAAACCCAAGGGCAGGAGAGAAAGTACAATTGTTAGGGTGCTTGTCTCGCACCTAGCCAACCCCAGATCCATCCCTGGTGTTCCATTTGGTCCCCCAGAGACCCCTGAGTGCAGAGCCAGGAGTCATTCCTTAGCAAAGCAAGGTATGCCCACTGCCACCCCCCAAAAAGAAGAAAAGAGCCATTAATAGAGCTATTATACGAAAGTCCCAAATCAGACAGCATGAACTTAAACCATCCCAGCTATAGGGCAAACACACAAACAAGAAGTGCCTTTGCTTCCTGGAAAACCCCCTTCCCTCTCTCGTGTTTACTACAGAAGGGAGTTTGCATGTTGAAGCCAGTAAACATTTGTGTTTGGTTCTAGGTTCACTTTAAAGCACGTTTTCCAAAGTCACTGTAGAGCGTTCCTTGAGGGTTCCTGTGCAGAATCCCCAGTGACGGCGCCAGTCAGCTGGGCCAGAGCCTCAGTGCGGTTTTCCCTCTGAGCACGGTTCCTGGAAATATCTGTGCATCTCCTTAATGCCTGATGGACCATTTCCAGCCTGACCAGCACTCAAATACGCCCTGCTGTGCCGTGGTTTGATTCACTCAGTCAGACAAACTGCTGAGATACAGGAGAGATGTTTCTGGAGAGTCCATCGGGGACTCACACGCAACTCAGGGTGGCTTCATCGGGAACTCACACCCAGCTCGGGGTGGCTCCATCGGGGACTCACACCCAGCTCGGGGGTGGCTCCATCGGGGACTCACACCCAGCTCAGGGTGGCTCCATCGGGGGACTCACACCCAGCTCAGGTGGCTCCATCGGGGACTCACACCCAGCTCAGGGTGGCTCCATCGGGGACTCACACCCAGCTCAGGGTGGCTCTATCGGGACTCACACCCAACTCAGGGTGGCTCCATTGGGGACTCACACCCAGCTCAGGGTGGCTCTATAGGGGACTCACACCCAGCTCAGGGTGGACTCACACTCAACTCAGGGTGGCTCCATCGGGGACTCACACCCAGCTCAGGGTGGCTCCATTGGGGACTCATACCCAACTCAGGGTGGCTCTATAGGGGGACTCACACCCAGCTCAGGGTGGCTCCATCGGGGACTCACACCCAGCTCAGGGTGGACTCACACCCAACTCAGGGTGGCTCCATCGGGGACTCACACCCAGCTCAAGGTGGCTCCTACAGCATGCAGCCATAGCAGATTCTACCCAATCTCACCTCCATCTGCTGCAGCACAGGTTAGGACCCCAGGGAGCAGCAAAGAGATACGATTTTTATCTCCCTCTCTCTGAGTATCAGCAGGGTGGGGGGCACCTAATACCCCAGTGGAATCCTTGAAGTTTTTTTTGTTTTGTTTTCTAATTGCTTTTCGGGTCACACCCAGCAATGCTCAGGGTTACTCCTGGCTCTGCACTCAGGAATTATTTCTGGTGGTGCTCGGGACACTATGGGATGCTGGGGATAGAACCCAGCTGGCTTCATGCAAGGCAGCACCCTCCCACTGTGCTATCGCTCCGGCCCCCATCCCTGGAGATGTCCTGTGGGGACCAGGCCTCCCCTACCCCTCTGTTCTCTTGTGTTCTGCCACTCTTTGTGTTCAGGAGTTGGAGACCAGGGGGTCCTTTCTGCCAATCACAGTCAACAGCCTTGGGGGGGTGTCTGTGGTGCATGGGATGGAACCAAAGTTGGCTGCAAGCTAGACATGTGTCATGGCCCTGCACTGTCTCTAGCCCCACTTGCTGCCTTTGTCTACGTATTCTTCATTCTCCGGCAGGCAGCAACTCCACTCACTGCTATGGGGACTGTGCTCGCAAGGCTAGTCGTGGAGGACAGATCCTAGATAAGACCTGTTTTTGGCACAGGTGATCAAGCAGGTGCCCTGCCTCTAGAACATGAGCCTCATGGGGACTGCCATCAGAAAGGACCATAGAGAAGAGCATGTTCACAGCCAACCCTGAGTCAGGCACAACAAACACCAAGAGGATGTGGGGGCTCAAGGGCCCCACCATGGGAGCAACAGCCACCCAGGCCAGGTGGGAGCCTCCACTGGGAGTCCTATCAGTGACACTACAAGTCCTGTTAGTGCCATCGGCAGCTGATGATCTAAGACAGTCGGTGAGGGGCAGGGACCCCTGAGCCAGGGGCAGGGCTGGGGGCTGTTTAAAGTAGTCTGAGTGGTCCTGCAGCTGGTGCCCTTGGCCTCCATGAATGCTCAGACATGAAAGGGGACGGCTGGGACCATCACTTGGCTTCTGGCTTGGGGAGCAGGTGGCTCAGGACCCCTTCACCCAAATCGGGAGATCCTCAGCCCTCTGTTCCTGCTGGGGCTCCCGAGCCTCCCCATCTGCCAAGCTGGACCCAGGCCCCGCACTGCCACATCCTTCAGGCAAGGATACCCGCAATCCTTCTCCCAGATGGGGTATATGAAACCCTTCAGACAGGGCGGGGGCCAAGCCATGGGGCAGAAATGCACACACTGGGCCAGGCCCAGCAGCTAGAGGGCCCCTGTGAGGGCAGCAGGTGGGCAGGCGTCTGTGCAGGTTAGTCCCACTGTGCTTTGCAGCAATGAGGCTGAGCCTGGTCACCAGGTCTCAAAGGGCAAGGAGCATCCCAGTAAGGGGTCCCCAAGATGTTTTCTAGGGGTTCGTGTCTCGGGTCAGTACACACCAGGACTCCTGGCTCCATCTGCACCCACCCCATCCAAATGTCAGGGGCACCCCTGGGCCAGGTGTGGGGCTTGTGGCCTATTGTGACGTCAGCATCCCACAGAGGGAAGAAGTGTTTCCCTTACCCCTTAGCTTCCTCCTGGCAGAAAGAGAGAGACTAGCGCCCCACTGGCAATGTTCGGGAGGATTAATGAGTGTTTGGAGAACGCACCCCACTAAAGATGGAAGCATTCTGCAAGCAACCCATCTAATTGATGTTTGCTATTTTGAATGTTTCAAAAAGGACTTTTCTCCATATAAATGAGTCCTCAGCTAGGAGCTTTGTGGAGGGCTTAAGGCTGAGGAGACTCAAGTGTGGTCTTCTTTCGTTTCTGATTCAGGGTCCCACTCAGGGTGCTCCCCACTGAGGCACAGACTTAGGGGTGCTTACCCCTCGGCTGAGGCTACTTACAGCCGACACAGCCTTGTCATCCCCTACTTTGAAAGTAAGTCAAATACATCGAAGAATAAGCCCCCAGCCTTGAGAGAACTTCGTGGTTTCTTTTTCTGGCCCACTTTTAAATCCACGTTGAGACCATTTGCATTTTCTTGAACGTGGGAGCTAAATGTGTGGTCAAGTGCCTAGATATCTCGTGGCCCATGAGCCTGACTCGATCTTTCAACACATTGTTTTGCTAATCCTGGGACTCAAGGGAATATCAAATTGATTAAATCAAATCCTTTCTAGGCACCGACTTAGCAGTAAGATACTGACCAGGGTGCAAGCATTGGGGCAAGTGTCCATGGGTGCCAAGTCAGGAAGAACAAGACGCCATGACTGACATGGCCACAATCTCATTCCTTCTCTGACGGTTTCCTCCTTCCCTGGTACTTAAGGGGTGGAGATTACCTGACCCTCCTCAGCTGAACCCCAAGGCTCTGTCCCGTAGCCCACCCAGAGCCACTGGAGGTGGTTGACAAGACGAGATGGGGCCTTACATCCCAGTGCAATTAACCCTTCCTTCTCCACAGACCTTCTGGGGTTTGGAGACAGGAGGGAGACAGAGGTGGACTCTGGAGCAAGGACCTGGGTGGGGGCAGTGGGTCAGCCCCTGTTCAGGTGCACGGGAAGGACAGTGTGAGGCAGCAAATGCTCTGGACAAGAGCTGGCTGGTGCTCTGGCAGCAAGGAGGGAATGCTGGGAATGTGTGGGGGTGTGCGGGGACATGCGGGGATGCCTGGGCATGTGCAGGAGCAAGGACTGGACTCCGGCTCTGGAGCCCAGGGTGCAGGGGACACTGTGGCGGGGAACAGCAGAGCTGGCCTCATGCGCAGACCCGCATCTGCCGTCTCAACCCCATCCTGTGACAGAGCCTGTGGCCGTGACCCTCAGCACCAGGGGCGTATGTCCCCACACACCCTCCACCCCTCCCATCCTGGGAGGCAGAATTCACATGAAACTTCGAAAATTCGACTTCCTGCACCCAGAGTCTCCTCTGAATACTGAGGCGGGGGATTAAGTGACTTGGATCATAGCGGGTCATGGGTCAAGGTCATGGGTTTGCCCCTCCCACTGCACAGGCCCTAAAAAGGGGTAATTTCACAAGATGGGGCCAGAGCAATAGCACTGCAGGGAGGGTGTTTGCCTGGCACGCAGCCAACCCGGGTTCAATCCCCAGCATCACAGATGGCCCCCAAGCACCACCAGTAGTAATTCCTGAGTGCAGAGCCAGGAGTAAGCCCTGACCATTGCTGGGTGTGACCCCAAAACAAAAGAAGTACAGCAAGCAGTCACTGCCCTCCCTTGGGAGTGGCCCAGCAGCCCGGAGATGACCTATGACATGTGGTGGGGCCTTAAGCAAGTGGGTCCAACCCGCCTTCACAAACACTAAGGTATCAGAGCCCAGTGTTTGTGAAAGAAAGAGTTGAAGGGCCGCAGCCAGGTGGCCCCATCTTGGACAGACAGGGTTGGGAGTGAGGAGAGGAAAAAAAGGAGGTGAGGGGCTGAAGAGATGGCCCAATGGGCTGAGCCCAGCTTGGCATTCAGGAGGCCTCGTTCTGTCCCTTCAGGCCCCGGCACAGGTGGAATGGCCTGAGCAACAGGAAGGATGGGGCAGTGGGTGCAGGCTTGGAGGCAGGAGGGTACGGGGCCTCCCCTCAGGGCTCCGGAGCACTTCGAGGAGAAGCAGAGGGTGGGATGGACCCACCGAGGAGAGAGACACAGAGAACCTCTGTGAAGGGACCGGGATGTGTTGTCAGGGAAGGCGGAGCAGTGTGTCACCCCACACGCGTGGGAGCTCGTCAAACCGTGCTCCAGAGCAACTGACAGTGTAGCCAAGGAAATGGTGTTTCAGCACCAGTGAGACGTGGGAAATCATTTGTGTTTGTGACTGAGCCTCTCTGTTACTTGTTGGGCCTGTTTTACAAATTTGAAATTATGCTGTATGAAAATATTTTTTCATGGCCTGAGTGATAGTACAGCAGGTGTTAGGGAGAAAAACAACAGGCAGGTTCAATGAGCCAAAAGGCCCCATGTTGCTGTGGAAAGTCACCGAGGGCTTGTCATCACCCTCCCCCAATCCGGCCTTGGGAAGAAGTTTCACTGCCCCTCCTGTTATCTAGAAACCACTAGGGTGCACGCGGGGCATACTGATGTTTAGAACATCTAGGGACATAACAATACAAGTTGTCTGTGCAACTTGAGCAATGTCGTTCTTTGAATCATGTTAAATTTACGCAGGTTATGACGTGAACTATGCCTATATAATCTAAAGCTTCCCTTACTCAGGGTCTTGCCTTGGCCTGTGTGCCTAAGAGCTTGACCCCGGCTAGCTGGCTTAATAAACTGCACTTGCCTTTTGCATTACTGGCTGGTTTCTTTGTGATTCCTAAGAACTTGCGACTCCGGACCCCTAACACAGGGAGGGCGTTTGCCTTGCATCGCGAACGACCCATGATTGATCCCCAACATCTGATTTTAGAACCCCGAGCACCACCAGGAGTAATTCCTGAGTGCAGAGCCAGGAGGAACTCCTGAGCATCGCCAGGTGTGACTCAAAAAGATCAAAGAAAGAAAGAAAGAAAGAAAGAAAGAAAGAGAGAGAGAGATAAAGAAAGAAAGAAAAAGAGAAAGAGAGAAATAAAAAAGAGAGAGAGAGAAAGAAAGAAAGAGAAAGAAAGAAAGAAAGAAAGAGAAAGAATGAGAGAAAGAAAGAAAGAAAGGAAGGAAGGAAGGAAGGAAGGAAGAAAGAGAGAAAGAATGAAAGAGAGAGAAAGAAAGAGAAAGAAAGAAAGAGAGAGAGAGAGAAAGAGAGAAAGAGAAAGAAAGAGAGAAAGAGAGAAAAAGAGAGAGAGAGAAGAGAGAGAGAAAGAAAAGAGAAAAGAAAGAAAGAAAGAAAGAAAGAAAGAAAGAAAGAAAGAAAGAAAGAAAGAAAAGAAAGAAAAAAAGAAAAAAACTGGAAAAGACTGTTTCAGGATTGGGGCACACAGCTTCCCTCCTGCCCTCGCACCTCCCATGCAGGCGCCTGTGCCCCAATCCCCACTTCTCCAGGGATGTCCAGAACCTGGAAGCGCCTAAGGTCATCTGGTGGGTGGTACTTTTTCAGGAATTTCCTGTATTTTCCTGCAGGAAAACTTCCCTGAGCCCCCGCTGATGGTGTGGTCCCCACCTGGACCATGGCCACTCCAGACATGGGCTGTCATGAGCGAGAGCCCAGTGGGCACCAGAAACAGGGAGGGGGACCACAGCAGAGGCAGTTCACGTGGGCTACAGGGTCAGGGTCTCCCCAGGCCTCCCCAGCTCTGCTTGGAGCAGCCTGTCCCCTTGGGGAGTCCCCGGGCAGGACTGTGTGGCCCCCTGTAATAACAGCACTCAGCACCTCAGCTTCAGCCTCTTCAAAGCCGGTCTGATCATTAGCTGATTAAGGCCTTGCCCTGCTCTGCCCACAGCAGCCTGATTCCCAACCCCACCTCACAGGGAAACTAAGGCAGGTGTGAAGGGAGCTGCCACAGGCCACCTTCAGAGACCACAGTTCCCCCCACCAGTGGGCTGAGCCTCTGCGCCCCTCAGCCACCTGAGCGTTGGCTCACAGGCTGCAGGGGGCAGGAATGGGACACGTTCATGCCACACTTTGGTCAGTGTCAGGCCAAATCAGGGACAGCAGAGAGACCCAGAAGCCAGACCCCAGGCTGCATTTCCCGGGGCCCCTTGCCGCCATCCCTGCCCCCTGCACAGGGCATTCACCTGTTGCCGCCCCCCATTCCTGGCCCTCCCACCAGCTTCCTGCACCAGGTGAAGGCGCAGAGAAAGAAAGCAATCCAGATGTGGTAAAAACCTCTGAGAACCCTCATGCAGGAGCACGGGGTGGGTGGGGGGCGGGGCAGGGGGAACTCCGGCAATGGCTACTAACAAGGACAAAACGCCACCGATGGTGGAGGCCGGGAGGTGCAGGTGCTGAGAGGGCAGCTGTGCTCGATTTGCTTGGCTGAAAGGGAACCAGCATCAAAGTCCCAGAGAAAACGTGCGACTTAAACATTGAACTCAGGTGCGGGAGCAGTAGCACAGCAGGGAGGGCGTTTCCCTTGCACACAGCTGATCCATGTTTGATGCCCAGCAGCCCACGCAGCCCCCCCATCCACTATCAAGAGTGATTCCTAAAAAAAAAAAAAGAGAAAGAGTGATCCCTGAGTAACTCAGGAGTAACCCCTCTGCTTTTCTGGGAATATCCCAAAAAGCCCCCACCCCCAAAAAATAAAGAAAACAAGCACTGAGGTTGGATTACAGCTATGGGTACCAGGACCCAATAGCACAGTAGATCTGGCTTTTTTTAAGTATCTAGGACTAGAAACAAATATCTAAGATTCTTGTGAAATCAAGTCACTCTTTGGTCTAAGAAATAGACACAAGGGCCCAAAAGAGAGAGTGCAAGGGGTGAACACTTGCCCTGCACACAGCTGGCTCGGGAGCGCTCCCCAGCAATGCCCAGGCAAGGAATGAATCCAGCAGAGTCAGGAGTACACCGGAACACCACCAGGTATGACCTGAAAACACAAAACACAAATAGGTGTGACACCAAAGTCCAGGCAGATCCAGAACCCAGCAGAGTCAGGAGGGTGACAGAAGGTGGTCTGGGGTCCCTTGCTGGACGGTACTGACCTCTTAATGTTAGGGGAGAAAAACAGCAGGAAGGTTCAATGAGCCAAAAGGCCCCATGTTGCTGTGGAAAGTCACCGAGGGCTTGTCCTCACACACCCCCCCATCCGGCCTTGGGAAGAAGTTTCACTGCCCCTCCTGTTATCTAGAAACCGCTCGGTGCACGCAAGGCATACTGATGTTTAGAACATCCAGGGACATAACAATACAAGTTGTCTGTGCAACTTGAGCAATGTCGTTCTTTAAATCATGTTAAATTTGCGCAGGTTATGGCGTGAACTATGCCTATATAAACTAAAGCTTCCCCTTACTCGGGGTCTTGCCTTGGCCTTCGTGCCTAAGAGCTTGACCCCAGCTAGCTGGCTTAATAAACTCCGCTTGCCTTTTGCATTACTGGCTGGTTTCTTTGTGATTCCTAAGAACTTGCTACTCGGACCCTAACATTTGGGGGCTCGTCCGGGATCACTATCTGTGGGACTCACAAACAACCACTGGTATAGGAGTTACCAAGGCCTCTCGAGAATCTGCCTAGGGCAGAATCTGGGCGGGTTGGACCCGCAGACGGAACTAGGTTCCGGGGACCGCGGTAGGAGAGGTTGGCCACTCTCCTCTGGGAGGTCTAGGCTCTCATTGGGAGAACTAGGTCCTCATCTGGGAGGACGAAGGTCCTCATCTGGTGCCTAGGCAATTTGGCTTTTGGAACCAACTCCGGAGACTCCATTGTTAACAACTACGGGAGACGTCCCTGAAGAATATCATCCCGGCAGTCTAAGTGGACGCCGTTTGGGCTTATACCAAGTAAGGATCTAGATCTGGAGAAAGAAGTGTGTGTGTGGATAAGAGAAAGAGGAGGTGTGCAGAGGACCGGTCCAAGTGAAAGTGTGAGAATTTATGTGTTTGCTGAAATTGTGTGTGTGAAAATTACTGTTGTGTTTTCCCCTTTGTTAATCCCCTTCTTTACAGGAGGAATGGGACAGAATCAGGTAACCCCTAAATCTCTTTTTTGAGCCATTTTTCAGAAGTCCAAAAGAATTCATCTGTTTGTCAGTACTGCTTGATTAAGACGTTAAAATTCATAATTCGGTTTTGCCGGCTTACTACAAAAGGAACTCTTTCCTGACCTGATTGGAAGGACTCAGAAGGGTGAAGGAACAGGGGATAGTCTCAATAGTCTCAAACAGGGCTCAGTTTGCTCTTGAGACTGTTCTTTCCTCCTTCACCCACCTCAAGCATCCCCCTTGGTCAGAGAGACAGCAAATTGTTTGCTGGAGCATGTGTGCATGTGTGTGTATAATGGTCATCTCTGTTTGTAGTGAATTTTCTGTGTCTGTCTGTTTGTATGTGCAAATTGCAAAGGTCCAAACGTTATTAAATTGTGGTGAACCATGAAAAAGCAAAAAAAAAGATTCTAAAGTAAGTGTTAACTGAAAGGTTAAATGGTAACTAACATCAGAAGTTCTCATAAGCTTCAGAAACCGTGCTGTTTCAGAAATGCTGTGAAGCAAGAGTCAGACACCAGAGGTAAGATCAAGGCTTTGTGAGGCAGTTGAATTTTTCTATGATAAGCTAGGCGGCTCCATAAATAACTGAGATTCAAAAGTTATCAAAAGTAAATCAAAGAATATTTTCTTATGTTTCTTTGGCTGCTCTCTAAAAGGTTTAGTAAAAATCAAGGGTTTCTTCTTATGTCTAAAAGCGCATGTTTGTTTTGTTTCTGCATAAAATTGTTAAAATTATCTGGTCTAAAAATTTGTAATTTAAAATAATTATGGTAAATTTGTAAAAAGAAAAAAGTATATAGAAGGGATGTATGTCTGTATTAATTGGCAGTTGCAGATACTTGAGTTCCATTTGTCTCCCCACCAGAAAGGAGCTGCCAGCCCCTATAGTGACTGTCTTAAGAAACAGCTAATAACAAACTAGAGGGAAAAAAATGGCTATTTCAAAAATCCAGTCGCATCTGCAAAAAGCCACTTCAACTGGTGGCTTTTAACAATAAAATTGGCAAAATAACTTGTAAATAATTTTAACCAATGTTTCAAGAATGGAATTTCTAAGGCAAGTATTTGTTAATTAATAATATGAAAAATTCAAAGGCTTGAAAGAAGGGTTAACAAGTTCTGCAGAGCACAACTCCATCATGCTAACTGAATATTGTCTTCATGTGTAAAACAGAATCAAATTTTGAAGTATTAAAAACTTAAAATGCATGTAAATGAAATTTTTGGCTTGTTGAATAAGGTACTTAAAGAACTGGAATTAAAGTAATAAGTTAAAGGAGCTAAGTAAGATGAAATGTAAGAAAAAATAAGAAAGAAAATGGATGAAGCTATCATCAGTGGGAAAAAGAAAAGAAATCCTGTAAAAGTAAAGCTGGTTAAAGGCTACGGAATGTAAAGGAATGTACAGAAGGTCTGAGTATGAATAAAAGGTGTAAGGTTGTGTTTTAAGAAAAAAAAAAGCTAAATTGAACTGTTATTATGTCCACAGAATTGTTAAGTACGCTTTTTGGCAAGGTCTATGAAAAAATATTAAATAAATGGTATGGGCTCCTGTTACAGTGCTCTTAAATAATTGGAACTCAAGGTTTTAAACATGAAATTAAATTGTACCACTCTAACATCTGTGATGTTAATGCAACCTTAAAATGGGTACCTTGCATCCATTGTAAGTTAAAAAACATTGCTTTTCTCTCTACATCTTCAATACATTTTTAATGTTTCATGTCACTATGTAGGTTTGCATAAAAAAAGAGTCTTTCCTCTCTGTAATAGGGGTGTATCCCTCATACAGACAGAAAAGCCATCTATGGGACCCCAAAGCCCTCTTCCAGGAAAATGGAGTCAAAAGGGATTGGTCTAAGTGACAGGAGCAGACATTTAACAGGTACTGTTACAAGTGCCCAGCAAACCTCAGGGAGACCCTAGAGGCTGGCCAGACCAAGGAAGCTCCAGAAATCGTCTCTGCTGTGGAAAGTAAGGACTCTGCAGCTCTGCAATAACTGACAAGGGCACTGAAGTAGAAATTTACTTCAGCCCCGCAAAAGAAATGTGGCTGCTCTCTGCTCTTGAGGCCCCAGTGGAGAAACCCAAGACCTCCTCCAGCTCGACGTGGGACCTAATCTTCATATGTTATGGCCAAGCTCGGGGTAGCCCTGATGTCACAGGTAAAAATATTAATGCCATCATTGGTGTGTTTCCTGCTGCTTAGCCAATCCCCAGGACTTCTCAGTAAGTAATGGGGTCCCCCAAATGGAGGTAACCCCCATTTGGAGTACCAAATGCTCCAAATGGGGTATCTCCCAAATGGAGAGTTCTCCAAGCCTGCTGTGTTTATGCAAAAGAACAAATCAGGATTGTTAAGTCATCTGGCAAATTTTAAATAAAGGTGGAGAGAAAACCATGTTCCTGTAACCTACATTGTAAAAATCAGATTCTAGTTAACAAAGGTAATTGAATAAAATACATTCTGATAGGCTTGATTTAAAAGGTACCCTTTGGAAATTCAAATGAAACTTAGTTTACCAACTGTAAGTAAGCAGGCTAGCTATAAAGAAACTCAGCATGTATTGTCACTGGTCTGACCAGTATAATTAAAGCCAAAAGTTAACCAAGAAGGACATCAAATAAACGACACAATAAGACATTTTCTATCAGCTAATCTCATGGGCACAATCATAAAAATATGTATGGTGTTATGTTGCTTTGGTCTTTGTTGCTTTCACTTCTGTGTTTTCTGTTAGTAAACCATTCTTCCTCTCTAGGTCTAATAGAGAACCTTTTAGCTCCTCCAAGGTCAATAATTTCAATGCGATGTTCCTCAAATTAATGAATTTTATCTTTTTCCTTACAGATGTTAATAACATCAGAAAATTCAACCAGTTCACTGCCTGGGCCCCACCAAAACTAAGGTAGCATAAGATTTCACCCCTTGCACAGGCAGGGTCTACATCCCATTGTCAGCATGAAGAAGCTCCAGAAGATGGACCCTCACCCATTTTTCCCTCCAAAATTTAAGGCGGTGAAATCTCTAAGGGGGCTTAATGTAGGCAGGCAAACAGAGAAGGGGCCCACGGCAAATAAAATTGAAACTTCTACAAGCTGGTTTGAATCTTGTTTCAACACGTCACACTGAATAACTAACCCTAATATCCACTTTGCTTAAACACCTAATAGTATTATTGCTTATATTGACTTTTTGAACCTTGCTTTCTTAATAGGCTAGTTGCTTTCATCAAAAACCCATCAACACAGTGCAGCTCATGGATCTGAAACAGCAGTATCTGGACCTTAATAATTCTAACTATGAGGAAGATTACTCATGAAGCTAAAAAGAAAAGGGGGAATGTTAGGGGAGAAAAACAGCAGGCAGGTTCAATGAGCCAAAAGGCCCCATGTTGCTGTGGAAAGTCACGGAGGGCTTGCCATCACACACCCCCATCCGGCCTTGGGAAGAAGTTTCACTGCCCCTCCTGTTATCTAGAAACCGCTAGGGTGCACGCAGGGCATACTGATGTTTAGAACATCCAGGGACATAACAATACAAGTTGTCTGTGCAACTTGAGCAATGTCGTTCTTTGAATCATGTTAAATTTGCGCAGGTTATGACGTGAATTATGCCTATATAATCTAAAGCTTCCCCTTACTCGGGGTCTTGCCTTGGCCTGCGTGCCTAAAAGTTTGACACCAGCTAGCTGGCTTAATAAACTCCGCTTGCCTTTTGCATTACTGGCTGGTTTCTTTGTGATTCCTAAGAACTTGCGACTCCGGACCCTAACATTAACATCTGCAGGGATGCACAGGTTTAGGAAGAGGAAGTAGGACCCCCCCCCCCATGTATCAAGACCTCAAGGTAAGGGCTGGAGATATAGAGCAACCATCAAACACTTTACATGAGGGAACCCACATCATCCCCAGAGCCACATGGTGCCTCAAGCACCCCTGAGATTAACCCTAAGCACCAAGCTGGGTGTGGAAAGAGAGAATGGAAGGAAGGAAGGAAGGAGGAAGGAAGGGAGGAGGGAGGAAGGGAAGGAAGGAAGGAAGGAAGGAAGGGAGGAAGGAGGAGGGAGGAAGGAAGAAAGGAGGAAGGGAGGAAGGAAGAAATGAGGAAGGAAGGAAGGAAGGATGGAAGGGAGGAGGGAGGGAGGAAAGAAGAAGGAAGAAAGGAAGAAAGGAAGGAAGGAAGGAGGAAGGAAGGAAGGAAGGAAGGATGGAAGGGACGAGGGAGGGAGGGAGGAAAGAAGGAAGGAAGGAAGAAAGGAAGGAAGAAAGGAAGGAAGGAAGGGAAGGAAGGGAGGAAGAAAGGAAGTGAGGAAGGAAGGAAGGGAGGGAGGGAGGGAGGAAAGAAGGAAGTGAGGAAGGGAGGAAGGGAGGGAGGGAGGGGAGAGGGGAGGGAGGGAGGAAGGAAGGAAGGAAGAAGAAAGGATGAAGGAGGGGAGGAGGGAGGAACTGAGGAATAGTACTGTATGCAATAAGATGCCTCTGTCTCCCTGTCTCCCTCAGCAACTCCCAGCTGAGATTTCTGGGAAACACGAGGGGTCGAAGATCACACACACACACACACACACACACACACACACACACACACACACACTATATTAACAGGAAACTACCACCTAGATCTGGGTCTCAAGAAAGAGAAAGTTCATTTTGTGCAGCTGAATTTGCGGGTGGCACAGCTGGTGGTGTTGTGGTGTCCCTTAGGCCTCGCCGAGTGAGGGGCTTGAACCCAGGCCTCCTCAAGCAGGACCTGTGCTCCTACCCTTTAGCTGTCTCCCCAGCCCCAGAAACTCTTTTAACTTCATATCTAAACACTGCACTTTGCAAAGTTGTTTCTGAATATAGTCATTTTGGGTGGTCAGTGTCCCAACCCCAATCCCAGCACCAATGTGACCTTCCCTCCACCATTGACCCCCTATCCCCATCCACCAGTCCTAGTTCTACAGATCTTGTAACTCCTGGAGCAACACCTCCAAAATTCCACATTCCTGAGGGCCCAGTGAGATCACACCCACTTAAAAGGGAAGAGATGTAGAACCAGCTAAGCCCAGCAAGTAGGGACTGACAGACTAACCCTAATAACCCCATTGCGATATAAAATCTTCACAAACTTTTTTACCAAAGTGGTTTTTCTTTATAATTCCATGTGCTATTTTGTTGTAACCAGCAATATAAAATAAATTATTTTGTGTCTGCCAAAGGAGCAGCCGGAACATAGGTGTGCCCGTGAGCTTCCTGGGCTTGGCATGGCATCTCTTCCTTGGTCAGCTGTGAAGCTTCGGGGCCATTTACACGGCACTGCCAGGGGCCGTGGGTGTGGCCTCTGGGCTTCCAGCAGTCTGAGAAGACGCCCCACTCTTAGAAAATCCTCCACTCTGAGAAGACCCAGAGTTTTCAGCCCCAAAGGTGTGTACCTGGGAGCAGAAAGACTTGCTAAGATAAACTCTGAGCACTTAGGGGCCCAAGCGAGAGAGAGCACAGCAGGTAGGGTGTTTGCCTTGCACACAGCCGACCTGGGTTTGATCTCCGTAATCCCATATGGTCCCCTGAGCACCGCCAGGAATAATTTCTGAGTGCAGAGCCAGGAGTCACCCAATGCAGGGTATCACCCAAAAAGAAAAAGAAAAAAATTCTGAGCACTTAACATTCTGCTTATCAATACTTGATCCTGAAACTCCCCAGGAAGTGAAAGTAAATGTCTGAACAACAGGATGGAAATGCAGGAGAGAGACCCTGTTCCCAGGCTGAAGGAGAAGCTGCCAATTAGGGCAACAGGAGAACCCAGTTCCCAAAGCCAAGGCCAGGAAAAATAGAATCAAAACCATTTCAGTCACACGTTTCCCGAGGCACCAACGAGAGGTGTTTGCGAAGAGTGAGGGATTGAAGGGGGTGTTGTTTGTTTTGTTTTTATGGGATTAACTATTGGAATTAAAGTCATTAAATGCTATTAGCTTAACAGTCCTTGATTAGGCTAATAGCCCGGCTTGAATGGGGTCTGCCCAAGGACGACTGAGATCCCACATTTATTTGGCCTTGGGCTCTGTCTCATTTCTTGCCGAGGTAACAAAAGCTAAGACGCAAATATGGGTGGGAGGTGGGAAAGGGGGAGCCCTGCCCAGCCGAAAGTGACTTCACACACACACGCACATTCACATACACACATACACACATGCACACACACGTACACATGCTCCACACACACACACACACACACCTGTACTGGCCCTGTCGGAGAGCAGACAGTGGGGAAGATGTAACAGAAGCAAACAGACCAGGCGCTCGTGGTCCCGCTGACCCCGTACTCCAAGGCCAGCTCACAGGCAGGATATGACAGACACAGCCTCAGAGAGCCGCCAGCAGCACGCAGGGTCAGCCCCAGGGGCCATGGCTGGTGCCCCCTAAAAGCATTTGACTTTCCAGCTGAACCGGTGGGGTGCCATAGATCTTTCCTGGCCACTCATCCCAGCAGAAGGTTCTCGGGCTGTGGAACTGCAATAACAGGGTCCACCAGCACATGGCAGAGACCATGCCAGACACAGTTAGGGAAGGAACACCCCAACGAAACCCACCGGCCATGCTATGAAACCTGGGTGGGGCACTATCTCCTCAGTGAACTTAGGGCACTCAGGCAAAAATGAAGTTTCCTCTTAAAAAATCAGGAAGCATGGGGGCCGGAGTGATAGTACAGCGGGGAGGGCATTTGCCTTACAAGTGGCCGACACAGGTTCAATCCCCAGCATCCCATATGATCCCCCGAGCACCGCCAAGAGTAATTCCTGAGTGCAGAGCCAGGAGGAACTCCCAAGTTTCACTGGATGTGACCGAGATCGACAGATAGACAGACAGGCAGGCAGACAGAGAGACAGACAGAGAGACAGATAGAGAGAGATAGAGAGATAGAGAGATAAAGAGAGATAGAGAGAAATATAGAGAGATAGAGAGATAGAGATAGAGAGATAGAGAGATAGAGACAGAGAGATAGAGAGAGATAGAGAGATAGATAGGTAGATAGATAGACAGATAGATAGATAGAGAGACAGATAGAGAGAGATAGAGAGAGATAGAGAGATAGAGAGAGATAGAGAAATAGAAAATGGTCCTCAGGTGCTTCTGGGTCACCTCATCCTGACCTTGCATCACCCAGAGAATCTGGCTCCAGGGCCAGGAGGCACCCAAAGGTCCAGACATGCTTTCTCCTGCAGGCACCACCGGGGTTGACCCCTGGCACCTCGGGTCCCCTGAGCACTGCAGCCAGTCTAGCCACAAACATTAGTGAATGCCGCGCTGCCCAGTTTCTGGGGAGCTGAGCTGCACACGGCTGGATGCCCCCAGGAAGGAACTATGGCCCACCGATGTTGGGCACTTTCGATGTCGGGCACTTTCCAGGGACCACCCAAGGTGGCAGGGTCAGAACCAGCCATGGAAGAGTCCCCAGCATTTGCAGACATCCTTGATGAGATCCCCAGGGGTGCTGCCAGACGGGGCAGTGCTGGAGCTCCAGGGATGGCTGCCCCCACCTGCTGTGGCCCCCTCCGGCCCCCCCATTAGCCTCTCCTCTTACCTCAGCTCCTGTCTACCCACCTGCCAAGGCCCAGGTCATGGGGGAGACACACCTCCCTGGTCCCAGTCTCCCAGGACTCGGGGTTTGGTTTCAGGAGCTCACTCTGCGGGGTCCCGGGAGCCCAGACATGCCCCCAATCTGGGCAGTGCTGTCTCTAAGCCAGCACCGAGCTGAGGGACAGCTCCCTCACCAGAAAAGGCAGCTGGGACAGCAGGCATAGGAGAGGGGTTCAGGGCAGGGAGCATGCAGAAGCGAGACCTTCTGGACCAGGGCGAGTCCATGGCCAGAACAATCAATGGTGAACCAGGTTCCGGCAGGCGAGCCCAGGGCTGAGTCCTGCCCCACCCTGAGCCGTGCGTGAGCTCACCCCAAGCCCACCCTGAGTCCTGCCAGTGCTAAGCCACAAGTCCTCAGGGGCCCATGCGGCTGTGCCATCAGCTGTGGGTGCAGCCAGAGCCAGAGGGAGCCTGAGCGAGGCTCCCGTCCTCTTCCCAGGGAGGGGCTGCAGCCCAGCAGGTGTCTGCACCGCGCCTTTTCTGCCCAGGCAGGAGGCACCTGCAGGTGTCTCCCTGGCACCTCTGGAGTGGAGGCGGTCATGGGGCTGCAGGAGAGGCACCTCTGAGCTCAGGCCCAGGAGGCGTCACGTACCAGCCTTTCTGCCAGCAAGTTTGCTTTCTGCAGCTTTTGCAGAAACTTTTCCTGCAGCTTTGTCTGCAAGTTCGCTCTGCCTTTGCTGGCTGCAGCCGTGAGAAACAGAGGCAGCTCAGGCTGGGGGTGCCCTGCAGTGGTGCTGGGACTGTGCCCACAGCTGCACGCACACTCTTGGCACCCCTGAACCTGGGAAGGAGCAGACATGGCCACCTCCAGCAGGAGCTGCTGAGCAGAGGCCTCCCGTCCAGCCCTGAACTCTTCTCCACACGCAGTATCTGCAGGCTCCTGTGGGCACCAGCTGCGCTACAGGGACCTGCCTCACACAAGGTGCACCCCGCCCCTGCCCAGGTGAGGCCCAGCGGAGACCACCCAGATCCTCCCTCCAGCCCCATCATACCATGCCCCTCTGGGAGGCCCCTGCAACAGAACACAACGAAAATGCCTCCCCCACCCCCGAAGGAGCTTCTAAGGTGATGGAGGACCCTCACCCCATCTGAAGTCCCACAATCACCTTCCTGAAGGACCAGCAAGGAGGAAGGGGAGGCTAGAAGGGGCCATGGGGGTGAGGGGGAGGCATTTGCCTGGCACACAGCAGACCTGAGTTCAATCCCCAGCTCCACAGGGTCCCCAAGCAGTTCTGGCACCTCCAGTCACCTTCTCGCAGGATCCTGTTCCTTTCACATGCCCTGGAGTGACTGAGCCCGTGCACTGTGCCTCCCCTCCCCCTTCACCCCAAAGCCTCCTATCGCCACCCAGGGACCTGCCACGACTCTTTTCTCCCCAGCTGGTGACATGGCTGATAACCCAGAATAGGTATTGGGTCTCCTCGGCCCCAAACCCAACCTCAGAGCAGACCCCGCCGTCAGGAATCTCTCTTCATCCTGCACCTTCCCCACAACACCTTTGCTCCGACCTACCCACCACATCCTGGGGCCTTCCTCCACTTGGCCCGTTTGTACCCTTGGGCCACTTGGCAGTGCTGTTCCCTTCTCTGATTCACCACCCCCACGTCTCAGCTCAGAGTAGCAGCCCCTCAGCCCCTCAGGCTGCCCGCCTACTCTCCAGAAGGCCACTGACCTGACTGGACCCTGGTTTTTGTGCCCTCACTGTTTTCTTTTCTGTTTCTGGTTTTATTTCATTGGGTTTTTTTTTAAATATTTGGGTCATACCCAGCAGCACGTGCTGATCACATGTTGATAACGTGACCTCCACGTGCTGCTCACGTGGTCATCACATACTGATTATGAGCTGCTCATGTGGCAATCACTTGCTGATCACTTGTCCATCACATTTTGCAAAAAAGCCAAAAAACCAAAATCAGCAAAAAAGCAAAAAAGCAAAAAATCAAAAAAAGCAAAAAGAGCTAAAAAGCAAAATATGCAAAAATATGCAAAAGAAAAACCCAGCAAAAAGCCAAAACAAAAAAAGCGAAAAAAAAAAGCAAAGGAAGCAAAAAGAAGCAAAAAAGCCCCCCAAAAACAAAAGCATCACGTGCTGATCACGTGGCCATCACCTGCTGATGACGTGCAGATCACGTGGCGATCTCGTGATGATCACTATTTTTTGGTTTTTTAGGTTTTTTATTTTTTTTTGGCACTTGATGGTCACGTGATCAGCACGTGATGGCCACGCCGATGGCCACGTGATCAGAAGGAGATTGCCACGTGATTAGTTAGTGATAGCCACGTGATTAGCACATGATTAGTGAGTGATTGCCATGTGATTAGCACATGATTGCCACGTGATTAGCAGGTGATTGGCATGTGCTGATCACATGATTGCCACGTGATCAGCACATGATTGCCTCGTGATTACCACGTGATCAGCACGTGATCAGCACGTGATTGGCACGTGATTAGCACATGATTAACATGAGATTGCCATGTGATTGGCACGTGATTGCCACGTGATTAGCACGTGTTGCCACATGATTAGCACATGATTGCCATGTGATCAGCACGTGATTGCCACGTGATTAGCACATGATTAGCAGGTGATTGCCATGTGATTAGCACGTGATTAGCATGAGATTGCTACATGATTAGCACGTGATCAGCACGTGATCAGCACGTGATTGCCACGTGATTAGCAGGTGATTTGCATGTGCTGATCACGTGATTGCCACATGATCAGCACGTGATTGCCACATGATTGCCTTGTGATTACCACGTAATCAGCACGTGATCACCACGTGATTGCCACGTGATTAGCATGAGATTGCCACATGATTAGCACATGAGTGCCATGTGAATAGCACGTGATTAGCACATGATTGCCATGTGATCAGAACGTGATTGCCACATGATTGCCTCGTGATCAGCACGTGATTACCATGTGATTAGCACGTGATTGCCACGTGATCAGCACGCGATTGCCACATGATTGCCTCGTGATTACCACGCGATCAGCACGCGTGATCAGCACGTGATTGCCAAGTGACTGCCATGTGATTAGCATGAGATTGCCACGTGATTAGCACGTGATTGCCACGCGGAGTAGCAGGTGATTGGCATGTGCTATCACATGATTGCCACGTGATCAGCACGTGATTGCCACATGATTGCCTTGTGATTACCACGCGCTCAGCATGTGATCACCACGTGATTGCCACGTGATTAGCATGAGATTGCCACATGATTAGCACGTGAGTGCCATGTGATTAGCACGTGATTGCCACATGATCAGCACGTGATTGCCACATGATTGCCTCATGATTGCCACGTGATTGCCCCCGTGATTAGCATGAGATTGCCATGTGATAAGCACATGATTGCCACATGATTAGCACGTGATTGCCACGTGATTAGCAGGTGATTGGCATGTGCTGATCACATGATTTCCACATGATCAGCACATGATTGCCACATGATTGCCTCGTGATTGCCACGTGATCAGCACGTGATTGTCACGTGATCAGCACGCAATTGCCACCTGATTGTCGTGGTGATTAGCACGTGATTGCCACATGATTAGCACATGATTGCCACATGATTGCCTCGTGATCAGCACGTGATCAGCACGTGATTGCCACGTGATTAGCACATGATTAGCACGTGATTGCCACGTGATCAGCACGTGATTGCCACGTGAGTAGCAGGTGATTGGCATGTGCTGATCACGTGATTGCCACGTGATCAGCACATGATTGCCACCTGATTAGCATGTGATTGCCACGTGATCGCCTCGTGATTACCACGTGATCAGCATGTGATTGCCACGTGATTAGCACGTGATTGCCACGTGATTGCCTTGTGATTACCACGTGATCAGCACGTGATCAGAATGTGATTGCCACGTGATTAGCACCTGATTGCCATGTGATTAGCACGTGATTGCCACGTGATTAGCACGTGATTGCCAAGTGATTAGCACGTGATTGCCACGCGTGATTGCCCTCGTGATTACCACGTGATCAGCACGTGATCAGAATGTGATTGCCACGTGATTAACACCTGATTGCCATGTGATTAGCACGTGATTGCAATGTGATCAGCACGTGATTGCCACCTGATTAGCACGTGATTGCCACGTGATTAGCACGTGATTGCCACGTGATTACCACGTGATCAGCGCCAGTGATTGCCACGTGATTGCCACGTGATTAGCACATATTTAGCACGTGATTGCCACGTGATTAGCACGTGATTGCCACATGATTGCCTCGTGATTACCACGTGATTAGCACGTGATTAGCACGTGATTGCCACGCGATTAGCACGTGATTGCCACATGATTGCCTCGTGATTACCACGTGATCAGCACGTGATCAGCACGTGATTGCCACATGATTGCCTCGTGATCAGCACATGATCAGCACGTGATTGCCACGTGATTAGCACATGATTGCCACGTGTTTGCCTCGTGATTACCACGTGATCTGCACGTGATCGCCACGCGATTAGCACATGATTAGCACGTGATTGCCATGTGATTGCCTCGTGATCACCACGTGATCAGCACGTGATCAGCACGTGATTGCCACATGATTAGCACATATTTAGCACGTTATTGCCATGTGATTAGCACGTGATTGCCACGTGATTAGCAGGTGATTGGCATGTGCCGATCACGTGTTTGCCACGTGATCAGCACGTGATTGCCACATGATTGCCTCGTGATCAGCACGTGATCAGCACGTGATTGCCACACGATTGCCTCGTGATTACCACGTGATCAGCATGTGATCAGAATGTGATTGCCACGTGATCAGCACGTGATCAGCATGTGATCGCCACCTGATTAGCACGTGATTGCCACCTGATTAGCACGTGATTGCCACGTGATTGCCTTGGCAAATGAGACAGCATCCCTGACTCTGGAACAGAGACGAAGGTCAGAACTCCGATTCCTTCTCTCACTTGAGTGAGGGGTAATATTTCTCTCTAGAAAATTAAGTTACCAAAATCTCAAGAGATCAAATAAAACACTGGTAGGACAAAAGTTTTGCAAGAAATTTTATAACTTTAGATTCCAACTGAGATAATTTTCTAGACCAGATATTCTAATAATCCATTGCAGAAATAAAACAAATATGTGCCATTAGACATACCAGCATAAGAAAACATTTGAACTACCAATTTTTTTGTGAAACACAAGACCTTCCTTGACTTAATTGCAATAGTCCTTGTTTTAGTTATTTTCAAAAGAGCCTACTTTCTCATTAGAATTTGACTAAGGCTTATAATCTTTACCATAAAATCTAAATTGAGCATGTCAGTTTTTCCTCATGCTCACCACTCAGTTTAGAATACTGTTGCATGACAGATCTAGTTAATCTAGGAGCTTTGTTGTTTTGCCCACTCTCAGCTTAATCTATTTAAGTCAAGGTTCATTCTAATGAGACCTCTCTTCTATATAAACACAGCTAGAGGGTGTGGCAGTTCCAGAAGTCACCTTGATTGAATACCTTCTGACTTATACATCTACTAAGACTTCTATGTTTTCTAGGTTGGGCACAGCTCCTCTTTATACCCACTGCACCCAGCGTCAGACAGTTAGAATTTACCAGGAAACTGAAAGAGTTGGCCACCCTATGGGGTGGCTGGGAGCCTCGAACGCCGCACCTACAAAGGAAAGCTCTGAGAGACCCGGTCCTATGCAAAAGCAAGGGTTTTTATTAATATTCGAGTATATCCGGGTTCATAGCATGACCACAAGCAGTCAGTGGCTCAGGAGCCCCGAGCCCTTCCAGGGAGAATCTTTTAAGAGATAATTCCCGCTGCTACAGAAAAGCCCGCACATAACCACCCAATAGATTTAAAATATTACATCAAGGTCTGTGCGCAGGCAGCCAATCACTTTGTAACAAGTTAACTATCACCTACCAATCAGGTCACACTCAATACTTCTTTCTATATTTGGTGCGGCTAGATACATGTTTGGGATTATAGGTCAGCAACAGCTATGCTGCATACGTACAGGAATGCAATTCAGGCAATTCAAGCCAAATAGCAGGTTCTGGGTGGGGGTCTGGGTCTCTAAACCTCTAACAGAAATTTGTTCTGGGCCTTTTGTAGATAACAGGATGAAAAAGGTTACTTCAAGATGAAAAGGTCACACAGGCCCTAAATTGGTAACTTTCCATGAGTAGGCCTGCCCTGTTTGCTGCCTTTTTTCAGAGACTACCACCCTGGCTATGTTGAGACTATGGGAAGACTATAGGAAGGATCATACTAGTTTGCTCTAAGCAGGCAAGTGCGACCCTTTCAGTACACGAGAACAAGATACTCAGAATCACCCTGGTGCAGATAATAATAAGGACCTTGTGGGTACCATCTAAATTACATGAAGCTTATGATGTATTACTTTTTATCAGCACTATCTCTCTCTCTCCAGTGTTTTACATAAGAGATAATCTAGGGATTAGTCTTTGACATAATCTTTGTTTATACCTGCAATAGGGTGTGGCACTACACTCTGTTTAGGGTTCTTTGTTGACAGGACCCTCCCTGGATTACTTTGGTGTATATAAGGGGACTCACTTGAGGCCCATTAGCCTTTCACCTTCGGCTTTTGGTTCCTCAGCTTTCAGCTTTTTGGCTCCTGTGGCTTTTGGCTCCTCGGCCTTTTGCTTTTGGCTATTGGCTTTTGCCTTTGGCTTTTTGCTCTTTGGCCTTTTTGCTCCTTCTTCTGGGTAGGACTCATCTTGGGTGAGATACTCTCTCTTTGGTGGGAGACTTAGGCTCTTTTGTATGGTCTAAGTTCGGACCAGAGCTAGAGTTTGTTCATTATATTGGAGTGCTGTGGAAGAACTTTTGTACTATTAAAAGCCTTTTTGGAACTGCACCAGACTCGTGAGTTTTCATCTGTTCTCCCAGCGTCCTCGGAGGTAGAAAAGAACTTCTGTCCTAACACTGTCGGGGACCCCAGGGGGCATTCTCCAACAGAATACATTGCCTATTCCTGGTTTAAAAGTTGTTTTCATTTCACCTTGGTTCTATCTAAAACTTCACACAGACAGGACAAATTGACTGCAAAGAATGGGTGGCCACCACACATGTGCACACACATATACAGTTGATCAATGGATATTTAGTTATTATTTGACCCTTTTGGAAGGGTAGAGGAAACTGATAGACTGAAAAATGAATGGCTGTGGTTAACAAGCCCTACTTTAAGTTCCAGCTACACTTAACTTGCAGCCCCTCTCACCTCTGCTAGGGAGGCTTTGAATCAGTTCTAAAGACCACCTGAAGTGCTGCATTTCAATAGAGCTGTTTTCCTGTATTCATTTCTAGATAGCCCAGCTGCTATGAACATAAAAGTAGGGATGGTGTTTCCGCTGCGTATTTTGGGTTTCCCAGAGTCTATTCCCAGGAGTGGTATGACTGGGTCAAATGGGAGTTCAATTTCTAGTCTTTTGGAGGAATGTCCATATTGTTTTCCAGAAAGGCTGTACCAGCCGGCATTCCCACCAACAATGGATGAGTGTCCCCTTTTCCCCACATCCACGCCAGCACTTGTTGTTCTTGCTCTTTTGAATATGTGCCAGTCTCTGTGGTGTAAAGTGGTATCTCATTGTTGTTTTGATTTGCATCTCTCTGATGATTAGTGATGATGAGCATTTTTTCATATGTTTTTTGCCATTCGAATTGGAAGAGAGATATTTTAAACCCTGTTTGGGGGTGGCAGCAGACCTTGCTGCAACTACCTTTTCTGTGTCAGGTCCCTCCTCTGAGGAGTAATTACACCCCTTAGCCCTCCTTCCATCTTGGTAGGCTCTTCGGCTATTACTATCCTCTGCGCTAGCCTTGTCTTGGGAGAGGAGTAATTAGATCCCTTAGGCCCACTGCGATTCCCATGGGCTCTTCTGCTACTGCTCTTCTCTCTGCTTCTTCTGAGGAGTAACTGCATTCCTTAGCCCCTGTGATCCTGGTGGGCTCTTGGGCTCAGAAACCTAGAATTGAAAGGCCTCTGAACTGCAGGGAATGATTCTGGCAGGGAGGCGTGTCCAGTGCTGGAGCAGGCTTCTAAAGTTTTTGCAGGCTCGGGAGGGAGTCAGCGGCAGGGCAGGAGCCAGGGACAGTACAGGAGGCAGAGCCGGTGGCTGGGCAGGGAGCCATTGGTTGGGCAGGAGGCATAGGCAGTGCAGGAAGCAGGGCCGGTGGCTGGGCAGGAGCCAGGAGGCAGAGCCAGGGGCGGAGCTAGAGCCAGATGTAGTGGCTCCTCCAAAGAGGCTGAGGCTCCCTGGAGTCCAATCAGATCACTGCGTGAAGGATTCATCATCAGAATATCGCCTATGAGGTCTGGGTCTGGTTCTTTTTGCCCCTGGGCATCACCATAGAAAATCCTTGAAGCTTGATGTAATGCCATAAAGGCTTGATGTTATAAGGGGTTTCAGTCCCATTTCCTTTGCCTCTTGCAAAAACGGTCTAGCTGCAAGATGGTGTTGTATTGCAAGCTATCATTTACTGGCCATTTTCCCCCGTGTTCTAGTTTATATTTAGGCCATGGTCGTGTTGGATGCCAGGAAGGCCCCAGGGACGCCTGGGGTGATGCAGAGATCACTGATGGAGACATCCACGCTTGTGATGCTCTGCCAGGGCCTACATGCTCTGTGGTCATGTCTACGCTGGAACACCCCCAAAAGCCACAGCACTCCCCAGGGAGGGCCTACATGCTCTGTGGTCATGTCTGTGCTGAAACCCCCACTAAAAGCCACAGCACCCTCCAGGGTGGGCCTACATGCTCTGTGATCATGTCTGCCCTGGAAAGCCCCACTAAAGCCACAGCACCCCCCAGGGCTGGGCTGACATGCTCTGTGGTCATGTCCGTGCTGGAACACCCTGATCTCTTAGAAACCCATGGCAGGCTCCACACACAGGTCGTGGTCATGGTGGATGCCTGGGAGGGCCCCAGGGATGGTTGGGGTAAAACAGAGATCACTGATGGAGAAGTCCACGCTTGTGATGATATGTTACAGCCAGGCCTTAGTGCCGGAAAGCCAAGAGTCACAGCAGACAAGGCAGAGGTTAGAGGTCAGGGTATGAGGGGTTAGAATCCCCTCTGGAGGGGTAGGGAGAGGCCAATGCATGAGGGTTAGAGTCCCCTCCGGAAAGGTTGATAAAATCATGGAAAAAGTTTTGCTGAGGAACCATCCTATTTAGTTTTTTCTTCTTTCATAGGGTGCTGCCAGTACACCAAAAATATGGGAAACTCTGCCTTTATACCCAAAGAGTCCCCCTTGGGTTGCTTGTTAAAACATTGGAAGAATCTCTGGGTACCTAAGCAAGAGCAACTTAAGGATCTTTGTAATAACATGTGGCCTGAGTATATAGCTAAAATACAGGCCTTTATGCCATTATACCTGGCTTTAAAAAAGAAAAGGAAGGCGCCGGAGTGATAGTGCAGCAGGTAGGGTGTTTGCCTTGCATCCGGCTGATGTGGGCTCGATTCCTGGCATCCCATATGGTCCCTGAGCATCGCCAGGAATACTTCCTGAGTGAAGAGCCAGGAGTAACCCCTGAGCGTCGCTGGGTGTGATCCCCCAAAAAAAGAAAAAAACAAGGAAAAGAAACTCAGATTTGCTGCATGTGTGTTTCAGGAGTAAAGGAACCAGAACAGGACCCCACACCAACTGCACAGGCTGGAGCCCCAGAGGCTCCTTATTGTCTCCAACTCCACTGGCACCTTTGAAGCCTGCAAAAACTTTGGAGGAGTCTGGGGCTGCTGCTGCTGAGTCCCTCCTCCTAGGGTCACTTCAGGCAGCTCAGGCTTCACCTCATAGATCTAGGTTTCCTAGCGGAGAACTGCTCAGCAAAAAGATACTTGCAGGGAAGCCCACTGTGGTCTAAGGCAGCTCAGGAGTGCAGGTCTCCCCTAGAAGGAGCTAGTGCAGCAGGGTGTATTTGCAGAAGAAATTGTAGCAGACTGGAAAGAGCTCAGGCATCTCTCTCATCCCCCAGAGCCAGTTCGGCAGAGTGCACTCAGAGCTGAGCCTCTTATCATTCCAAACCTGCTAGACCCACTGGAAAGTTTCCCCTAAGGGGAAGTGGCTAAGGGAGAAGCAGGCAGAGTGAAGGTCCATGCGCCTTCTCAATGAGCTTCACTGAGGCAAGAGCAGCTAGGGACATTTTGGGGGAGGTCCTTCAAAATTTATAGAGGAATTTTGAGCTCTAACCTTTGCTTTTCAGTTCACCTGGAATGACAAATAATTTTGTCCAATTGTTGCTCGTCAGCAAGGCCTTTACAGAGAGCTCTGGCTGCTGACCTTAATTACGTTATAGGCTTAACTGCAGTTTTTCCTTAACAGATCCAGAATGGGATTATCAAACCAGAGGAGACAGGAATATGGTAATTGATTCCAAAAGGGATTAATGCAGTAATTTAACTTACAAGACTTTTTTACAGTCAAACCTGTTCTCACTAACATCTATTTCCAGAGACTGGACATCTTAACTGATTTTAACTTTCTTTACTATGCCTCTACATGTAGAACTACATGGGGTAGAGCTGCTACCAGCTCTCCCTGTGCTCAGCTGATCATGAGGCGCCCAGGAGGGGAAGGCAGGTTCTAGCCCTGGCCCGCCATCTCAGCAGAGCCTCGCAAGAAGCCAGAGGAACTCCCACACCATAAGGGCCACCATTTTCAACATCCGGACTCCACAGCTCTTCAGAGCTCCACCCAAGAGAAAAGTCAATCTCAAGCCCTCCTCATCAGAGTCCCACCCCTACAGCGAAGACTGTTTCAAGCCCAGGTATGCCTGATCCAGAGACTCAGATACACAGGGCAGAGCTGCTACCAGCTCTCCCTGTGCTCAGCTGATCATGAGGTGCCTGGGAGGGATGGCAGGTTCTAGCCCTTGCCTATCATCCCAATAGAGCCACGCAAGAAGCCAGAGAACTCCCACACCATGAGGGCAGTCATTTTCAGCATCTGGACTCCACAGCTCATCAGAGCTCCACCCAAGAGAAAAGCCGATCTCTTCCCTTTGTGGTTCATCAGTAAATGCATGAGATGAGAGCCTACTCTTGAGAGTATACCACCCACACGACAAATCCTGGCAAGCTACCTGTGTCATATTTGATATGCCAAAACCCAGTAACAGTTATAGACCTCATTCCCATGACCTGAAGGAATGGTTTGAGGCTTTTAGTGTTTCTGGAGTGAGCAGATGCCCTTTGGCTACGCTAGAATAACGACAGGATGTATGGAGATGTTACTGGTGCCCACTCGAGCAAATTGATGAACAACGGGAAGACAAGTGATACAAGTGATACAAGTGATTACTTTGCCTCTAGCAACAACCACTAAGGCAGCATTTAGAGCTTGGAATTAGGAATTAGGAACTAGGAAAGCTGAAAATGGTAGCATACCATGTTCTTAGGTTTACAACTGAATTGGCCATAATCTAGGTTGCTGATTTTGTCAACAAAAGTGCTTTCTTGACACATGCTTCATGTAAAAAAAAACAGTCAGGGGACAAAGGCTGGTGCAGGCTGAAAAATGCAGGGCGAGGTACCAATTGGCTAAGCAGGGCTATTCTTTGCCCTGGGAGCAGTCCCTTACTTTTTCAGTCCATCAGTTTCCTTCCTAAAGGGTCAGATAATAACTAAAGATTGATTGATCAACTGTATGTCTGTGTGTGTGTGGTGGCCACACATTGTTTGCATTCAATTTGTCTTGTCTGTGTGGAACATTGGAGTATTAGGTAGGACCAAGTTGGAATCAGAAACAAATTGTTAAACCAAGCAATGTGTTCTAAACTGAGAGTTGAACATTAGGAGACATTGACATGCTCAACTTATATCTTATGGTTAAAGGTTAAAAGATCTAATTGTAAAACATTTTATGGGTTTCTGATCCTTGTGCTGTCTAGAAAGGGTGGAAGCTAGAGCCAGAATCAGAAAAAAGGATAAGAACTTTGTGAGGTAGTGCAGAGCTTTACCTTATAAACCTTAGTCAAATTCTAATGAGAAATTGGGCTGTTTTGAAAATAACTAAAATATAGGACTATTGCAATTAAGTCAAAGAAAGTCTTGTGTTTCATGAAAAATTGGTAGTTCAAATGTTTTCTTATGCTGGTTTGTCTCAAGGTACATATTTGTTTTATTTCTGCAATGGATTAGATTATCTGGTCTAGAAAATCTTCTGAGTTGAAATTATTGTGGTACATAAAAAACAGGTTCAAGAAATAATGGTTTAGTTTAAAACCTGGGTTTCTAGAGTTATAAAATTGGCTGCAAAATGTTTATCCTACCAGTGTTTTATGTTATCTCTTAAGAATTTTGATAACTTAAATTTCTAGGGCTAATTCACTGTCTGTATCACTGTCTTCCATTCATCATCAACTTGCTTGAGCAGGCACCAGTAACATCTCCATATGTCCTGTCTCATGCTAGAAGAGCCCAAGGGCATCTGCTTGCTCCAGGAACATAAAGAGCCTCAAACCATTACATCAGGAAATGGGAATTAGGTCTAAAATTGTTACTGTTATTTGGCATATCAAATATGACATGGGAGGTTTGCCAGGCTTTGCCATGCGGGTGACACTTCTAAATTGAGAATTTATTTTTTTTTAATTTTTTAAGTTTATTTATTTATTTTTTATTACAATTACAAAAGATATACAATTAAAAAAGTTCATATTTGGGTTCCTACAGTGTTCCAGCACCCATCCCTCCACCAGTGCCCATCTCCCACCACCAACGACCCCGGTTCCCTCCCCTTCCCCCAGCCCTACTTCATGGCAGGTTCTTTTATTTCTTTCCCTTTCTCTCTCTTTCTCTTTTCCTTCCCTTCCAGACTATGGATCACAGAACATACATTAAAGGGTTGTCATGTATATCTTTTTGCCTCTATTTAATGTTCAGTTCTAGGTTGGTATTAGTACCCTCGACAATTATTAGCACACTGTTCCATTTTCTGTCTTACCTAGCCTCTGATTCCCACATGTTTGTGATAATTTCCACCTTTGACAAAACCTTCTGATACATGTTTCACTTGACCTTGGATATTGGCATCATAATATGTACATATATATTTAGGTCATGCAAATAAATGCAGTCATTCTGTATCTGTCTCTCTCTCCTTCTGGCTAATTTCACTCAACATAATCTACATGTCCATCCATTTACAGGCAAATTTTATAACTTCATTTTTCCTGACAGTTACATAGTATTCCATTGTGTAGATGTACCAAAGCTTCTTTATCCAGTCATCGATTCTAGGGCACTCTGGTTGCTTCCAGACTCTGGCTATTGTGAATGATGCTGCTATGAACATAAAAGTAGGGATGGTGTTTCCGCTGCGTATTTTTGGTTTCCCAGAGTATATTCCCAGGGAGTGGTATGGCTGGGTCAAATGGGAGTTCAATTTCTAGTCTTTTGGAGGAATGTCCATATTGTTTTCCAGAAAGGCTGTACCAGCCTGCATTCCCACCAATAATGGATGAGTGTCCCCTTTTCCCCCACAACCATGCCATTACTTGTTGTCCTTGCTCTTTTGAATATGTGCCAGTCTTTGTGGTGTAAAATGATATCTCATTGTTGTTTTGATTTGCATCTCTCTGATGAGCATTTTTTCATATATTTTTTTTTCTTTTTTGGGTCACACCCGGCAATGCTCAGGGGTTTCTCCTGGCTCTGCATTCAGGAATTACTACTGGCGGTGCTCGGGGGACCATATGGGATGCCAGGGGATCGAACCCGGGCCGGCACAGGCCGGCTGCCTGCAAGGCAAACACCCTACCCACTGGGCTATCGCTCCGGCCCCTCATATGTTTTTTGGCCATTCGAATTTCTTCCTTGCTAAAGTTTCTGTTCATTTCTTCTCCCCATTTTTTGATGGGGTTGTTTGATAGCTTGACTTCTTCCTTGCCTATCTGGATGCCCTTGATGTCCTTTTCTTCTCTGATTGCTATGGCAAGTACTTCCAGTACCATATTGAATAAAAAGAGGTGAGAGTGGGCAACCTTGTCTTGTCCCTGATCTCAGGGGGAAGGCTTTCAATTTTTCCCCATTTAGAATGATTCTTGCCGTGGGCTTTTGGTAGATGGCTGTAACTATCTTGAGGAAAGTCCCTTCAATTCCCATTTTCTGGAGGGTTTTAATCATGAACGGGTGCTGGATCTTGTCAAATGTTTTCTCTGCGTCTATTGATAGGATCATATAGTTTTTATTTTTTCTCTTATTGATATGATGGATTATGTTGATTGACTTGAGAATGTTGAACCATCCTTGCATTCCCAGGATGAATCCTACTTGGTCATGATGTATAATCTTCTTGATGAGTCTTTGGATTCTGTTTGCCTGTATTTTGTTGAAAAACTTAGCATCCGTGTTCAACAGAGATATTGGTCTGTAGTTTTCTTTCTTTGTGTTGTGTCTTCCTACTTTGGGTATCAGGGTGATATGTGCCTTGTAGAGGCTGTTTGGGAGTGTTTCTGTTTCTTCTATTTCCTGGAAGAGCTTGAAAAGGACTGGCAGTAGTTCCTCCTTAAAGGTTTGGTAGAGTTCACTGATGAATCCTTCTGGACCTGGGATTTTGTGTTTGGGAAGACTTTTAATTACTGTTTCAATTTCCTCAATGGTGATAGGCTTATTCAGGTATTTCAGGTCTTCTTGTTTCAGTCGTGGGAGGTTATAGGACTTTAGGAATTTATCCATGTCTTCTAGATTCTCATGTTTCACGGCATACAGGCTTTCAAAGTAATCTCAGATGATCTTTTGGATTTCTGTGGTTTCTGTTGTGATGTCACCATTTTTATTTTTGATTCTGTTTATTTGGGTTCTCTCTTTCCCTGTCCTTACAATTATAGCCAATGGTTTGTCAATCTTGTTTATTTTTTCAAAGAACCAGCTCTTGGTTTCATTAATCTTTTGAATTGCTTTTTTTTTTTGGTTTCCAACTCATTGATTTCCTCTCTAAGTATTATTATTTCCTTTGTTTTCTGCCTGGGTTGGGCTCCTTTTTGTTGGTCTTTTTCTAATGTCTTCAGCTCTGTAGTCAGGTTATTTATGTGGGCCCTTTCTTGTTTCCTGATGAATGCTTGCAGAGCTATAAATTTCCCTCTTAACACGTGTTTTGCCATGTCCCAGAACTATAAATTCTTATAGTTGGTGTCTTCATTTTCATTTGTTTCCAGAAATCATTGGATTTCCTGTTTGATTTCTTCTATGACCCATTTGTTGTTCAGGAGTGAGCTGTTCAGTTTCCAGGTGTTTGGTTTGACTCCCTGTTTCTGTGTACGGTTAACTTCCATTTTCAGCGCATCATAGTCTGAAAAGATAGTTGACACAATTTCTATCTTTTTTATTTTATTGAGGTATGCTTTGTGGCTCAGCATGTGGTCTATCTTGGAGAATGTTCCATGTGCACTAGAGAAAAATGTGTATTCAGCTTTTTTGGCATGAAAAGCCCTGTATATATCCTCTAGCTCTCTTTCTTCCATTTCTTCCTTCAGGGCCAATATTTCCTTGGTGAATTTCAGTCTTGTTGATCTATCCATAGTTGATAGAGCAGTGTTGAAGTCTCCAACTATTATTGTGCTACTGTTAATATCTTCTTTGAGGTCTCCTAGCAGTTGTTTTATGTATTTTGCTGGCCCCTAGTTGGGTGCATATATATTTTGTAGTGTAATTTCTTCCTGGTGTACATACACCTTTATTAATAAGAAATGGCCTTCGCTGTCCCTTCTAACCATTTTCATCCTGAAGTCTATATTATGTGATACGAATATGGCCACACCAGCCTTTTTGGAGGAGTTGTTTGTGTGGAGAATGGTGTTCCAACCTTTGACTTTGAGTCTGTGTTTGTTCTGATTATTCAGATGTATTTCTTGTAGACAGCAGAATGTTGCGTTCAATTTTTTTAATCCATTTTGTCACTCTGTGTTTCTTAATTGGTGCATTTAGACCATTGCCAATGAGAGAGATTATTGTCATCGGATTTTGTGTCATCTTTCTGTTTGTGCTTGTTGTGCTTTTGGGTTTGGTCGTATTACAGTAGACCCTTCCGTCCTTCTTTTAAAGTTGGTTTTGAGTCCATGAAGTTCCTGAGTTGTTGCTTATCCATGAAGTTGTGTATCTTTCCTTCATATCTGAATGTGAGTCTAGCCAGGTAAAGAATTCTTGGTGAGGTCTGCAGTTCATTGAGCCTTTTCACAATATCCCACCATTGTTTTCGGGCTCGGAGTGTTTCATCAGAGAAGTCTGCTGTAAATCTTAGGGATGTTCCTTTGTATGTGATTTCCTTCTTTGATCTAGCTGATTTCAGTATTCTATCTCTATCTATAGTTTTTGTCATTTTAATTAAGATGTGTCGTTGAGTATTCTTGTTGGGGTTTCTTTTAGCTGGCATCCTACGGGCTTCCTGGAACTTTAGGCAAGCGTTCTTTATTTCCGGGAACTCAGCAATTATGGCTTTGACAATTTCTTCTTCATCAGGGTTTTCTTCTTGCCCTTCTGGGACCCCAATGATCCCTATGTTGTTTCTTCTGGCTTCATCCTGATTATCTCTTGTTGTCTGTTCGGTAATTGTGAGTCTTATTTCTATCTTCTGGTGTTGTGTAGAGAATCTTTGGAACTCTCTTCAAGATCACTAATTCTTTCTTCAGTAGCTATTGTTCTGCTATGATGGCCTTCCACTGTGTTTTTCATTTCATTTACCTCATTTTTAATATCTGTCATTTCCATTTGCATTTTCCTCACTTCTTCTCTCATGTCCTCTTGTATTTTATTGATTTTGCATTCCATTGCTTTTTTGAGTTCCTTATGCATCCTTAACAATTCTTTCCGAAATTCCTTATCAGAGAGGTTATACAACTCATTGATATTGCTTGGCTTATCTGGACTAGTGACTTCACTCACAGAGCTTGATGAAATTTTGCGTTGCTTTACCATTATGACTATTGTAGGTTGCAAATGTGAGTTCTTGGCTGACTAGATAGTACAGTTAGTAGGTGTCTGGGCTTTTTGCAGAGTTTGGGTGGGTGGCAAGGATGTAGGAACAAAGGTTCACTGGTACCTCATGCAAGATAGATAGTAAGAGGTTCGCATGGTTTTGAATTTTGGTGGGTATAGGGTTCTGGACTTTTCACTGGGGCTGATTCGGTCCGTGGAGATGCAAGGATCACACACACCTGTGGGGAGGTTGCAGACATTCCAGGGAAGCACAGAGCCCAAGGGGTCGCGGGTGAAACGAAGGCAGTTTGCCTCGGTTCCTGTTGATGGAAGGTCCGGCTCTTCCCTGGGGCTGATTGGGTTTGTGGAGTCGCAAGGATCACACACACACACACACACACACCTGTGGGGGCTAAATTCAGTGTTTATTGATGAACTGCGTGGAGCTGGGCTGTAATAGGCTCTTCTGCTGGGTCGAGTTCTGACGAGAGGGAGTCTGGATGTGGAAAAATGGCGGCCCTCATGGAGTGGGGGGTCATCTGGCTTGTTGCAAGACTCTGCTGGGGTGGTGGGCCAGGGCTACAACCTGTCATCCCTCTCGGGTACCTCGTGAGTGGCTGGGCACAGGGAGAGTCGGTAGCAGCTCTGCCCCATGTCTGTGAGTCTCTGGATCAGCATACCTGGACGGGACTTGAAATACACTGCTGCAGGTTGGATCCGATGAGCTGGGCGGTGAGGGGTCATCTGCCTTGTTGCGAGGCTCTTCTGGGGTGGTGGGCCAGGGCTATAACCTGCCATCCCTCCCGGGTGCCTCGTGAATGGCTGGGCACAGGGAGAGCCAGTAGCAGCTCTGCCCCATGTCTGTGAGTCCCTTTAATTAGGGCTAATTAGCAAAGAGTTAATAATGGGGTAAACTCAGATCTCAGAGTGATAGTCTGAAGCCACAGCATTGCACCTTGATAAAAGTTTTAAAAGATATCAAGCTTTCCAAATAGAACCCCAGACCAACCTCGGAGCCTCTTGCTGGAGAAAAAAGTGAGCCACTTTAACAATCAAACAGCTACGAATGCTCCTTTTTAAATTTAGTGGCTTCTGAACAAGGAGAATTGGATAAAAAATGTGAGAAATCAGTTTGTGCGTTTTTTTTCAGGTTATGTTGCTAATCTGCCCAGTACATGCTATTGAGATAGCTTTATATGTGAGCTTTGTCACCAGGTATCAACCTAGTCTTTGCCCTAAAAGCCTTAGTTATTTGCCAGTATGAAATTGTTGCTGTATCTTGGTACTTTTGAGTATTTTAACTTTTCATTGTTCATATTTTTCCTAATAAAATGGAATTTAAAAAATGGAATTTTAAATGTTTTCTGGATAACTCCTAACATAAAGTGAGCTTTTGCCAAGTGTATATTTAAAGAACTTTAATTATGAGCATCTCAGCCTCTTGAATATCTATGGAACTAATTTAATGCTTTTAAAGTAGTCTGTTCTGCTAGACGAAATAATAATTAGCAACTTGTTTCCAAAATTCTGAGAGATCATCCTGTTTTAAGTTCTGTAAAATAAGGAAGTTAAACCTGTAGGGTGTAACTATAAGGAGTCTAGAAAATGTATTTTAAGTAACAGAAAGATAATGGATGGAGATGTCAGTGGGAAGAAGGAAAAGAATCCTGTTAAAGTGAAGCTGGTTTTTAGACTAAAATGCAGTAAAGTTCACTTGATCACTTGATCACTTGAATCCCGTTAGTCATCGATTTGTTCGAGCGGGCACCAGTAACATTTCCATTGGACCCTATCACGTGCCAATGTAGCCCAATGGCATCTGGTTGATTCAGGAATATGAAGAGCCTCAAACCGTTCCTTCAGGGTCTTTACAAGGAAGTCTGACCATCTTGTAGGTGGGCGGCCACGTGATCTTTTGACATCCCGTGGATCCAGTCAGTAATGGCTCTAGTCCAGCAGTTGTCTCCAAATCGCATTACATGTCCAGCCCATCTAATTTTCGATGCCTTGGCAAACGAGACAGCGTCCCTGATTCTGGAATAGTGACAGAGGTTAGAACTCCGGATTCCTTCTCTCACTTGAGTGAGGTGTGATATTCCAAGCATAGCTCTTTCGATTCCTCTCTGGGAGACCCGAATAGCATTCTTATCCTGCTTTTGTAGGGCCCAGGTCTCTGAGGCGTATGTTAATGCAGGGAGAACGGTGGAGTCAAAGAGATGTGCCCAGAGGTGGAGGTTCTTTGTCCTTTCAGCTATATCTTCTATGCCTTTGAAGGCATTTGATGCCTTTGAAGGCATTCCATACAGTAAAGTTACAGAACAGAATGAATGTAAATGAATGTATAGAATGTCTGAGAATGTTGAGTAAAGAAATCATGAAACTCTTATCTGAAGAATTGTT